>NW_021024593.1:325444-421303 GCF_004153795.1 Camellia sinensis | reverse complement strand
GCTTTGTTGTTAACATGTAATACAGTTATAAGATTACTCGGATGAATAGAAATGGTTAGTTTCTTTTATATCAATGCATGTCTAAAGTGTTGGGTTTTATGTATTTTTTGAGGGCGTTACAAACTTGGTATCAGAGCGTACCGGATTCGATACTTTGGGTACGTAGGAAGTGATTAGGATCACAATGGGTTTGTCTCGCTTGATAGAGAGCTTAGATGTAGTGTCACATGCTATGTGCTTAATTGATAACATGCTTATGTGACTATTGGGTATGGAAATGTTAGTTTCTAGGATGTTGATTGGATCCTTGGGTTTCTGGGAGTCTTGTTGGAAAGTGACTTGATCAATGCTGTTTTAACCGGAACTCTAGTACACACTCGGGACTGTCATTATCCGGAAATGAAATTCGGTAAGTGCTTATGTGTTTATGTGCT
Source organism: Camellia sinensis (assembly GCF_004153795.1). NCBI lineage: Eukaryota > Viridiplantae > Streptophyta > Magnoliopsida > Ericales > Theaceae > Camellia > Camellia sinensis. Next base: position 420,869 of record NW_021024593.1, on the reverse strand, counting down.
TCGTGGAATGAATTACAGTTGTCCATGCATTAGGACGCGAGTGTTATAGCTTCGGCACATTTGTGATGTGCTAATAGTCTTGGTTACCTTTATTAGGATGTCAGGACGAGGGCGTGGTAGGCGGTGCAGGCATGGTAGGCAGGAGGTACCTCTACCGGATGACGTTCCGGAGTGCAGGAAGGAGTTGGTCAGGCCAACGTGGCCGAGTCAGCGGGTCAGCAGGCTATGGGCGCCTTGGCCCAAGAGATAGTGGGAGCTTTGGGTATTCTCAGAGCTGAGAATCAGGTTGCTGAGGCAGGGCCTTCTTTCTTGAAGAGGGAATTCTTCCGGTCTAATCCGGACGAGTTTGTTGTTGGGATCCGAAAGAGCCACTTAAGGCTGATGAATGGTTGGAACAGATGGAGAAGACGTTCGAGATGCTGGGCATCGAGGACGGGGCCTTGAAGGTGACCCTGGCATCCTTCCAATTGAAGGAGATGCGGGTCAATGGTGGAAGTACGAGAAGGGAGTGTTGGTGGTGCATGGGAGGCGTTTGTGAAGCCTTCCAGGAGAAGTTTTTATCTTCAGCTGCTAGGGAGAAGCTGAGAGAGCATTTGCCAGCTTAGACACGCAGGGCTTGTCAGTGGCCGAGTTTGAGTCTACTTTTACTAGTCGTCCAGGTTTGCACCTGAATTGGTGGCGTCAGGAACGCCGTTGCTTCGAGTTTGAGCGGAAGTTGAGGCGTGGGCTCAAGCTAAGCGTTGGAGGGTCCTTTATCTGAGAGTATAGACGTTTGGTGGATGCTGCTGCTCATATGGAGATTATGATGCAGGAGGAGGATGAGGGGTAGAGAGGCTCCAAGAGGAGCCATGATGCAGGGTGACAGAGGAGACAGAGGGGTCCTAACCCTTAACAATCTCAGGGTGGTGTGGCTAGATCGACCTTTCTAGTGCCGAGTACGGGCTTTGGGAGAGGTAGTCAGGGAGGCTTTGGATTTGGACTCTTTGGTTCAGATTAAGAACCGTGACAATTTGAGTCCGAACTGTAGTAGACCCGCAAAACGAACGGAACGGGACCTCACCCTCCCGGGGCGTTCGAGGACGTCTACAGATGTAGGAGGAAGACGCGGGACGGGGCTTTAAAGGTGACCTTGGCATCCTTCCAGCTGAAGGGAGATGCGGGTCAATGGTGGAAGTACGAGAAGGGCAGTGTTGGTGGTGCACGGGAGGCATTTGTGAATGCTTTCCAGGAGAAGTTTTTATCTTCAGCTGCTAGGGAGAAGCTGAGAGAGCAGTTTTGCCAGCTTAGACAGCAGGGCTTGTCAGTGGCCGAGTTTGAGTCTACTTTTACTAGTCTGTCCAGGTTTGCACCTGAATTGGTGGCGTCCGAGGAACGCCGTTGCTTCGAGTTTGAGCGGAAGTTGAGGCGTGGGCTCAAGCTAAGCGTTGGAGGGTCCTTTATCTGAGAGTATAGACGTTTGGTGGATGCTGCTGCTCATATGGAGATTATGATGCAGGAGGAGGATGAGGGGTAGAGAGGCTCCAAGAGGAGCCATGATGGTCAGGGTGACAGCAGGAGACAGAGGGGTCCTAACCCTTAACAATCTCAGGGTGGTGTGGCTAGATCGACCTTTCTAGTGCCGAGTACGGGCTTTGGGAGAGGTAGTCAGGGAGGCTTGGCTTGTTTTGCGTATGGCCAGCTGGGTCACAAGTCTTCGGTTTGCTTGCAGAAGGGAGGGGGTCAGCGAGCTGCTTCTTCTTCAGCTAGACCTCAGGGCCAGAGTTAGGGCAGGGGCTAGCCTTTGTCTTGCTATCAGTGTGGTCAGCCTGGGCACCTGAAGAGGTATTGCCCACAGTTGAGTGCTACTTCAGAAGCGTCTAGTTCTAGGCAGACGCAGAGTTATCAGCCAGCTCAGTCTGTGCAGGCCTCGAGGGCCAATCTGGGAGCTTCGTCATCCCAGTCAGTGCAGCAGTCTTTTGTTCCTAGAGGTGAGCAGGTGGATCAGGGGCTTACAGGGCGTGTGTATGCTGTTACTGCACAGGACCTAGTACCGGCTCCATCAGTAGTGAGAGGTACCTTTCTGTTTTGCAACTCGGTTGCTAGTGTATTGATTGATACGGGTGTATCTCATTCTTTTGTATCTGCTGCATTCGCATCTGTGTTGGGTTTTGATTGATACGGGTGCATCTCATTCTTTTGTATCTGCTGCATTTGCATCTGTTTTGGAATTGGAGTTGGCACAGTTAGCATCTCCTATATGTGTAATATCGCCTATTGGTGGTGAGTTGATCTTGAAACAGGGTGTTAGAGGTTGTGATATAGAGGTCGCCGATCATAGGCTTCCTTTTCCTTTTGTTGTCATGCCTATGAAGGGTTTTGATGTTATTTTGGGTATGGACTGGCTATCGTCATACCGGGCTGTTATTGATTGCTACCGCCAGAGGGTCACGGTTTGTACCCTGAGCGGGGAGTGTTTCCATTTCTTAGGAGATCGGGTTGGTAGTGTGTTGCCACCGATGTATGATCCGCAAGGGCGGAATGAGCTTCGTGGTCTACTTGCTAGCTTTATGAGTGGTGAGTGTGACGAGACCCAGATTGTTTTGCCGAGGGTGGTTTGTGAGTATTCGGATGTTTTGCCCGAGGATCTCATTAGTTTGCCACCTCACCGAGAGATAGAGTTCTCTATTGATTTAGTACCCAGCACAGTGCCGATTTCTATGGCACCTTATCGTTTTGCCCCAGCCGAGTTGAGTGAGTTGAAAATCCAGCTCCAGGAATTGCTAGATAAGGGTTTTGTTCGCCCTAGTGTTTCGCCGTGGGGAGCACCGGCCCTCTTTGCTAAAAAGGAAGATGGTGCCTTGAGATTGTGTATAGACTACCGGAAGTTGAATTGGGCTACGGTCAAGAATAAGTACCCTATGCCCCGTATAGATGATCTGTTTGACCAGTTGAAGGGTTCCCGCTGCTTCTCTAAGATAGACTTGAGATTGGGTTACCACCAGTTGAGGGTCAGGGAGGAGGATATTTCTAAGACGGCATTCCGTATGCGGTATGGCCATTATGAGTTTCTGGTGATGCCATTCGGGCTTACCAATGCACCGGCAGTCTTTATGGACTTGATGAACCGGATCTTCCGGGAATTCTTGGATCGATTTGTAGTCGTTTTCATGGACGACATTCTTATCTATTCGCCTTTTGAGGAGGAGCACGAGGAACACTTGAGAGTGGTGCTTGAGTTGCTTAGAGCCCATAGGCTATATGCCAAGTTTGGGAAGTGTGAGTTCTGGCTAGGAGATGTGAAATTCTTAGGCCATGTGGTATCCAGGGAAGGGGTGTCTGTTGATACATCCAAGGTTGAGGCAGTGCAAGATTGGGCACAGCCTAAGAGTGTGTTTGAGATCCACAGTTTTTTGGGATTAGCTGGGTATTACCGTTGGCTTGTGAAAGATTTCTCCAGGCTAGCTTCGCCGTTGACTAGATTGACGCGGAAAGGGGTCAAGTTTGTATGGAGTGAGACTTGTGAAAAGTCGTTCCAAGAGTTGAAGGTTAGATTCACCACCGCTCCGGTTTTGATTATTCACGAAAGAGGGTTGGGTTATGCAGTCTATTGTGATGCCTCACGAGAGGGTTTGGGTTGTGTGTTGATGCAAGAGGGGAAGGTGGTAGCTTATGGCTCACGTCAATTGAAAATTCACGAGAAGAATTACCCTACACACGACCTAGAGTTAGCAATAGTGATCTTTGCCTTGAAGATTTGGAGGCACTACCTTTATGGTGAGAGGTTCGAGGTGTTCTCGGACCACAAGAGTTTGAACAGCCTCAACCAGAATCTTCTGATCAGTATTTACTACTCGTCAATCAAGTTACTTTCCAGAAATGGTACATAAAAATCTCATTTATGATTAAACCAGATTTTTTATTTAATTTCCAAATAGATCGTTAAGGTATTGTGGTTTCTTCAATGAACTTCCAATTTTAATTTTCTGCAACTTCCATTTTTATTTCTATTCAACTTCTTTTTTTATTCAAGATTCAACAGCACACCAAGGCTTGTTGGGAATCAGTCAAACAACCTGCCTTACCAACACCATCCCCTTCTCCAGCAGTAAATCCTTTTGTTCAAGTTCAAAAGGAATTAAAACAGAAATACCCTCATCTTTCAGATAATGAATTAATTATAAAAGTTTGCTGTCCATCCAGGGAACACCAAAATGTATCAAGATGTGAAGCAGACCTTCTGGTGGAGGAAGTACTCCGAGAGTTTCATCATTCGCGCCTTGCGGTGCATCCGGGAGGCACTAAGATGTATCGGGATTTGGGTTGCCAGTTTTGGTGGCGGGGTATGAAGAGAGATGTGGCTGTTTTTGTATTGAAGTGCCTTACTTGCCAGCAGGTGAAGGCCGAGCATCAGAGGCCAACGGGTTTGTTGCAACCCTTTGCCTATTGCCGAGTGGAAGTGGGAGCATGTCACTATGGACTTCGTTGTAGGTCTTCCGAGGACTCAGCGGGGTAGTGATGCTATTTGGGTGGTTGTAGACCGGTTGACTAAGTCGGCGCACTTTATTCCTATGCGCGTGAGAGATTCGGTAGATCATCTTGCCGACTTGTATATTCGGGACATAGTCAGATTGCACGGGGTCCCAGTGACGATCGTCTCATATAGAGATCCTCGTTTTACTGCTAGGTTGTGACAGAGCTTGCAGAGTGCTTTGGGCACTAGGTTGACCTTTAGTATGGTTTATCACCCTCAGACTGACGGGCTGTCCGAGCGTACTATTTAGATCCTTGAGGATATGCTTCGAGGTTGTGTCCTTGACTTTAGTGGGACTTGGGAGAGGCACTTGCCTTTGGTGGAGTTTGCCTACAACAACAGTTTTCAGTCTAGCATCGGTATGGCACCGTTTGAGGCCTTGTATGGCCGACCGTGTAGGTCTCCAGTGTGTTGGGCCGAGGTGGGTGATGCACCTTTGTTGGGTCCGGAACTGGTTAGGGAGACGACGGAGAAAGTTGAGCTTATCCGTAGGAGGTTTATTACAGCCCAGAGTCGCCAAAAGAGTTATGTCGACCGTAGGAGGAGGCCTTTGGTGTTTGAGGTAGGTGATCATGTCTTCTTGAAAATATCACCTAGGCGAGGTTTGATGAGGTTCGGAAAGAATGGGAAGTTATCCCCTCGGTTTATTGGTCCCTTTGAGATCTTCGAGAGGATTGGGGAAGTTGCTTATCGTTTGGCTTTGCCACCACAGTTGTTCGGGGTTCATGACGTCTTTCATGTTAGTATGCTTCAGAAGTATGAGCCGGATCCATCCTATGTGTTAGATTGGACCGACTTGGAGGTAGATGAGGATGCCTCGTATGAGGAGAGACCGGTGTGAGTCTTGGATAGGCGGGATCAAGTCTTGCGAGGCAAGACCATTCCCTTGGTAAAGGTTTTGTGGAAACATCACGGAGTGGAGGAAGCCACTTGGGAACGTGAGTTGGAAGTCCGTGAGAAGTATCCGGACATGTTTATCGATGTGTAATTTTGTAATGAAATTCTATACTATTGTTGAACTTTAAGAGCATTGTATGTGTCTTAAGTTATAAAGCATTGGGAATGTTTTGGCTAATGGAAGTTTGTTTTAACATTGCGTATGTTAATGTATCGTGGAAATGCAAGCATGATGATAATGTTGCATGTATGATTGAATTGTGAAAAATGAGTTGAAATTGGTAAATTTCAAAGGAATGCATGTTGATAATGCAAGTTGTTTTAAATAATGTGTTTTGCCTCATGAAAAGAGATGTGATTGACCGGTAATGGGTCGGGTTGTTTAATATTATGTTGTAATATTGTTGAAAATGGAGAAAACCTGTTTTTGAAAAACTTGTGTTTAATTTCGGGGACGAAATTCTTTAAGGGGGGAGGTTATAGCGATCCCGGTTGTCCCTTTACTGTTCTGTTGTATTCCGGACTCAGTTCCGTGATGTTGGTAGTGGTACACCTTGTTGTCATCCTTTAATTCCACTTGATTGAGTTTTAGGATGTATTGGGCAGAGTTGTTACAGGTTGGTTAGGCTTTGGTTTCAATTCTTTGTTGCCCAGATTTTAGGAGGTCCGCTCGAGCGAGTATTCTTGCGCTCGAGCGGAGATTGCACGCTCCCAGTTTTTCGTGTCCCTACAAAACTTCTGCAGGTGTGATTTTTACACTTGAGCGGGTTTCTTTACGCTCGAACGGTGGCGCTCGAGCGGGTACTTTGGCGCTCGAGCGGGTAGTGCCTTTGGGTATAAGTTCTGGGAGGGGGAAATCTACGCTCGAGCGGACTGGTTTTCGCGCTCGAGTGGATTTACTTTATTCTTGTGTCTTGGCGCTCGAGTAGGTCTTTTTGCGCTCGAGCGGACCTAGTTTTTGTTCTTGACGCTCGAGCGTTGTGTTTTCCGCTCGAGCGGGAATGTCGTATATCAGTTGACTGTGGGGCAGTTTTAAATCACTTTTTCTCACCCTTTCTCTCTCTTACTTTTCCGAAAAGGCCATTTGAGAGCCTCTCTCTCTAAAACCTTGCCTTCTCTCTAGATATTGATCTAGCTAGGGTGCTTTCCTCACCTTTGGCCTTTGCAAAAAGGTTGTTGATCGTCGAGGGCTATCTTTTGATCCGAGAAACTTGTGGTTTGGAGCAACTTCGTTTTCACCATCTTCCTTGTTGGGTCTCATCTTTTGAGGTAGGGATTCCTACTCACTCTTATGGGTTTTAACCTAGATTTTGAGCCTGTTGTTTAAATGGTTGGTTTTGGGACTTAGGGTTTCAAAATGTGTTAAAGAGGGTTTTGTGATTTTGGGCTCATAATTTGTAATTTGGGTTTCAAAATGATGATATAGTTGTTGGTTGGTGAAATTGGAACCTTTGGGTTAGCATCGAGAGTTGGGGGTGAAAGCCCTAATTTGTTGTTTAAAATTAATTGGTATAATTAATTTGGGAAAATTGTGAACTTATGGAATTGAGTTGAAAATAATGAAATTGGCTCATTATGTTGTGAAATGATGGAGTTGGATTTATAAATCGCTCACTTTTGAAAACATTGATATTTTTATTTGTTGAAGCTTTATTATCTGTTTAGAAATAATTGCTTAGGTTACCGGTGGAGGGTAGTTTTGATTGTTGTAGACAATGCATGACGATTAGGCAAACTAAAACTAATCAATTGGTTATGTCATAGAGTATGACGGTTGATAGAATACATTAACGTTATGTATTGATTGATTGTGTATATGACCTTTGTGTATATACATTGTGTGTGTGGGAGGAGATAGGGGATGTACTCCACGGTTTAGGGGAAGATAGGGGATGGACCTCTAAACCTGATGTTGTTTGGGAGGAGATAGGGGATGGACTCCACTGATACAGCTCATATGCTTGTCAGATATTGTGTTGATATAGCTCATATGCTTATCTTTGGAAGTGTTGATACAGCTCTTATGCTTGTCATTGGAAGTGTTGATATAGCTAATATGCATATCTGTTGAAATGTGGATACAGGTTGTAGGCTTACCTGTTGAGATGTTGATACAACTAATATGTTTATCTATTGTAAAATGAGAAGTGTTTAATATGAGTCATTGTCTCATATAAGTGGTTGGCCAGGTTCTGAGCCGTTGATGCAAAAATGTGAAATTGATAAGAAATGGAAACTGAAATGAGACATGAACATGGTGGTCATGAAATGGAAATGGGTTATGAATTGATTTATGGAAATTGAACATTTATCAATTGCTAATGTCTTAGTTATTGCTCATATTGTGTTTAGTATATCTCTACTGGGCGTTGGCTCACCCTTTATGGAACATCATTTTCAGGTACAGGTAATATGCCACCTCCAAGGACATAGCTTGGATGATGATGAGAGTTGAAAACTCCTTTTATTTATTTTGTTTGTATTACATGTATATCAAGCCAAGGCTTTATTTTGTATAGAGTTAGTACTCTTCTTTTGTGTAACCAAGTGTTGAATTGGAAAGCTGTAAGCCCATAGGGCATTTGCTTTTGTTGTTAACATGTAATACAGTTGTAAGAGTTACTCTGATGAATAGAAATGGTTAGTTTCTTTTATATCAATGCATGTCTAAAGTGTTGGGTTTTATGTATTATTTTGAGGGCGTTACATTTCTCATGATACTCTGATTTTTAGATAGTAAAATTTTACTCTAATTTGAACCAGATTGAGGCAATATATGTGTTCTCTCTATCTCTCTATTTCTCTATATTTTTCTCTTTTTTTCCCTCTATATGAATATATTTTTATTTTAGTGCATTTTTTTTTATCATTATCAGTTTGAATATTGATTTTGAGATCTCAAATGAAAATATTATTTTAGTACGTTTAATAGCAAAAATGGAAATTTTTTTACTTTACTCTGTATAAAAGTAAGATTTTACTATTAACGTAATTAATTCAATGTTTTGACTAATTTCTCATTTAATATCTATATGAATAATAGTAATAATTATAGTAAGTGTGGTGGTTAGTGATAACAATGGCAAAAATTCACTATGTATATGTTTAAAGTAAATAGTAAAATTTTACTATCACCGGAGAATCTTACCGAAAATTTTTTTGCCGACCTACAGTGGTCGCTGGAAAATTGTCGCTGACTAGGGTGATCAACGATGGCCGACGGTGGTCGGTGATGGTAGACAATAGTCGCTGGTGATTGCGGTAGTGCAAGAAAATGATAGAAATTGATGGTATTATTGTCATATTTTTAAAATATTTTGAACTTTGTCCTCAATAAATCAAATGTTTTTAACTTGTCCTTTTGGTAATATAGTTTGAAATTGAGGAACTTATTACCAAAAATACCTAAAAAAAGTAGGTTAGAATCGAAGAACAAAAATTTGGTTGTGTTTGGTTTGCCTTTGGAATCATGATTCCGAAAACAAAATTTTTAAATCACTTTTCAAAATTCATAACCAAACAACACAACTCAAAATTACTCAAAACCTAATTCAAAAATTAATTTCAAAACTCATAACCAAACACACAACTTAAAACTCAATACAAATTTTTTTTCAAAACTCAAAAAATCTATTTAAAAGAAAAAAATTCAAAAAAATAATTTTTTATTTTACTTTCTAAAATTATTTTTAAAATCATGATTTGAGTGTGGAGTCATGTTTTGAATTATGAGTTTTGAAAAGAGAATTTTTTGATTATGAGTTATGAAAAGAGTTTTGAATTGTATTTTGAGTTTTGAGTTGTATTTTGAATTTTTTTGGATTTATTTTTTTAAAAATATTTACAATTTCTTAATTTTATTCTTTTAGGGTAAATATTTTATATTTTAAATATTTATTTTAATGTGCACTATATTTCATACATTTATATGTTGTAATTTTTTAATATTAATTTATTTTATTTTAAATATATAATTTTTATTTTAAATACTTATTTTTATTTTATAAATATATTTTTAAATATTTTAATTTTTTTGTTATGTGTTTGTTATGATTTGAGTATATAGTTTTGAAAGTAGTGTGGAATTTTGAGTTATGCATTTGGTTATGAGTTTTGAAAATAATTTTTAAATTGAGTTTTGAGTTATGTTTTTAATTACGATTTGAGTGTGGGGCTGTATTTTGAGTTTAAATATATTAAAATTAAAAATTTAAATATTTACAAAATAAAATAAAATATTTAAAAACATTTAAATAAAAATTATCTACTTATTTGGTTTGTATTTTATTTAGTTCAAATTTTTTGAAAAAAATTTCAAAATCACTTTCTCTTTCCTACATATTAATCACTCACTTTTGCTCTCTCATCTCTCGTTCTCAATCACTTTTCTCTCTCCTCTCTCATTCTCTCAATCACTTTTTCTCTCATATATATTTACTCAACTAATCATCCAAAACTCCCAAACTCCAAAACTATTTTTAAAATATACAACCAAACAAATCAAAAATATTTCTAAACTTTCTCCCCCAATTTTTTTTTTTGAAAATTTATCTCAAAACGCAAACCAAATACACCCTATATGTAACGCCCCGAAATACTTTGACATGAACTACCCACAAGTAATCAACATTCACTCATCAATAACAACAATCTGCCCATCTTTACATAATTAATAATGAGTCTTTACAAAGGTTTTACATGCGGGTATACATTCATCGATACAAAACATATGAATCTATAACATGTAAAGCATCCATTCTCAAACAGTACAATGCCCTTACTTGCTTACATCTTCCAAGGCATAAGCCTGGTTACACAAAATATTTTCTGCAACCCATGCACATTAGCCCTTGGCTCAAAAGAATATCACAAAATAAAAGAGTTATGTACTCTTCTCAAAATATCCACGCCCTCAGTTCGGCGGGATCATCACGTCTTTACCTGCACCAAATCCCACAGGGGTGAGCACAAAGCCCAATAGAGAACTCTTACAAAGTATATATAGTTATGCTTTTTCCTTATCATAAAAACAAATGTAAATGCAATGTCATGCCAAGATTAAGAAATGAGGAAAAATATTCATTTCAGTGCACCATTTCAAAATCACCATACTCGCAATATTATCATATGATCTCATCAATTTCAAACTTCCATTATTAATTCAATAGGGGTGGTAAATACGACACTGGTAATCCCTAGGCTGGTGTCTGCAAATAGACTCTACAAGTACTACCAAACTGTCATTTTTACCGGTATTAACCGGAAGGCTTGACAGCTATCCGCGCAATTTTCTGGTCATTCACCAAGGACACTCAGGCCAACTTAACAAATTCATCTACACCTCCTATCCGGACTTACCAACGTATTTACCCCTTACACATTTTCATAGTTCTCAATACAATAACTATTTCTTTTCCCCGTGATGGAAATCTCAATGATTTAAATTCACAATGCACTATAATAAATGAAATAACATGCAATGCAAATGATTATTTCCATATAAGACATTTCTCCACTTTTGACTATCTTTATTACAATGTCAACATTCATATTTTTATATTTTCCTTTCAATGTTCACCCACAAGATTAACATGTTTCATCAACACATAGTCACAATTTTCATATAACAAGTAAATTTTTTTCCATTTTGCCAAACATTGATGCAACTCACTCTCTTCATCCTTTTAAAAACAAGAAAATGGGAAATTTCAAAGACATTTGCCATATTACCAAAATCTCCAATTTCTAGGGTTCTATCAAAAACCCAATCAACTCCCATTTTATGGTGAAAGTTTATCAAAACCTACCTTATGAGGTCATAAATACAAGATCTTAAGGGTAAACATAAAAAAAAAACTTTGAGTCTTTAAACTTCCCTTTGAGAAATTCCATCATTATGAATCAAAACCCAAAATTTCAAAATAGATTCAAGGAGTATAAAAATCAACACTCAATCTTGCAAAACATATATATATATAACTCAAGAATAACCCTACCTCAAAGCTTGGTGAAGAAATGGAGATGATGAGAGGGAAAAACCCTAGAAACCCAAGTTGCCAAAGCTCAAATCCCACCACACAATGTTGCTCTTGCTTGCTCACCAAAATAGAGAGGGATGATGTTGAATCTAGGCCCCAAGATTTGAAGAATCAAAGAGTCTTTAATGCTAGGGATGATTTCTAGAGAGAATGGGGAGTTAACATGACTTTTAGAGTGAGAGAGAGGTGTAGGAAATGAAACAAATTTAGCCCTAGAGTGTAAGAAAAACAGAGCCCCGAACTGTGGCACTTGCCCCCGCACGTGCGGCTGCCCTCTCCCGCACGTGCGGCACTGATCCTCGCACGTGCGGCTGGCCCCCCTCCAACCGCTTCTGCACCTGCTTGTTAAGCAGAATGCAATCCACTCCAGCTCCTCCCTTCCTGCACGTGCGGCTTGGCCTCCCGTACATGCAGCCCAATCCCGCATGTGCGACCTTGGGCCCCCCTGCAAGTGTGGCCCCTGTCTTCCAGCCCAGATTTTTCACAACTTGGCTCCCGGACACTCTGGACTTGCCCTAACGCGCTCCGAAACAAGTGAGATTCAACACCCACAACCAAAACATGAATAAGAGCTTTAATTTGAAAAAACTTCCGGACGTTTCAAACCCAACGGAAACAAGAGAGGACGAAGCCAAAGAGAAAGAAAAGAAAATGAAGGAAACTCGGCCATTACGCTACATATTTAAAATAAAATAATAAAATTTACTTACACATTTTTTAATATTTAAAAAAAATAAATTCAAAAAATTCAAAATACCACTCAAAACTCAAAATACAATTCAAACTCTTTTCAAAACTCAAAACTGTTTTCAAAATTCAAAATTCAAAAACTCTTTTCAAAACTCTTAACCAAACAAATTTATCTTTTCAAAACTCAACTTATAATTTTACACTTAAATCACAATTCTAAAATGAGAATTACAATTTCAAAACTAAATCAAACGCAACCTTCATGTTTTCCAAAGTGATTGACAAGTTGGCCTCAAATTTAAAATGATTTATTATTTTTTCAAAGGATCATTTTACCCTCAGTTTTGTATGAAGGCAAATTACACTCATATTTTTGCCCTTCATATCATTTTGATCCATATAATGACTCTATTTTGTCCTTAAATTTTATATTTTGTATCATTTTAGTCTAATAAAAATTTTTAACTGAAAAAGGTACATAAATGGCATATGACCATTTTCACAGGGTAAAATAGATATTTCACCCATTCTCTTCTCCTAGCTCCTTCCTCCTCCTCTGTAGCAAACAACCAGTTTCTACCACACACCTCCACCATCGACTACTGACCACCGCGCCGACCACCCGTCTATCACCTACTACCACCAAACAATACAACCCACAACCATCAAAAACAAAATCACAATCACAATCAAAATTCACCAACAAAAGCAAAATTAAAATCTATGTCCAAACTCAATCAAAAAATAAACATAAAATCCAGTTTCCAAAATCACCAATCAAAATTCAAGATTCACTGCTTAAACATTGCCAAGAAACTGGAATTGATAAGATCTAAAACAAAAGAAAAGAAAAAACTAGAATTGAAGAAATGTAAACAAAGATCTCTGTTTCTCCTTCTTTTATTCAAAGCAATACAAATGGTTTCTAGCCCTTCAAAACCCTCTCTTCCCTCTGTTGTATCTCCCATTTTCCTATGTCTTCTCCACCGTCTTCCATCTTTCCCCGTGCCGCTTCACAACTTGCCTCCTCATTCCTTTCCCCTTGCCTCCTCTTTCTCTTCCCTTTTCCTCTTTTCCCATTTCCGTGTAAATATAAAATGGGTAAATTACATTGACGTCCCTGAAGTTTATGTTTATTACAATTTCCCTCCACCTTTTGGAAATTACATCTCCCTTCCTGAGATTTAAAGTTTCATTATAGATTGTTCCCTCAGTTAGTTGACTGTTAAGTTGACTAACAGATTTTGTTGATGTCAACGATTTAATTTTTTTAAACACCAATTTTTCCCTCACTGGGTAAATTACATTGACACCCCTTACATTTTAGAAATTACAATCCCCTCTCCAAGGTTTAAAGTAGCATTACTAATTGTCCTCTTGGTTAGTATCAGTTGAAAAAAAAAAATTCATTGAAAAAAAAATTAATTGGAAAAAAATTATTGTTAGTCAATTTTTTAAATTTCTGATTAAAAACTAACGTAAACTTATTTTTTAAATTTACGTTTTTTTCTCAAATTTACAAACTGAGACAATCATTTATAAACCAAAAAAATTATCAAACAAGTTTTGATGACAGTTTTTAAAATTTTTGTAAACATAAATTGAAAACTGAAAATGAAATGGTTACCAAACAGGTCTCAGATGGTAAAAATGTCGTAAAATTAACAAATAATTAAATAAGTTACCAACATAAGAAATGGCTTATCAAAAGATTCTTAGGCTATGTATGATTTGATTTTTAGAATTTTTTTTTAAAAAATTAAAAATTAATTTGGTTAAGAAATAAAAAATAAAAAATAATTATCATTTTTATATAATTTTTATCTTTCGAGTGGTTAGAAATACTTTTTTACAAATTAAATATATTTCTTCATATTTATTTTTATTAAATTAGTTTTTTTTTTGAATGTTAGGAAGAGATCTGTATTAAATTGAAACCTCAGGGGGTGTCAATGTAATTTACCCATTTAAAGTATATGTAAAGGTTAAGGATAAATATGTCATTTTAACTTAAAAGTTAACACCGTCAAATAATTACACTGACAAGGGAACTCAGTGTAATTTTTCAAATGTGAGGGAAGAACTATAATAAACATAAACTTTAGGGGTGTCAGTGTAATTTACTCATATAAAATAAAATCTGATTATTATTTGAGTGAGTTAACTCACTTAGTTATGAGACATGGAAAAATGTAGTGACTTAACTCACTCACAGGTAAATTTACAATACTTACAAACATGGCACATGCTATGCACGTGGCCAAATTCTGTCAAAAAAAAAAAAAAAAAAAACCGACATTATTGATTGGCCTAAAATGAAACATAATTTAAAATATAAGGTTAAAATCAAGTTAATTGAAATTATGAGAATAAAAATGACTTAAAGAAAAAAATATAAAAACTATTAACATAATTTATCCTTTGTATAATTTATTAATCGATTAAATTGACATAATGTGCAAAAATTAAAAAGTCAAATTGATATAATTAAAACTATATAAACTAAATTGACATAAGAGTTATTCTAGAGCCAGTGGTATAATTTATCAAAAAATTAATTTGATCCATATTCAAAATATGTATATATATATATATATTTAGATGGTATATTCAATATATTTATGAGTCCAGTAAATGCTAAAAGCACTAACCAATATATCAATAAACATATCAAAAAAGACAATTATTCAGTAATTTCAGAAAATAGATACGTAATATTTTATAGTATTATGATTAGTGGAGAAGGTGGATAGGTAGGATATTATGTTGAGTGATTGAAAAATATAAGGGGACGTATTAAATGATGATTGATTAGAGAATACAAACACATAATATTTCAAAAATATATATATATATATATATTTAGATGGTATATTCAATATATTTATGAGTCCAGTAAATGCTAAAAGCACTATCCAATATATCAATAAACATATAAAAAAAGACAATTATTCAGTAATTTCGGAAAATAGATACGTAATATTTTATAGTATTATGATTAGTGGAGAATGTGGATAGGTAGGATATTATGTTGAGTGATTGAAAAATATAAGGGGACGTATTAAATGATGATTGATTAGAGAATACAAACACATAATATTTCAAAAATATTAAATAATTTCCCAAACAAACCAGATACAAGACATATATATGGGTTACTAGATAAGGAATAAAACTTCAATACAATACTATTCATCATTGACACGTGATCATTATGATGATTTTTTTTTTTTTTTTCAAACTAACTAATTTCAGCCTAATTTCGTTTGCCAAAAATTTAAGAATATAAAAATTAAGTACAAAATTAGACACAATCCTTCTCATGAGCTGCGTTTCACATTTTCTGGGATTCCACATCTATATAGAAAAATTACATTCAATTATGGATAATGCTTTTGTGTGTGTACCTATGGATAGGGTTGCAAACGAACCGAGTCGAACCGAGCTTTGCTGAGCTCGAGCTCGGCTCGTTTATTGAACTCGAGCTCGGCTCGATAAGGAATTGGGCTCGAGCTCGGCTCGGCTCGGCTCGTTAATTTTAATAAAACTTGAGCTCGGCTCGGCTCGATAAATTTTTTTAAATATTATTTATATTATTTAATATATAAAAAATGTATTTATATTATTATTTTTATATATATTTATATATTATTTAATATATAAATAATATATTTATTATATAATTTAAATAAAGATAAATGAGCCGAGCTTATGCGAGTTCCAGCTCGGCTAGTTTACTAAACGAGCCGAGCCGAGCTTGTTCATGAACAGCTCGGTTCATTTGCAGCCCTACCTATGGACCCTTGGTTATGACTTTTATGGTGTTTGGTTATGGTGATGTTAATTATAATTTTAAAGTTATTTGGTTATACTTCAAAATCATGCTACAAAGTCAGAACTTTATGTCCAAAATTTATCCAGAATTTTTAACGTATGGTCCAAATTTATTTTACATATGAACCCCACAATACACTCATCCGATTTCCACCATTCATCTGCATTCTAAGTAAATTCTGGTACCCATTTTTTGGATTCCTAGATTAATTCTTATGGTAATCAAACTAAAAAATAATATAACTTATATATGGTACACACATTTTTATATCAAAAAAAGGCCCACTCACACAATGAAATTACAATTGAGACTAGACCTTAAGACCCTGTCTGATTGTTCGGATTGAATATAAGAGTTTGAATAGGATATGTAATACTTAAGGAGAAAGATAGAATATAATATGTTATAAGATATGAGATGAATTATATATACTGTAGGGTCACTTACACTATATTTGGTTAAAATATGATATAAAATGGGATAAGATGAGAGATTATTTTGACTTTTAAATGAAAGATTCCCTATATCTGACTGTGAAAATATACAATATCATGGAGGTGATATTACATATCTTCCTTTTACATTATATATTAACCAAACTCTCTATATCTAGAGCAACTAAATACAAAATATATAAAAATAAAAAAATATGTGAGACTCCTTTCATATTATATCTAATCAAATATTCATATCCGTCACTCATATACCATAAACAAGCAGGGTCTAAGGAGCGGATGCGCCAAAGAGGTCTCCCTTTTGTGAGTCCGGATCCTCGGTCACCTTCCCTTGCCGCCCTTCATGTGGCGCCCCAAAATGAGGTCGTTTTGGGGCAGGTTTTCCAAAAATTCGCCTTCCCCTGCTTCCCTTCCTGTGGCGCCCCAAAACGAGGTCGTTTTGGGGCAAGTTTTCTAAAAAAGAAAAAAAAAAGGCAGAATAGGGGCAACCTACAGAGGGAGAGAGAAAAGAAGAAAGAATGGAGAAGAAGGAAGGCAGAGAAAGAGAGGAGGAGGAATAAAGGAGTAGGAGGAAGAAGAAGAATAGAGACGCCGTCGATGGCTTCCCCGGCCTAATGAGAAGCTGCAATCTGGCCATTTCGAAGAAGGAGAAAGAGAAGGGGGTTGAAGAAGAGGATCGAAACTTTTTTTCCCTTTAACAATGGAGTTCACAGATTTACCCAAACCGGTACCAATTTCCGACCCAGGTCCTTCGAAATCGATCTCAACGAGACCCCCTGCCCTTTCATCGCGAAACCCTCGACGTTGCCTCGGGTTTGTGGTGGTTGCGGACTACAGGTTTGTCCCATTTTCTCTGTCTCTGTCTCTGTCTCTCTCTCTCTCTCTCTCTCTCTCTCTCTCTATGTATATATATATATATCTTAGATTTGGTTGTTAATATGTATCCCAGAAGAATACACAGTGTTAATTTTGAATGGTTGTTAATTTTGAACACCCAAAAGAACACCCAGTGTTAATTTTTTTTTTCTCTCTCTATGTATATATATATATATATATATCTTAGATTTGGTTGTTAATTTTGAACACCCAATGTTTGTGGTGGTTGCAGGCTACAGTTTTATCATTTGGTTTTTAATTTTGAATGGTGGTTGGAATGTTTAATGTTTGAATGGTGTTTGAATGCCTCGTTCTTTGTCTGCCTTCTCTTCTGGTTCTTGCCTTCTATCTTCTTTTTTTTTTTCAAAAATTTATCCCAAAACGACGTCGTTTTAAAGCGACGCAGAAAATACGACAGGAGAAGGCTACCGAGAACCCGGACTCCCCTTTTGTACCATTACTTGCAAGAACTGTTTATTTGTACTCAATTAGCAGACTACTTTCTTTACCACATGTTTGACTTTTGAGGATGTAGAGAGACTTTTGTACCATTACTTTTGAAGTGCCGGTCTTTCGAAGAATTGAATTTTTGTTTTTATTTTTAATTATTTTTTTGTTAGGTCTGATAATCTTTCAATCTGTGTCAATACATTTAAGATGTCAAAAGTCTGTAACTTTCAATCTGTATCAACACATTTAAGATATCTATCCTACGTGTAAGGAAAAAATTAATTTGTGGTTCATAATTATTATGAGATAGAATTTAAACTATATATTATTTTTTTGATAATATTACATTTATTGAAATTTGGTTTCACTTGAATTATTCAAATTTATTCACTATAAAAAATTAAAATTTTAGCAATAAAAATTTAGAGACAAAATAATTTTTTAGGGACCAAATATATTTTCTTTTTTGCAAAAAGTATCGTTATTATATTTTTAGCAACGAAAATTAGATATTAGCGATGAATTATTATCTTTTTGGAACCAAATTTTTTGTCTAAAAAAATAAACCCTTTTGAGAGCAAATTATTTTGTCTCTAAAAGTGCATTTATTAGTGACGTTTTCAAAATTTTGCCACTAAAAGTCTTATTTTTGACTTTTTGAGACGATCTTATAGTGACTATCCTCATGATGATAGAAATTGATTCCTAAATATATTTTATAACAAAATTTTCACTTTTAAATACTAAAAAATTTAGTTTTTAAAACTCTTATATGTTGTAGTGATTGATGCTAGTTGTTCGGATGATAGGGTGACGGCCGTGGTAGACAACAATGAAACTGGTCGTCTAGCCAGACGACCAACATCAACAAATTTGGACAATTTCGGACGACAACAATTCAGTAGATAAATCATTTCATATTAATTTTAAAGAAATGCTTAGAGATCTTAAATGAATTATCAAATATTCATGTGTGTGAAACCCATATATGTTCCGTGGGTGTGGGTCTCACCCATATAAATATTTAGTAATTCATTTGAAATTGTACTATAACATTTCTATTAATTTTATGCATATTTTCCTTCGTCTTAGATCAAAGCCTCCTTGAGTTTGGCGATGAACTTTGAGTAAATTGGGTTGATGAAAATATTTCTACAATATTCTTTTTAAAAGGCAATATTTGAACCTATGAGGTTGTATATAACGAATTACAATAAATTTTCTTTTAGTATACAATGAAACTTCATTTAATAATTTCCTGTCTACATATACAGCGATGAGGACGCAATAGAATGCGGGTGTTTGGGAAGTGGGCTTTTTTAGTTGTAGGATATTATTGGAGAATTTTTTTTTTGTGTTTGGAAAGATAGTTGAATTTTTTTATGATTGGATGTGATGTTTGTGAGAGAAAAAATGAAATGATTATGGGGTTTGATGTGATATTTTGTTTGGATTTGTTTTTTTTGGTTTTGTAACCAATTTTTCTTTTAGTGAAAAAAACAAAAAAAACTCAAAAAAAATCCTTCCCAAAAAACCAAAAATTATGACCAAGAAGAACCGGTGCCTGATATTATATTTTTGTAGTTAAAAAAATCAGAATAAGAGAGCGAGATTGAATTGCACTTATGATGGAAAAAAAAGTTACATATTACTTAATATGTGCGGTTCAAAATCATTGTAAGTATGGTAAGGCTACACTTATAATAAAATTACATTTTGTATATATGCACTTAACTTTTGACAAAGAGAAACTTAAATGGTACCTGTACATAAAAAAAAATACACAAATTGTACAGAGAAATTAATGTGCGGCCGATATTCATTAAGAGTGTAATAGAATTAATTTAGAGCATACACTGACTTTTCTGTTTACTTTCTTTTACATTTTAGGCTGTGTTTGGTTGTATTTTTTAAATATATTTCTACCCCTTTATTTACGTTTGACGTTTGTTTACAGTTTTTAAAAGTTAATTCCACATTCAATTTTGAAAACTGTCTAAGGTGGGAAAATTTGGACTAACCGGTCGTCCCACTGAACGTCCCACTGGTTGACCAAAACAGTAAATTTTTCAAAATTTTTATTTTTATTTTTTGCATTTGACACATATTAATTTTTATATGTTCAATAAAAAAATATTTTCCGAATTTTTTAAATTTTTTTATGAGTTTTGAATAGAATTTTGAGTTGTGTGTTTGGTTATAAGTTGTAAGTTTTTGTATCAAATATCATATGTCACATAAAAAATTCCCACTCAATTCAAAACTCTTTTCAAAACTCATTCACGAAACAAATTTTCTATACTCAAATCATAATTCCAAAACTCACAAACTCAAAATACAACTCCTATTCTTAAATCATATTTACAAAATTCCACCAAACACTACCTTAGTTTTTCCAAATTTTTGCGAATAGAAATATCTATGCTACACGCAAAAAGGAAAAAAAAAATACACAAAAGATTAATGTGTGATCCATATTTATTATAGTGGAATCACACAGGGCCACGCATTAATTTTGTGTGAACTTCTCTTCGCAATTCAATTAGAAGTCTCTTTAGCATGACTTCGAAAAAGACCGGCATAGAATAGTGGGATGACTTTGTGGATTTAGCAGAATGACAATTTACGTCATTGTTTTTATATTGCAAGTCTTTTCAATAATGCAAATAGTGAGTGTTAAATTAGAAGTTTTTTGTTTCTGTGTCCATACTTGAGCTAAGATAGCATTATGCAAAAATTCTTGCAATCTTGCTGTCAATATGTTTAAGCTTTTCAGACTACTCCGATCGTTTGTCTCCACAGCTGCTATCATTCTGTGCGTGTGCATGCCCACTAGCATCATACTAGGTGGAAATGAGGCCGATCACTTAGCCATGCTTTCAATCAAGGCTCAAATAACTCGTGACCCAATGCTAGTCATAAGCCCATGAAATGATTCTCTCCATTTTTGCCAGTGCGAAGGTGTTTCTCTTAGAAACATTAGCACAAAGAGACATCCAGCAATTAAAAAATTGTAAACTAACACAACAATTAAATATAGATTATATAGGACTATACTATGCAAAACTGTAAAACAGAGTAGAAATCCTAAAGCATGTAAATATAGAGAATAACAGAAAAAATAAATTTAACAGTAGTAAATCTAGCGTGTGGTCACTGTTCTAAAGCAACTGATCCTCCCTACGTGAAGGTGTTAACGGATGACAGCAACTCCAAGATTCAACCCGGTAAAGCTTACAACCTTCCTTGTCTAATGCTCACGTACACCAGGAGGATATAAACCACGTCTTGAACCGGAATTGCCCACAAATAGGAAATAACAGAAAAGGGAGCTTTTGAATAAAACAGATTTTTTTTCCTAGGAATAGGAGAGTATGTTCTTTTCTTCCTCAAGCTTTGGAAAACTGTTGGGTATAAATAGGAGTGAAGGTCTTGAATCTCCAACCCTCAAATTGAATAATAATAATAATAATTTTAATGAAAATGTATCAGGTTTTATTTGGTCTAACAGTTTCACATGTTTATTGCCATTAAAGATAATAATAGAATATATAATAAAATATATTAAAAGAGTTTTATATGAAACAGTTTGTAACAGTAAGAAATTGATTTGGTTTTAAAAACTTAATCAATTACAAGTTTTGAAACTCACAATCAAATTTTCCAACATTCCCCCACAAGTTTCAAAACTTTAAAATAAAATAAAATAAAAACCCAACTAAACTAATAAATAGATAGAACAAAATAAATCCAAGTACAAAAATATATGGGCAATACTGCGCAATAGGTGTAGGAGTCTTCCGGACTTGAATTACACTTTGTGTTGACTGTTTTCCTCTGAAAGATCATAGTGAAATATATCTTGAACTAGACCCTTTAAGCCAAAGTTCAACATGCCATACACACAGCACCGGTATAGGACTATGGTTCGCGAGTTAGTGCTACTTAAGGCCATGCACTATATCTTGATTCTCATGGGAGTTACTAGAGACCAGCCCAAGTCTTCGAGTCGCGGCCTCACGACAATTCCCACTTAGGTGAATCCTCCAAGGGTATAGTGACGAAATATACGTCGCAGAAGTTTGTCTGCCTTAGATTCATTCAAGGTTAAACCCTTCCTAACCTGTTACAGTTCATAACACTACTGCCATAGGGATGAGCAGGAGAGTCTAAAAGTGTCCCCTTTCATTATAAGTGCTGCATACAAGTCATGCAATATGGATTGTTTTTACCCATTGAACTTACTTCATGGGTTCTCCAATCACAGAAGATGGGTTACCTCCTTAGATGACTTCTTGGTGGGCTTAAGCCTATCCACCTCGACAAATCTAGGACTTCGCTCCCAGATAGACCTTTGGTTAGCTGATCAGCAATGTTGAGTTCTGATTTCACAAACTTTAATGAGATTATATTTTTGTTAAGTATGCTCCTCATAGATTTGTACCTTACATGAATATGCCTATTCATCTTTTAGTTCGTATGAGTTTGTCTCACTAAATCAATTACAACTTTGTTATCACAGTGTATAGAGATGACAGGTACAGGTTTGCTTACAAGAGGTATATCTAGTAACAAGTTTTTAATCCACTCAGCTTCAACGCCAGTTGTGTCTAGGGCTATTAACTCAGCTTCCATTGTACTTCTAGATATTATAGTTTGTTTTTAGTTCCCTAAGATATGGCAGCCCCTCATAATAAGAATACATAACCAGTAGTAGATTTAATTTCTAAGTTGTTAGTAATCCAATTAGCGTCACTATAGTCCTCTACTACGGTTGGAAAACCTCTATAAATCAATCAATAGTCTAAGGTTCCTCTTAATTACTTAAAAATTCGCTCCAAGGCTATCCAATGCTTATTACTAGGATTTTGAGTGTACCTACTTAACCTTCAAACAACATATGCAATATCAGGCCTTGATTTATTAGCAATATAGAGTAAGGATCCTATGAGTTGAGAATACTTCAATTGTGAAACAGGTTGACCATTATTTTTCTTCAATTGTACACTAGGATCCTAGGGTGTAGAGACCGGTTTACAGTTATATTACTCAAATTTCTTTAACATTTTTCCTATGGTATTATTTTGACTTAAGCTAATTCCTTGAGGTAACTTCTCTAAGTTCATTCCTAAGATCACATATGCTTCTCCTAAATCTTTCATATCAAACTTTTTAGACAAGTAATACTTAGTGTCTTCTACTATCTCGAAATTAGTCCCAAAGATTAAAATGTCATCCACATATAAGCAAAGAATAATGAAATTCCCATTTACCTCTTTGTAATATAGACATTTGTCATACTCATTAAATTTAAAATCAAACTCTAAGATCACCTTATCAAACTTCTCATGGCATTGTTTTGGAGCTTGCTTAAGACCATATAGAGATTTTACTAACTTACAAACCTTGTGTTCTTGTCCTTTTACCACAAAACCCTCAGGTTGTTCCATATAAATCTTTTCATCTAAATCTCCATTAAAAAATGATGTCTTAACATTCATTTGATGTATTACTAAATTATGGATGGATGCTAGGGCTACAAGAGTCCTAATGGTAGTAATGTTAGACACCGGCGAATATGTATCAAAATAGGCAATCCCTTTCTTTTGAGTAAATCCTTTAGCTACCAATCTTGCCTTATATTTATCAATTCTTCCACCAGGCTTTAATTTCTTTTAAAATATCCATTTACATCCAATTGCTTTATTTCCAAGAGGCAAATTGACTACTCCCCAAGTATTGTTTTGTAAAATCGATTCTATTTCACTATTAATAGCCTCCTTCCAGAACGGTGCATCTATTGACGTCATTGCTTCATTATAGGTTGTGGGTTCACCCTCTATTAGGAATTTATAGAATCCTTTTCCTAGATTCTTTTCTATACTAGTTCCCTTACTCCTTCTAAGTCCTTGAGGTTCTACCTCTTTTCCTTGAACCATACTCGTACTAGAAACAGGATTATCACTAGTTGATGGAACGTCATTAACTTGACTTGAAATTCTCATTTTGAAAGGAAAGACATGTTTGAAGAATGTGGCGTCCCTAGATTCTAATATGGTATTGTTGGTAATCTCACTAATTTAAGAATTGAAAACTAGAAACCTACAAGTAGTACTATTATGAGCATAGCCTAAGAATACAACGTCTACTGTCTTAGAACCTATTTTCTTCCTTTTAGGCTCAGGTATGGCTACTTTAGCTAAACACCCCCACATTTTTAAGAAACTAAGATTAGGACATCTTTTTTCCATATTTCATAAGGTGTCTTAGCATTTTTCTTCAAGATTACTCTATTTAAGACAAAACATGCACTAAATATTGCTTCCCCCCACAAATTTTCAGATAAACCAGAACTTAACAACATTGCATTCACCATATCCATTAAGGTCCTATTCTTTCTTTCTGCTATTCCATTAGATTGAGGTGAATAAGGTGGTGTTACCTCGTGTATTATTCCATGTTCTTCACAATAAGATAAAATATTAGTAAGACTATATTCTTCTCCTCTAGCATACCTAAGAACCTTAATTTTCTTCTCTAATTGATTTTCCACCTCATTTTTGTATACCACAAATTTATTGAAGACCTCATCTTTGGTTTTAATAAGATAAATGCAACAATACCTTGAAGAATCATCAATAAACGTTACAAAGTATTTATTTCCAACTCTAGTAGGTGGCCTAGTTGAATCACAAACATCTGAATGAATTAATTGTAAGAGATGGGTATCTTTAACCTCTACACTTTTATGGGCTTTTCTAACTTGTTTAACTTGAACACAAATTTTGCCCTTCCGTTTAAAATCCACTTGTGACTTAAGTATAAGATTTAACTCCATCATTTTCCTCATTTTCTATAAATTAATATAACCCAATCTTCCATGCCATACGTCACACGATTCCACATTCAAAATTTGAGCAAAAAATTCTTTGTCATTTGAAGTAATATTTAATTTAAATAAACCCTCAAAAACATAACCTTTCCCAACAAAAATATCATTATTGGTTATTACAACTCGATTAGACTCCAAAACTATTTTATAACCTTGTTGTACTAAACTAGACCCACTAATAAGATTTCTTTTAACTTTTGGAGCATGTCGCACTTTTTAAGAATCAATGTCTTCCCAGATGTTATCTTCAATTCCACACTACCAGCTCCAAGCACTTGTGCGGTTGAATTATTGCCTAGTGTTACACTTCTCCACTTGACTCCTGATAAGTTTTAAAACATTTATGATCAAAACAAACATGCACATTAGCTCCAGAGTCTAACCACCAATCCTTATTTTCATAAGTAAAATTTACTAAAGAGGAACTATACCTAAAAGATGGTTAAACTTGATTCTCTTCTAACATATTCACTTGATCCCTCAAATTCCTTTGATATTGCACTGGTTTGATCTTTTTGAAATAGCAATCTTTTGCAACATGATTCATTCTTCCATAAACAAAGCAATGCTTGCTACCTTTAATGATGCCCTTGAGTTTGTCATTGCTTTGATGAATTGGAGCTTGGTTTCTATTTGGATTGAACCGATTGGTTTTGAAGGTTGTGCCCCTAGGTTTAAAATTATTTCTATTATTGAAATTTCGAGGCCTATTGTTGAAGTTCTTGTTGAAATTCTTATTGTTGCTGTTGTTATTGTTGCTACTATTTTTATTTTCAATAAGGTTTACCTTAGGTGGCTTCTCTAATGGTTTGGGCAAACTAGCTCTATGTTTCTCTTCCACCCTAAGAGAGTTTAAAGTTTGAGTCAAGGTAAGCTCTCCTTGTTTGTGCCTAAGAGACTGGGCAAATTTTGTCCAAGATGGAGGTAGTTTGTCAATAAGACATGACACTTTGAAATCTTCACTAAAAATTGTCCCACTTTTTTCAGCACCCCTCAAAAGTTCTTGAAATTCATGAATTTGTTCACCTATAGGTTTTTCATCTGTCATTTTGTAATTGTTAAAAGTCGAAATGGTAAACCTATTTATGCCAGCATCATCTATCCCATACTCAACCTCTAGTGTTTCCCATAGCCCTTTTGTGGTTTTAGTAGCATTAAGATACACGTCATAAAGATGATAGGGCACTGAGAATTCTATGATAACAGTGATATTCAATTTGCTCTTTTGTCATCCAAGACAACGTTTGGTCTGGGCTAGGCTGAGAGTTGTCAATAGCAGAAAATAGCCCTAAGATGGTAAGCCAATAACGCACTTGAGTTTGCCATCTCCTAAAATGTTCTCCACTAAATTTTCTCGATTTAGAAGTGTTAGCCTCCTCAACTCTGGCCATGAGACTAGATATTTAACAAAGCTAAGGGCAAGCAACCTGTTTACAATAACAAAGGCAATTGCAAGGCTTTATAAACTTTTAATATTTAACCTGCTGATATACAAGAACAATAAATTGTTTCAATACAAAGATTGGTTTTTATTTTTATTTTTATTTTTCCTATATATAAAATAAAAATTGTTCTTACTGACCTTCTATTTTGAGTTGCTTTAGATTGTTAGAACATTAGCACAAAGAGACACATCCAGCAATTTAAAAATTGTAAATTAACACAACAACAGATTATATAGGACTATAATATGCAAAACTGTAAAACAGAGTAGAAATCCTAAAGCATGTAAATATAGAGTATAACAGAAAAAATAAATTTAGCAGCAAATCTGGCCTGCGAGAAACCAAGAGGCGTGTGGTCACTGTCCTAAAGCAACTGATCCTCCCTACATGAAGGTGTTAATGGATGACAGCAACTCCAAGATTCAACTTCGTAAAGCTCATAGCCTTCCTCGTCTAATGCTCACGTACACCAGGAGGATAAGAACCATGCCTCGAACCGGAATTGCCCACAAATAGGAAATAACAGAAAAAGGGAGCTTTTGAATAAAACAGAATTTTTTCCCTGGGAATAGGAGAGTATGTTCTTTTCTTTCTCAAGCTTTGGAAAACCATTGGGTATAAATAGAAGTGAAGGTCTTGAATCTTCAACACTCAAATTGAATAATAATAATAATAATTTTAATGAAAATGTATCAGGTTTTATTTGGTCTAACAGTTTCACATGTTTATTGCCATTAAAGATAATAATAGAATATGTAATAAAATTATTAAAAGAGTTTTATATGAAATAGTTTGTAACAGTAAGAAATTGATTTGGTTTTAAATTCTTAATCAATTACAAGTTTTGAAACTTACAGTAAGATTTTCCAACATTTTCATGTGGTCATCGCCATCAAAGGGTCATCGGCTTGAATTTAGAGTCGCTCAATTTAGAAGATTCTATATCTCCTTCCATTGGGAACCTTAGTTTCCTTAGAATCGTTAATCTCTCAAACAACAGCTTCCAAGGTTTATGAAATGGGTAGGTTATTCAGGCTACAAGTTCTAAACTTGAACAGTAACTTGTTTGGAGGACAAATTCCAGCAAGCCTCTTGAACTGCAGTAACTTGAGGGTCCTTCGTTTAACCAACAAGAAGTTGATAGGAAATATTCCTAAAGATGCTTTCACTCAATTAGTGCAACTTCATATGAGCTCCAACAATTTGTTAGGATCAATTCCGCCTTGTTTTGGGAACCTTTCCACTCTCAAACTTTTCTTGGCGCAAAAAAATTTGTTAGAGGGAAGTATTTGGGACTCACTAGGTAGCTTGAAAAGCTTAACATATGTTTCATTATCGGCAAATAAGCTAACAAGTACAATTCCTCCATCTATCTATAATATCTTATCATTGACTGCTTTTGAGGCACCAAATAATCTACTTGAGGGAAGTCGCCCTCAAAATTTAGGCCCCACTTTGCCAAATATCAAAAGGCTTAATCTTTGGGGAAACCAACTAAGTGGATCGATTCCAGTTTCAATATCAAATGCTTCCAAATTAGAATAACTTGACTTGTTGCTGAACAATTTTTCCCCTAGAGTGGCTGTTAATTTTGGAAACCTAATAAATTTCTCGTAGTTGAATTTATTTACGGTTGGTTTGGGAACTGGAGATGCCAATGACCTTGATTTCGTCTCCGATTTAGCCAAATGTAGCAAATTGAGTGTGATAGAATTAGAAGAAAATAATTTTGGAGGTGTTTTGCCGAATTCCTTAGCCAACTTCTCAACCAAACTTCAATATTTAACTGTGGCAAAAAACAAGATATTTGAAAACATACCAACAGATATTGGAAATCTTGTGAGCTTAAATGCTCTAGATTTACACTACAATCAATTGACAGGAAGCATTCCAAACTCCATCGGTAAACTTGATAAGCTTCAACAATTGGGTTTTGGTAAAAACAAATTGTTTGGAGAAATCCCTTCCTCCATTGCAAATTTAACATTGTTGACCAAGCTTTGGTTAGAAGAAAATCATTTTTAGGGAAACATACCTTCGAGTCTTGGAAATTTCTTGGGTTTGATAGAGCTGCATCTTAATGGTAATAATTTTTTTGGTAGCATACAGCGAGAAGCAATTGGTCTCTCATCTTTGTCAATATCTTTGGACTTTTCTGGAAACTATCTAACTGGGTCCCATCCCTTTGGAAGTTGGTAGCTTGAGAAATCTTGTTGAACTAAATCTTTCTTATAACAAGTTATATGTTGAAATTCCTACTAGCCTTGGTAGGTGTCATACTTTGTAATACCTTTATTTGGACAACAATGCATTAATAGGAGCATTCCACAATCCTTGAGTTCTCTAAAGGGCATTGAAGAATTAGGTCTTTCCCACAATATCCTCACAGGTTAAATTCCTAAGTTTTTAAATAGCTTTCCTTTTCTAAGGATTTTGAACCTTTCTTTCAATGATCTTGGGGGAGAGATACCAATAGCGGGGGTGTTCCAAAATGCAACTGCAATTTCAGTTTCGGGAAATAACAAGCTTTGTGGGGGTATACCTACACTACAATTGCCGTCATGTGCTTTGAAAATGGCAAGAAAGTTAATTATTCCTATAGTTTGTGGGGTATTGGGTATAATTTTTGCATTATCTATTCTGTTGCTTTGTTGGCTTAGAAAGATGAGAAAGCAATCTATTGTGGCATCTTGTTTGATGGATTCTTCTATGGATATGTCATATAGAAAACTCTTCAAAGAAACAAATGGGTTTTCTTTAGACAACTTGATTGGTAGCAGAAGTTTTGGTTCAGTATACAAAAGAATTCTTCACCCAAATGAAAAGGCTATTACGGTGAAGTTATTAGATCTAGAAAATAGAGGAGCGTCAAGAAGTTTTATCACTAAATGCAAAACTTTGGGAAACATTAGGCATCAAAACCTCGTCAAGATTATAAATGCTTGTGCAAGTGTTGATTTCCAAGGTAATCACTTCAAAGCCCTAATATATGAGTTTATGGAAAATGGGAGCCTTGAAAGTTGGTTGCATCTAACTCCACAAACAAGTGTTGCCTATAATCAACCAAGAAGTTTAAACCTTTTTCAGTG
Organism: Camellia sinensis; assembly: GCF_004153795.1. NCBI lineage: Eukaryota > Viridiplantae > Streptophyta > Magnoliopsida > Ericales > Theaceae > Camellia > Camellia sinensis. The sequence goes on along the minus strand of NW_021024593.1, from coordinate 391,692 downwards.
ATTAAACATAGCAATTGATGTGGCTTCTACTCTGGATTATCTTCACAATCATTGTTACAACACGATCATACATTCTGATATAAAGCCAAGCAACATTCTTCTTGATAGTGACATGACAACCCATGTTGGTGATTTTGGTTTAGCAAGGCTCTTACAACAACCCAACAATGAACTTTCAAAAGCCAAACTAGCTTTGTTGGTATAAGAGGAACTATTGGATATGTAGCACCAAGTAATCCACCATATATGCCTATGAAAATGTATTTTGTGTGATCGATATACTGAGGTGGTGTACCGATGCCTCTAACAATATCTCCTCAGTTTCCTAGTTATGCAAAAATATCACCCATATTTTTAAACGTATAGATGCATTTGCAAGTATAAATTAAAATTTGTCATATGTGTATTGGAGAATATGGCATGGGGAGACAGGTATCCATTCATGGTGATGTATACAGCAATGGAATCCTCTTGTTAGAATTGTTCACAAGAAAAAGACCCACTGATGGCATGTTTATAGATGGCTTGAACCGTCACAGATTAGCCAAGATAGCTTTGCCAAAAAATGTGATGGAGATTATTGATCAGAAACTTGTATCAGCTGTAAAAGAGAAGGAAACAAGCAAAGCAAATTCCAAGACACAAATGGAAAGGGAAAAATTCATTAAGTCTGTAAATCTGATACTCAGGGTTGGAGTCGAGTGCTCCAAAGAATCACCAAGAGATCGAATAACCATTGTTGACGCGGCTAAGAAACTACATTTAATTAAGGAGATGCTACTTGGGAGAAGGATTTCCACCAATGTGTAAATTGCTCCAATCATGTAACTCCCCCCAAATTATACCATAAATACAACCCATAAGCAGGAAGATAATAGAAATATTATGCTTTCATTCATCAGAGTTCGTTTACAAACGTTAACACATTCGATATACATTCACAAATGTTCATCCTAAATTTACAGCATGTATTACAATGTTGAGAGAAATAAAGCTAAACATATAGTCGGATGCCTTATAAGCTTATATCTTTCCAAGTCATTGCTTGGTTACACAAAAGTGAGCCTAGCTCAATACAATTTAAGCCCTTGGCTATACAAAAGAATAAAAACAAAATAAAGAAGCCCTTGTTTCCCAAAAGTCCCTCCAAGCTATTGCCTTGGCGGAGGCATGTCACCAACACCTGAAAATGTTTTTCCCAAATAGGGTAAGCCAAAGCCCAGTATGAATAATCTAACATAATATATGAGGTTTAACAAAGATATAGATACAATGTGCATATACAATGCTAGCAACAAAATATTTACATTTTTCATAATCATGAGGTACCTGTAGACTGCCCGAACTCGCTCCGCGCGCCCCCCTTTCGGAGAGGGCACGAATTATGTTCTAGCTACTATAGTTCGGACTCCTGTCACGGTTCTGAATCTAATCTCACAAAGTGCAATGTAAGACTAATAAATCACCAAAGAGTCCAAATCCATCAATTGGCTTTGAAAAATCAATTTTGAATCAAAAAGCGCCAAACATGGACTGTTTTGCCAAATTTCAGAGTTGCCACCTAAATATTTTGTGTTGGGAAATTTAGAAAACCCTGATTCGTGCCAAAGGCCACATGTCCGTCATCACCAAAGTTTCCTTGGCTCGGGAACTTGGGTACGAGAGGGGAAGGTCCTGAAATGAGCACCCCTGCTCGCCCAATCAAAGATCGGCCTCTACTGATCATGATATGTTGTTTTGAAAGCACATGTGTTCTTATTCCAATTATTAGCTAGCTTACTGCGTGATGCGCACAGCATACAAGTATAGACTAAAATCACAAGAATTGGAACAAAACATCTCATGTTTGTTTTTCGAAAATGGTTTGAAAGTGCTACTCGCAAGTAAGCTAAGACGTGGTTTTGTCAACCTCAAGTGGGCTTAGAAAACAACATGATTTGCCACTCCGCAAGTGGGCTTAAAACGCACATTTTGATGAATTGTTCCAATTCAAGTAATGAAGCCTTCATCCACAGGCATTCAAGCAGTTAATCACTTAAGCAAATAGCCTCATGGAAAGCATGCTGTCATGGCAATCACTTACACGCATGCAAGGATGCTAAAACATAAACACTCACAGTGTACTCCGAGCAAAAAATGAAGCTAGTTAGTAATCATGCATGATCCTAGCTATGTCAACAATGCCTAATGCAACACATGCAAAATGCAACTAAGTAGGCTCGGCTATCTAAGATGGCATATGAATGCAACAATTGATACATGTATTCAAATAGGTATTGAAATACAATGCAGTTTGAATGATGTGCCGAGCCCGGTGCATGCAAGACAAGATGAATGACGCACGCATGCAAGCATAAGGTATGCTAATCGAAATATGCCCTAATCTAACCATCAAAAACTGATAAGTAAAAGGGAGAAAGACGTGGGGTTGGAAGACATGCATCACACACACGCACACTTATTACAAAATTTGCCCTCTCGACGGAGGGTTCGAATGAAAGCTAAACTAATCTAAGCTAAGCTAAACTAACTAATCTAATTAAGCTAATTAGACTAATTATTACAAACCAATAAAGAAATAGCTAAACTAAGCTACTTAATTATTACAACACTTAATTAATTAACAAATTAATTAAATTACAAAACCAAACGCTAACTAACAAGTAAAGCACTAAATTAAACTACTTCAGCTCTGTTTGAAGATGTTGAGCATGCATGCTCGCATTCGGTTTCTCGCCCCGAAAAATCCTTCCAGTTTGCTCTCTTGAGGCTCTGTCTGTAGGGTGTCCTTAAGAACTTGCTGCAGGATCTTACCAAATCCATGCTGGGGAATGCACTAGTGGCCTGCTAGCCATGAGGAGTTGCTGCCGGCCAAGGGTGTGCACTGCCGGCCAATTATGAAGTAGTGCCGGCCATCAATGTGGCACTGCCGGCCACTGGTGTGCTGTGACACCATTCTGCAACAGAACACAAACTAGAGAAAATGGAGGGTCTCCCTAGGAGGATGTATGTACTGTGCCACTCCATATCACCTCAAAACATAAGGGGAGAGGCACCATTGGATCCAAAACCATTAATCAAGCATCTCAATGCATGATGGCCAAGGGTCCAATTCGTATAAATTCAATAAATGCAATGTAAACACGACTCTAAATCCACTACCACATCGTGGATGATCAAAGGCAACGGAGACAAAGGGGATTGGCTCACTTTCAACACTTCAAGTATGAAGTGGACCAATCCACCTTGTGTTCAACATAACGTCCGGTTGAACACAATGCAATGCACACATGCAACATGCTTATCTTGACATGTTTTACTTGATTGATTTTTGTTTATACATTTTACATTACCGAGCCATTCATTAACCGGTTAAGTCCAATGTGAAAAGTCCTCTAAGGAAAGATGGCCTCAGCCACAAGGACCTTGAGCATGAAAGAAGCCTTATGCTTTTGGTTAGTAGAAATCCTCAAGAGAAGGCTAAAACCATTAGGTATGAGAGCCTCAATTCCATGCTCAAGCCAACAAGGGGCTAAAGACCTTTTTCAAAACAAACGAAAGAGTGAAGCATGGAGTAATATGGCATGTATTTCAGCATTGAAATGACATGCTAAATGACACTAAACCATGCAAACAACGCACGCACAACGTGTTACGGGTCAAAGGCATTGAAACTAGTGATTAGCACTACACTAGAGGCATGCCATACAAGGCTCAAACAACCAAACCAGCCATGAACAGAGCTTAATCATGCCAAAACAATGGGCTAAGCAAGCTTGAAATGAAGCTCAAAAGACTAGACAAACATGCACACAAATTGGATCACAAGCAAAGCATAAGGCATGACTCTTAAACACAATTAAAGATTGATATACATGAGAGTATGACAAGGCCATATGCTCTGAAATTTCATATTAAATGACGCCATATCATGCAAACATCACAAGGAAAGCATGCTAGAGGCCCTAAAACTCAAAGCTAGTTAAGGCACTTGCACTATATCTATGCAATACAATCCTCAAAGGCCTAAGACCTTTCAAAACAGTCCTAAAGCATGTCAAAACAAGGCCAAAAACATGCTTGAACATAGCCAACATATGCTAGAATAAAAAGCCAAAACATCAAGTAAGCTAGGCCAATGAGCATGGTTACACTACAAGTGTAAGAAGCAAATGAGGGATGCTCTAACCAACCAAAAACAGAGTTAAAGCATGTTAAATAATGTCCAAGAACATGCTGGAGTGGAGCCAAAACATGTTAGAATTATAGGCTAAGACATGAAGCATGTTAGGCTAGCAAGTAGGATTACACTACAAGTGTATGAAGCATGCAAGAGGTGACCAAACCAGCCAAAAACAGAGTTATAGTAGGTCCTAAAATGCACAAAAGCATGCTCAAACTAAACCTCAAGAAGGGAGAAATACATGCTTATTTGATAGGGCAACAACACATGCTAACAAGACAAGAGGAGGGGGGACCACCCCCTTCCATTTTGGGTCTCAAAACTACCTTTCCACCACTGAAATTTCTCTGGCATTCAGTGATAAAAAGGGCCAAAAGTTTGGTTTGAAAGCCTTGAAAGATGGCACAAAAAACTATACAAGCTAAGAAACAAAAAGGAGAGACAACCCCCTAACACAAAATAGGCCTAAACCATCATTTTTAGGACTGAAAAACAGAGTTTTCTTCAGTTCAAAATCAAGCCAAAAACAGTTTGCAAAGATGGTAAAATAAGCATGCAAAACAAAGCTTTAAAGGGACAAGTGCTTAAATTGAAGCACAACAGCAAAACAGGTGCAAATCTGAGCCAAACCCACCTTTTGGAGCTCCAACAAAGTCCCAAGGAATCTCAGCCCAATGGTGGTCAGGTTTGATCAAGGATGTGTATGCAAAACAGGTGCAAATCTAAGCTTTCATGCATAAAAGGGCAAGAGAGAGTGAACTCTAGAGAGAGAGGCAGAGATTAATCTCTGAAAATTGTAGAGAGAGAGAGTGATTTTAGTGTGAGAAGCTCTCAAAATTTTGTACCCTCCCATATGTGAGATATAAGCTCCATATATAGCAAAACAAAAGCTCAAGGTCGAAATATCTGAATATGGGACAACTGGAGGTTGTGTGGAACAGCTGGAGAGAAAAGATCTGCAAAAAAAACTGATTTTTGATATTGTTGGCCGGCCGGCCATGACTGGTGGCCGGCAGGGGATCATTGATGGCCGGCATGCATCATCCATGGCCGGCAGAAAATTCTGCTTTCCAGGTCTAACTTCAAATGGGCATAACTCCTTCATCTGGACTCTTTTGCAAGTCATTTTTGTATCCAAATTGAAGCCCCGGAAGTAAGATTTCGAATGGTGGAATCCCCACATCAAAATTCCAACTGTGCAAAAAGTTATGCCTGTTTTGGTGAAACTACTGAGTTTCGATCCTTCCCGAATTCAGGCCGAACCTCTCCCAAACTAGTTTGCTTCTCTCCTCTCCTCTTTTCTTCAAATCCAAACCCCTAAACAATGTGTTTTGAAAGATTTTTCAAAGATTTCATCTCTCTTTCATTCATTTCCACTTTGTCCTTTGCCCGGTTTACCGAAAAGCGTAACATTTAACAAAATGTGAGCGTTGAAATATCGTAGGAACTTTTTCAAAAACTATTTTGAAAGAGAGGGTTTTAAGGTCTCAAAATCTTTTGATCAAGATCGTTTTGGTCCAAAAGGGGTATGAAGTTGGGATTTGACTCTCTCCTTGCCGAAGAAATCAACCCTTGCACTACACAACTTTCATCACCAAGTAGACAATTAGTAGCGCCCAAGTCTTAAGGGCGGTCAAAAATGGGGTGTCTACAGTACCATGTTCATATCTTATTCCATTTTCCTTCAATTCATTTCAATTCATGAGCCAATTTCATTATCTTTCAACAGCCCAACTGAGACTATAACTCAGTGGTTATCTAATCTACACAGTTACCACAGAAACACTTCAATCTGCCATTTTATGAAAATTTCGTCTGCGGGATCGACACCCATGTATACACAAGATTTCGGGACTTTCACCCTGGACACTTCGGCCAACTTAATTTCAATGGAGTCCATCCCATTTCTCCTCCTAAACAATGGAGTACATCCCCTTTCTCCTCCCAAACAACATACATATACAATGTATTTAAATATAGTCATATTCAATGACAACCAACAATATATTAGTTTCAATTCACCTAATCCTCATGCAATTTCTACAACAATCATAGTTATTCTCCACCGATAGCCCAATACAGTTATTTCTAAACAAATATTCAATCTCAAGACAGATAATTTATTCAAAACTTCCAAAGGTGAGAAGTATTACATACTCAACTCCACCATCTATTTCAATATTCGCCAATTTCATGTTTACAATACCAATTTCATTTATTTATACAAAATTAATATTATAATCTTTTTAGGGCAAAACTTCCCCTTTTCCAAATATCAACCCAAGTTCCAAAATCAACAATTTTGACGCAACACCACCTTATTTCCATACTCTATAACCATTTAATTTCCATTCATCAAGAACCCCTCTTTTTATTTTACAACCAAACCCTAGGTTTGTTCAAACTACTCCCAAATTCCACCATTTTTACATAATGACAAATAACTAAAGATCATATGAAAGTGTAGAAAATTCGTACCTCAAGAAGAGAAGACGAGCAAAGCAAGGTTGAAACTCCAAAAACACCGAAACCCACTTTTGTTCGAATGAAAAGAGAGCCCACGACATGCTCTACCTTTTTCTTAAAGGTACTAGGGTGAAGAACCCAATGGATCTAGGTGAAATAGAAGAGAGAATATGAGTTTTAGAGAGAGAGACTCAAGATCTAGGGTCTTAGAGAGTTTTAGAGAGAGAGAGAGAGGAATGAAAAAAGTGATGAAAAAGGTCATCTTCACGGACTGTTATACACGTAATCCGGTCGAGTGTGGAAAGTGACACTCGAGCGTCAGACACAACCTTCCGCTCGAGCGTAAGAAGTGACGCTCGAGTATTGAATACACTCTTTTAGCATTTGCAGGTCTGGAAAAAAATACTGAGAGTTTGCAAATCCCGGTCAAGCAGAGGAGAAAAATTACAAAGCCCGCTTGAGCGCAAGAATGGCCGCTCGAGCGGAGGAGTAAAAATCTGGGCAACATAGGTTTGGAAAATCAAGCAACCAACCTGTTCCAAACACAAAATTACAATCCAAAAGACTAATCCAAGGAACAACAAGGGTAAAAAGAGATGGACAACAACATTGAACCATAAACCCAAGTCTGAAACATAATAAAATGTCGGGTCAAAACCGGAGTGACTGTAAATCAAGTAATTAAGGTACTCTCTTTAGGTGTTGGCACTTTAAATTTTTCATTCGAGTTATGCTATTTGCATACAAATAAATTGAAAAAAGTTTCACAAGAGAGACAAGTGGATGGGGACCTCTCTAGTGAAACTTTATATGTTTTATTTATGTCTTAGGTGGACTTTTTCTTTCTCTTTCTTGTCTACTTAATTTATACATCATTAGACTTTAAGATATCTACAACAATGATATGCTATTTTTCTTTTTAATTTTTTTCCCCATTTTATATTGTTGATATGTAGGAGAATGAACTGATGCTTGAGTTAATTTGTCACTTGATTTTTGCTTTGGATAATACTTCTGATTGTTTATATATGAAATGTTATTGTAATTGACTTTTGTTTAGCTTTGATTACTTAGAACTTCCAGAATAATTTTGATAAGAGTCAAATATTCAAATAGAAAAGAAAATAAATGAGAAAAGAAATGATTGTATTTTCTCACCTAGGTGAGAAAAGAAAGGAAATGGTTATGGTTATGGTTATGATCATGGTTTTTCGCCATTGTGTTTGGATGAATAAAAGAGAAGATAATGCGATTTCTCACCAAATTTGTTTGGATAACGTAAATAAGAGAAAAGAAAAGATATAATTTTAAAAAATGTTCAAAAGGTTCTAAAAAATGTTCATAATTCAAAAAGATTAGGGTTTTAAAAAATGTTCAAAAGATTAGGATTTTCAAAAAGGTACAAACGATTAGGGTTTTTAAAATAAAAAATTAGAACTTCAAACTTACCTTAGTTTTGAGTGGAAATCGCTACACCAACAAGAAGATCTATGCAATGAGAGTGAAGGAGTCTCTGTGAGAGAAGGATTTTACCGCTCCCTTGCTTTAGATGAGTAACGGTGTGTAACAAATCATCATGGATGAGGGTGGTGATGAATAAAAAGCCCAATGGTGATGAATGAAAAACCATCGTGAATTTGAAGTGGAAGATGAAGAGAGAGAGAGAGAGAGAGAGAGAGAGAGAGAGACTAACTGTTTGTATTCATCGTGTTAGAGCATCTCCAACCCACTAGGCATAAAGGGCTTATTTGATTCCACCACTAGAGCATAGGATTGGATCATTAATCCAGTGATATGCACATTCTTACGTTTGGATGAAATAAATGATAGCCAGCTTAGTAATACGTAGGACTTCTAATCCCACAAAATCATAGGATATTCAATACCAAATAGAGGTAGGCATTAATAATCCCACAAGTATTTATCCTACTAATTAAGTTGGACAGTTAATCCAATGGTGATCGCAAGGATTATTAATCCTGTCACTATTATTCCAACCAATCAAACAGGCCAATAATGTTTATTAGTTAAAATGTCTAGTGTGACTCACTTTTTTCAACTCCAATGCACTAGGCATATGATTAGTCATTTTGCCTCAACTCACATTTACTAGCTACATGTAGCTAGCCTTCAAGGCTAGGCAAAATGTATTTAATCATTAAGATCATTTTCCTCTATCTTTGTTGTTGACATGACATTCTATAAAGTTAATAGTATTTGGATGTGAAAAACCTAAGTGATTCGTGATTTAGGCCAGATTTGGACTCTTTGGTTCAGATTAAGAACCGTGACACAAGTCGAGTCCGAACTGTAGTAACCCCAAATGAACAGAACGGGACTCATCCTCCCGGGGCGTTCGGGGACGTCTACAATTGTTGTTTCAAAATCAATAGATCAACACAATAGATTTTACATGGAAAAACCACAATTGGAGCACCTCCAATTGTAATTAAAAAACCACGGGCTAAATACCACTAATCAATCCCCTTTGAAACAAAGAAAGAATACAAAATTAACAAACAAATTACCCAAACTCTATCAATTTGTCTTCAACAATCTGTATCTCTTTCACCGCAACCTTAGTCTCGAAATTGATCAGATTGATGCTGAATCGACAACATCCATGTCGAATCAACGATTGCCACAGCTTCAAACTCCTTCGAATACTCCACGCTTGAATCTTCGGATTCCACCGAAGAAGAACACTCTTGAAGTAAAACACTCAAACAATCAAACTCTTTGATGTATGCTTGTCAAACCATGTGAGTTTAATACTCAACCAAAAATCAAAGAAAACTAGCAAAATAGCCCCAGAAGAAAACCCTAGAACCCTCAAAGAAGATCTGGAAGCCATACCTTAGAATCGAAGCAATCGACAGCTTTATCGCAGCTGAAATTGCGATCTCTGCTCGAGCGCAGGAATGACCGCTCGAGCGGTGATGCTAAAACGCATGTTCTAAACTAGGGTTCACGCTTGAGCACTAGAACTTACGCTCAAGCGTAAAATCACACCTCACAGTATTTTTGCAAACGAGCTAAAGTATTGGGAAGGTGGAAACTCAGGTCAAGCACAACTTTCCCCGCTTGAGGGGGAAGACCAAAAATAGAGGAAAAATTACAACATAATTAAGCTAAGTTTGTTCACGAAATTGGCAACAAGTAGGGACCTAACAATCTCCCCTTTGTCAATTCCCGGACAAAACTTTTCTATCAATTTTTCCTAACAAACATACGCCTAGACACACTAACTAACACAATCAAAAGCTTCGACCTAACACAAACAAAAACTGCAAAACCACATAAATCGAGGAGATGAAGAAGCAACTTAGAAACAGTTTGAACAATCCACCTATGAAAAATACCATACAAACCAAAACTATGGAACCAAATAAGATAAACAAAATAAATAGATAGAAGTAATCAATAATTGCCAACAAAATATCCAAATATCCAAAGCTATCTATTTTAATGCATCTCAATAACCATGCCCAAAACTGTCTAATTACTCCTCTTTTTGTCTGGGAGACAAGGCAAACAAAAGAAAAGAAAAACAAGAGAAGAAACTGTGCAGAGAAAAAATATATTGTCCAAAACACTGTCCAAGGAGAGAGAAACATGCATCATTGATCCGGCGGTAGTGGAGGCTGCTGCATCTGAAGTAAGGACACAAGCTGGGCAAGATGTTAGGAAGACTGAGCAACGGACTTCTCAATGCGACCAGAAGAGGCCTTCAAAGCAGTGAGCAGGGCATCGGTGGAGGTCTCGAGATCGGTGATCCGGGCATCAAATATATCTATCTGACTCTCCAACCAGTCAAAGCAAGACACCAGCATATGCACTAACTGTTCTAGCCTCTGAGAGAACGAGTTGGAGGAGGTTGCTCCGCCTCACCTGCAGCAGCAGCATCATAGTCTGCCTCTTCAGCCAAAGGATCATCACTTGTAACAGAACCACCCACCCCAGAAGGACCCCCCTTAACATGTGACTGACTCTAGGAGACGATCTTTTTGATGAATGGTTGGGTAGAAAAGGCAAACTCATCTTCTTTAAATGTAGGAACCTCAAGTTTGGTGAGAAGACAGTTCAGAAGGCAACACTAAGGTAACCCTAAAGACTTTCCCTCAAATGCGGTGACCATTTTTTGGAAAACGAGGGTGGAAAGATTTATAGAGAGGTGGTGATCTATGCAAAAGAGAACAAAGCCTTGTTCTTGATGGATTTCGGAACTATGAGTGGTGACTATGATATTAGCACAAACAATAAGGTTGAGCAAACGGAACAGGGGAAGGAGCTCATTTTGTTTGGTCAAGGCGCCCGTTTTGTTTGGTCAAGGCGCCCTTAATCCATGTACGGGATGTACCACACAATGTAGTGGCCACCTTGTTGAAGTCACATGTGGGTCGGACAGGGCAGGGATAGTGACACGGAAAGACACAACCTATGCCTAATAGCTCATGGATAAGATTAGGGGCAATGGTGATAAACTTAGACCTAACCCAGGTCTTGAAAGAGGGGCCAATATCATTAATGCCCTCGATGTTACAATAAAATTGCTGGACCCAGTCAAGGTTTTAACGGCCAGAGAAAGAAAGGACCAAGTCACCCCCTAATGGATCAAACAAAGATCGAATGGGTATGGACTCAAAGGTGTTTGATTGGACATTCCGCTCTAAGTGGATTGTCTTAGAGATGTATGATTCCCTAAATGACTTGGCTTTTTCGGTAGAGGAAAACTGGTCGAGGTTATAAGCAGGGTGGTTGGCCGTAGACTTTTGGCGTTTAGAAGTGGACATGGCTAAACCTAAGGACAACAAAGACAAATACCACCCCCCAAATCAAAACATAAACAAAACCATTAGGCACATAGAAAAAAATATATCAGTGACACAACTAGGAATAATAAACTGCAAACCCAAAAGCAATTAGTGACCAAAAAACCCAATAGCATCATTCTAAGCACTAAAGACAGAAATCAGTAATAACACCAAAAAAACACCAAAACCAATAACACCAAAAAAAATAGGAATAATCAAGACATGGCATGAGTAACGAAGCAATATGAAGCATAAGGCTAGGACAATAATAACCAAGGCAGCAGAAATATATTCCAAGAGGCTCACACATAAACGAAAAAACAAGGCAAAAAATAAGAATAAAGTAGAAAAAAAAAAATACTCCAATGCGCAATCCAAAAAGAAGAGCAAGATGAAGAATGAAGACATACTTGAGGCAAAATGGATGACCAGAGGAAGAGAAGAACACATACTAAATAGGGAGACCAAGAGAAAAATGTGAAGGGTGAGAGTACATGAGCAACCCTAGGAGAGAGATGACCAAATTGGGGAAAAAGGACTGAAAGGTTGAGGGCTAGGTTTAAAAAGCAAAGCAATCCACTCGGGTGAGTATTTTGACGCTTGAGTATGCTTTAGTACGCGTGTGGCTTCGCTCAAGTGAAGACTCATGCCCTTGAGAGCAAAAAACACGCCTATAGAATCTCGCACAGTCTGAAAAAATGCTGGATGAGTGAAATCGCCGCTCGAGTGGGAAAGAAAAAACAACAAAGCCAAAAAAACACCCTTCTGAACAAATAAAACCAACTCACACTGTCAAGTGGGACCCGAAACAAAAAGAGGTGAGCACAATAGCAAGAATATGACACTAAGATGAGATAATCCACAAACCATGAAGCCTGCGAACTTGTAATTTTGACAATATGAAGTATAGTATTATGAGCAAATCAGGTAAACATCGATCAATGAGCATAAGCTACTTGAGAATGCACAACTCAAAGACAAACATGAGAGCTCACATAATGAATGTGTGTGTGTGTGTGTGCAATCCTTGAGGGGCCACAGAGCTAGAGTTAATCCTTGTAGTGATCGGATGGCTGGACCTTTGGCAAGAGTAACTAAATGTCATTGAGAAAAGTCAAACCACTACAAATCAAGGGTGATTTGATGCGTAAAAGCGGAGGTTCCCCCTCAATCAATAAGTCCCTTATTTTTTTTAATTTATTTAATTTATTATTATTTTTTTATTTTTGATTTTTGACTTTTCTTGCTTGTGGGCACTCACTAGTGGCACGCACGTTCAAGACTATGGAAACCAAACTGGATGGCTGGACCTTTGGCAAGAGTAACTAAATGTCATTGAGAAAAGTCAAACCACTACAAATCAAGGGTGATTTGATGCGTAAAAGCGGAGGTTCCCCCTCAATCAATAAGTCCCTTATTTTTTTTAATTTATTTAATTTATTATTATTTTTTATTTTTGACTTTTCTTGCTTGTGGGCACTCACTAGTGGCATGCACGTTCAAGAGTATGGAAACCAAACTAGAGAAGCATGGAATCAATAAGGATGACCTGGTTGGTACCCTTGAGGTAGCCTTTTCCTAATGCCCAGGCTTCAATGAACAGAGGGAGGAATCGTGAAAGTGAAAAAATGATGGCAGATGGTTAAGAGACTCAACATCACCCATGATATGCCAGTATAGGTTAATTCCTCTGAAAATGTATAAGAGACACTATTAGAGGTCCATAGAGAACTTTGATCACTTGTGCGGAAACCCCTACAACAGTTTATCTCAAGGATGTGTACAAAATGAGATCGTGAAGTCAATAGTATGAGCATTCAAAATGAGATATGAACAAAGAAGAATGAAATCTTGCAAGCACCATAAGAGGTGTTCATATGAGTCTAAATACAGAGATGATAGGAATCAATAACAATGAGATTATAGAATCCAAGTACACATGATAATGCCAATCACTCTCACCCACTCAAGTAATAGGTCACACCTTAGTGACTGAGCACTACACCCAAGGTCTTTCTAAGGATCTCAAACCTAAGAACGTCAAGGGGTTTTGTGAAAATATCAACCTTTTAATGCTCAGTGGGTACATGTTCAAGAACAACAAAGCCCTCTTCCACTAACTCTCGAATGAAATGATGGCGAATGTCAATGTGTTTGGTGCAAGAGTGTTGGATAAGATTTTTAGAAATGTTAATGGCACTTGTATTATCACAAAAAAGGGTGAGAGTGTTCTGGTCTATACCATAGTGATGAAGCATTTGCTTTATCCACAACATTTGTGCACAATAACTACTTGCAACAATGTATTCAACCTCAACAGTCGAAAGAGAGATGGCATTTTTGCTTTTTTCTATGCCAGGAAACCAATTATTCCCAAGGTAAAAACACCCTCCAGATGTGCTCTTATGATCATCACCACACCCTGCCCAGTCGGTATCAGAAAAACCAGTGATTTTAGCAGTAGTGTCAGTCGAGAACCAAATCGCATACCCTAATGTCCCATTAACATACTTAATAATGCGTTTGACCATAAGAAGATAAGACTCTTTAGGCCAGGCTTGATAACGGGCATAAACACCTACACTAAACGCAATGTCAGGTCGACTGGCTATGAGGTACAACAGACTCCCTATCATACTCCTATAAAGGGTAGGATCAATATCAGTACCGGATGAATCTTTAGAAAGGTGAAGACTGGTGCTCATGGAAGTATGTGCATGTTTGGCCGACTCTAGACCAAACTTAGACACAAGGTTTTTGGCATACTTGGTCTAAGAGACAAACATACCCAAAGGAGACTATTTAATTTAAAGACCCAAGAAGTAAGACAACTCCCCCATCATGCTCATTTCAAACTCATGTGTCATGCAATCTGAGAAATATTTCACAAGAAAACCAGCAGTGGATCCAAACAGAATATCATCAACATAAATATGAGCCACAAGTATATGAGACTTAGTATGTTTCACAAACAAGGTCTTGTCCGCACTACCCCTTTGAAAATCATTATCAAGAAGAAAGGTGGTAAGTCTATCATACCAAGCTCGAGAGGCCTATTTTAACCCATACAACACCTTGTCTAACTTGTAGACATGATGTGGACATTTTGGGTCCTTAAACCCTTTTGGTTGCTCAACATAAGCCTCTTCTTTCAAGTATCCATTCAGGAAGGCACTTTTCACATCCATTGAAACAATTTGAATCCAAGAAAGCATGCAACACCAAGTAAAATACGAATAGATTCAAGACGTGTAACAGGGCCAAACGTCTTATCATAATCAACACCCTCTACTTGAGTATATCCTTGAGTAACCAACCTTGCTTTATTTCTAACCACAGTACCATTATCATCAGATTTATTTTTAAAGATCCACTTGGTACCTATCACATTTATGTCTCTAGGTCTTGAAACAAGAGTCCAAACTTTGATACCTCCATAGCATTAACCTAACTATCATCTAGTAATACCTCTTTTATATTTTTAGGTTTAATTAACGACACCTAGAACATATGAGATACCTCTTCCTAAATTTGTTTTTGGGTTTTTATTCTGTCTGAGACACTTCCAATTACCTGTTGAACTGGATGATTCAGTCTTACTCTTGCTGATGGTTTTAACTCTGGACTAGTAGTGACAGAAGCATTAGAGGTGGTGTCTCTTTTTGCACTCTTTGGACTTGGACTTACCATTGAAGTTGGTGTTGGCTTACCTTTTTTGGCTTGACCCTGTGCTTCTCATTGTCTTTGTGGTTCAGTAACCAAGATTGGAGACTCACCATATTCTTTCTCATGTAGTGCTGGCATAGGAGAACCTGTGTCATCTATAACAACATTGATTGATTTCATTAGAGATAAAGTGCACAGGTTATAGACACGAAAAGCTCTACTAGTGGTTGAATACCCTAGAAAAATACCTTCATCACTTCGAGAGTTAAACTTGTCCAACGGCTTTCTATCTTTGAAAATATAACATTTACTCCCTAAAGTTTTGAAATATTTTACACTAGGTTTTAACCCTTCCTACAATCCATATGGAGTTTGTAAAGTGTCGGGCCTTAGATACACACGATTCATAACATAAACAACAGTATTTAAGGCTTTAGCCCAGAACTTAGGAGAAACTTTCTTGCAAAAGAGCATGACCCTAGCCATCTCTTGAACAACCCTATTCTTCCTCTCAACAACTCCATTTTGCTGTGGAGTAATCGGTTCAAAAAACTCATGTTTAATTCCATGGATATCACAAAAAATTCGAAAAAGAACTATTTTCAAATTCACAACCATGATTAGTTTGGAATCTTATGATACGCCCAATAGAAACACCCTGTTCATTTTGGATTTTAAGGACTAAGGCTTGGAAAGCATCAAACGTATCAGATTTTTCTCTTAAAAAATTAAAGGTTTTAACCCTTCCTACAATCCATATGGAGTTTGTAAAGTGTCGGGCCTTAGATACACACGATTCATAACATAAACAACAGTATTTAAGGCTTTAGCCCAGAACTTAGGAGAAACTTTCTTGCAAAAGAGCATGACCCTAGCCATCTCTTGAACAACCCTATTCTTCCTCTCAACAACTCCATTTTGCTGTGGAGTAATCGGTTCAAAAAACTCATGTTTAATTCCATGGATATCACAAAAAATTCGAAAAAGAACTATTTTCAAATTCACAACCATGATTAGTTTGGAATCTTATGATACGCCCAATAAAAACACCCTGTTCATTTTGGATTTTAAGGACTAAGGCCTGGAAAGCATCAAACGTATCCGATTTTTCTCTTAAAAAATTAACCCAAGAAAAACGAGTATAATCATCAACAATTAAAAATATATATTTTTACCTCCAATGCTTTTAGTACGAGTGGGTCCCATAAGATCCATATGAACTAGTTCAAGAGGACGTATGATTGTGAAGTTGTTCACCTTTTTACGAGGGGCACGAGTTTGCTTCCCAAGTTGACATGGTCCACACACATGGTTCACATTCTTACCCATTTTGGGTACTCATCTCATAAGCTCTTTGTTAGCAATCTTAGTTAGGTCTTTGAAATTCATGTGACCTAATCTTTGATGCCACAAGTCAAGATTACTTATGATGGCTGAGTGACAAGTGAGATCATTTGTGGTAACAATCCCATAGAAATTATCAAATGTGTGAACCCCATGCACGACAGTATTTCCCTTCTTATCCAAAATTTCACATTTATTTTTTGAAAATAATACTTCATGGTGGGAATCACACATTTAACTGATGCTCAAAAGATTCGCTTTAAGGCCATCAACAAGTAAGGCATTTTTGAGCTTTGGAAGACCGACCACACTTATAGAGCCCTTACCACTGACTCTAGAAGTGCCACCATCTCCAAAAGTAATAATTCTTCCTTCATATTTTTTAAGAGAGGTGAAGTAGGATTTGTCACTTGACATGTGACGAGAGCACCCACTATCAAGATGCCACATCTGTGAGTCATGTGCTTTCAGTGCAGTGTGAACAACAAAACAAGTTAAGTCACTCTTTCTTACCCATATCTTTTTGGTCTTAACAGAAACAGAGCTGGCAGTCTTGGTCACTGTCTTAGCGTTGTGAGCACCATCATGAATCTTGGTGTTCTGCCTAGACATGTAAGGTTGTCTCTTAACCCATGAAGTATTAGAATTTCTAATTTTTTGGGACACCTTACCAAACAACACATAACAGTAAGGACGAATGTGGCCCTACCTACCACAATGATGACAAACAAAAAAAGGTTTTACCTTATTTTGGTTAATTTTACCCCCTTTAGGTTGATGAAGAGAGAGATCACCCTGTTGAACCTTCAACTTTCCATTTGTTTGAGTTTTAATGTCATGTGATGTAGAGGCCTGTCCTTTTTGAACTGTTGCATTACCATAGCCTATCCCACTTTTGTCACAACTCATTTGTTGTGACCCAAGGATGTCTTCCAATGTCTTTGATCCTTTGTACCACATAGCAATTGTGGCTCTAGCATCTTTGAGTTCTTCCTCTTTCTGACCGACCATCTCTTCTAATGTAGTTTGCGACATCTCAAGGATTTCAATCTTCTCTTCATATGTGGCATAGATTTTCAAAAGTTCATTCATTTTGCTCTCACAAGATAGAAGTTTTCCATATAGATCTTACCTATCATTTGAGATCTTGATGACATCCTTTTTTGTTGTTGTAATCTTTCCATTTACCTTGGCATTCTCGTTTTCACATGCTTTGAGCTAGAGAGTGAGTTTGTCATTAATCTTAGACAAGTTCAGCGATTCATTGTAAAGCTTTTCATAAGCTTGTTGTAGATCATCACCATCAATCTCATCATTGTCTTTAAGGTTTCATCATCTTCTTTTTGCTTTTCTTTCTTCTCGACCACTTCCAATTGAGCAACTAAGGCATGAAAGTTTATGGATGGTTGTGCAGATGACTCTTCTCTTTCATAGATTTGACTAAGAATGTCCCATGCATCTTTGGCCTTTGTGCAGTGAGCAATTCGTTGTTGTCCTTCTTCAGAAATTGCTTCACGGATGGTAGTCAGAACTCTTTGATTGCTCGGATTGTCAGCACTTTCAGCATCCTCTTCAATTACTTGCCAACCTTTAGGG
Organism: Camellia sinensis; assembly: GCF_004153795.1. Taxonomy (NCBI): domain Eukaryota; kingdom Viridiplantae; phylum Streptophyta; class Magnoliopsida; order Ericales; family Theaceae; genus Camellia; species Camellia sinensis. The sequence continues at coordinate 373,623 of NW_021024593.1, read as the reverse complement.
TCATGAGCTCTAAGATACATCTTCATTCGTATCTTCGATAATAAGTAATCACTCCCATCAAAGGTAGGAGCATGGTGCAAACTCTGACAACTGAACTGGCTTTGGAAATGGTTGAGTAACAGTAGACCAGAATGTCATGTAGGTACTATCTCCGTCTTCACCAGATTCGGTTTCTTCAGGTTCTTGCTTTGACCTGCTTTCATCATCCCAAGTCACAGTATAGACTTTCTTGCGGTTCTTTTTTGATGGACATTCAAGTGTAATATGTCCAAACCCTTCACATTCATAACACTTGACACCTTGCCCTTTCACAGTCTTCTTCTCAGTATTTGGAGCAACTTTTGGAGGAAAAGTTTTGAATTTTTCATTACCCTTATCGTTTGAACTAGAGTGCTTGAAATTCGGCTTCTTTTTCTTTAAATTTTTAAAAAATTGTTTGGTAAACATCACCGTCATTTCGAACTATAGATCAAACTCAACCTCAGGGGTCTTAGTAGTCTCATGAGCACTAGTAAAAGCCACACTATCTTTTTGTTTTTTCTTAGAAATCTGGTTTGCTTCATAAGTCAGCAAGTTTCCAACAAACTGATCAAGCTTGAGGTTCTCAACATCCCGAGCCTCCTCAATAGCTGTCACTTTTAATTGGAACCTCTCTGGTAAAGACCTCAAAATTTTTCCAACAATCTTCGATTCGGAGATTTTTTTACCGAGCGTGAAACAGGAATTCACGATGTCACTAAGTTTAGCAATAAAATAATCAAATGTCTCATCATCACACATAAAAAGAGTTTCAAAAGAGAAGGTGAGACGTTAAAGTTTTGATCTTTTAACAGCAGTAGTGCCCTCATGAATAGTTTCAAGAATGTTCCAAACCTCTTTTGCTACCTCACACGTGCAAATACGACGAAACTTTTCTGGTGTGACAGAGAAAAAGAGGGAATTGAGAGCTTTACTGTTCCAACTCGAGTTTTGATAATCGATTGTGTCCCATCTATTGAGTGGTTTAGGGATATCAGCACGATCAATGGTGACAATAGGTTCACTCCATCTATAGAGCACACTGTGCCAAACTTTCTCATCAATAGATTTTAAAAATGCCCTCATACGAGCTTTCCAATAAGAATAGTTTGAACCATCGAGTAACGGAGGTCTATGGGTCAAGTTACATTCGTGAATTGAATCTATATCACAAATCACACAAAATCACACTCCTATAATTTTGAGAAAAATAAAGAGTGACCCGCTCTGATACCAATTGAAAAACCTAAGTGATTCGTGAGTCAGATCAAGATTAATTACAACAATACCCAAACAATTAAAATAGACAATCTAAATCATCTAGCACATACAAAAGTGATTTAGACTGCTACTTCAAAATCAATAAATCAACACAATAGATTTTACGTGGAAAAACCACAATTGGAGCACCTTCAATTGTGATTAAAAAACCATGGGCTAAACGCCACTAATCAATCCACTATGAAAGAAAGAAAGAACACAAAATTACTAAACAAATTACCCAAACTCTATCAATTTGTCTTCAACAATCTGTATCTCTTTCACCGCAACCTTTGTCTCAGAATTAATCAGATTGATGTTGAATCCACAACATTCATGTCGAATCGACGACTACGCATAACTTCGAACTCATTCGAATACTCCATGCTTGAATCTCCGGATTCCACCGAAGAAGAACACGCAGTAGAACACTCAAACAATCAACTCTTTGATGTATGGTTGTCAAACCATGTGAGTTTAATACTCAATCAAACATCAAAGAAAACTAGCAAAATAACCCTAGAAGAAGACCCTAGAACCCTTAAAGAAGATCTGGAAGCTGTACCCTAGAATCGAAGCAACCTGCAACTTTATAGTAGCTGAAATCGCGATCTCCACTCGAGTGTAGGAATGGCCGCTCGAGCAGTGACTCTAAAATGCGTGTTCCAAACCAGGGTTCACGCTCTAGTGCTAGAACTTATGCCTGAGCATAAAATCACACCTCACTGTAACGAGCCAAAGTACTGGAAAGGTGGAAACTCAGCTCGAGCGAAAAAGCTCAATTGGGAAGACCAAAAATAAAGGAATAGCTAAAATTGGCAACAAGTAGAGGCCTAACATAATGAATAGTTAAAATAAAGAGCATGGTTGAAGTAGAAACATGAAACAGTTGATAGACAAAATAAAATGTATACTTTATAGTAATGTTTAGATAGGTAAAATGCCTACTATTGTTGGAGATGCTTTAAAGTGACTTTTTGTTTACTTGGGTGGGTTTGTGTGAAAAAATACTCCCTCCGTCCCAAAATAATAGTCCCTTTTTGTAGTGTTTGTTTTGAGAGATTGAGGGGTGTGATTAGACTATTAGTCCATTCGAACTAATAGTCCGTTGTTTGATTCAAAATTTTGGCATCGGATTATTAGTCCCAGATCCATTAGACTATTGTGTCCCATGGGGGAGGGGAGGGAGGGAACAAATGGAGGGATAAGAGGGATATGAGATTAGATGGTGAAATGACCATTTTGACCCTCTACTATTTAATTTCGTATTATATTTAGTAAAATTCAATAAAATTTAATGTCTCAATTTAAAAATCAAATAATTTTAATTAATTTTTATTGATGCTTTATTTATTTAATTTTTTAAAATAATTTTTTATAGATACTTTATTTTAAAATTTTGTTTATATTTTATTTAATTTTGTTATTTAAATTTTAATAGATGTTTTTATTAATTTTAATTTATTTAATTTAAAAAAAAAGAAATTTATTTAATTGTGTAAAAAATAAAATAAAATATATTTTTATTTAATCTAGTTAAAAATAATTAAAATATTAAAGATATGTTTAATATTGCTATTACTTAATAAATAATTGAAAAGGGTAAAATAGTCATTTGAACATTTATCCTTCTCCATAATATCCCAAACAAATATAGGATTCATATCCTATCAAACCAAATAGTCCTTTCTTGACATCTAATCTCATGACTAAACAAACATGGGATACAAATTTAGTCCAACCAAATAGTTCGGGACAATGTATCCTAAGACTAATAGTCCGGTGGATTTCAATTCTTCCTTATCTAGTTCGTCCAAACAAATACACCCTTTGGGAAATCTAACTTTTTTTGGTAGTATAATTATTGTATTTTAAAAATATTAGGCTCTGTTTGGTTGTGAATTGAAAATGTAATTCTACAGGTGTGTTTCAGTATGATGTTTGGTTGAGTGTTTGGAATCAATTTTCATTTAAATTTTAATAGATGTTTTTATTAATTTTAATTTATTTAATTTAAAAAAAAAGAAATTTATTTAATTGTGTAAAAAATAAAATAAAATATATTTTTATTTAATCTAGTTAAAAATAATTAAAATATTAAAGATATGTTTAATATTGCTATTACTTAATAAATAATTGAAAAGGGTAAAATAGTCATTTGAACATTTATCCTTCTCCATAATATCCCAAACAAATATAGGATTCATATCATATCCAACCAAATAGTCCTTTCTTGACATCTAATCCCATGACTAAACAAACATTGGATACAAATTTAGTCCAACCAAATAGTTCGGGACAATGTATCCTAAGACTAATAGTTCGGTGGATTTCAATTCTCCCTTATCTAGTTCGTCCAAACAAATACACCCTTTGGGAAATCTAACTTTTTTTGGTAGTATAATTATTGTATTTTAAAAATATTAATTTTTCAAAATTATTCTTTGATAGTATATTTTTTTTTAGAATATCAATTGTCATGATTGTACCTTTTGTGTTGTTAATGAATTTAAAAGAAGAGCAAAATAGGAAATTCATATTATTTTAGTCCTTAATATTTGAAAATGAACTAATATTTTAGGATAATGAAAAATAAAATAAGGAATTAATATTTTGAGACGGAGGGAATATATTTTAAAAGTGAAATCATGTGTTTATTCGATCAATGTGGTGTGGTTTGACCTCAAATTTTGAAAAACTGAAATCCAAAATTGAAAATTAAAAAGTTGTTGCCAACTGAAATTGATGCGGCTTTTCTTCTATCTTCAATGTTAGAAACCTTAATCTTATCATTGCCAGCCACACAACCATCACCACCAGCCAATGTTTTAAAAACTAGACTGGTGAGCGAACCGGTAAAAGGATCGGGTGGATGGTTTACCGGTTCAACTGTCGGGTTGAATCGGAATTGAACTATGATGTAATAAATATATTAAAATTATATTTCAATAAAAATATAACTAATAAAATTATGAATTGAAAAAAATTATAATATTAAAAATATTAAATTATCTTAAATATTTCTCCTAATATTTTTTTTACTAAAAAATATTATTAATTTTAATTTTGGAAGAGGAAATCAAATATTCAATATTACCTACATATGATTTTGATTCGAATAATTTGATTGAAAGAAGAGCAAAATTTTGGAGGGATATCAAAATTTCAAGTCTCTCTCCAATAAATTTGATTGAATCCCACATAGATTTCTTGAGTTTTTTGGAAAGAATTTTTTTTTATAAATAGGTAGAGACTTTCATAATAATTTCAAGCTCTTAATGGAATTCCTCACAAAAGGAGACCCTTAAAAGAAAGTTTCCAATTAAAATTTTCTTATATATATATATATATATAAAATAAGAAAAAAAAAGGATAAAAAAAAGTTAGAAAATATCAAAAAAAAAAATTTAAAATTTTCAATTTCATCGACCTGGCGAACCATCTCCAAGCGCTAGTTTTGCCGATCTTCTCTAAATAGGCCGGTTTTTTATTTTGAACGGTTTAGAAGGTATATCCGGACTGAAACCCTGACCGGTCGAAGATTCAACCTGTCGAACCAGCCAATCCAGTCCAATTTTCAAAACCATGGTCTGTCCCACCATTTTCCATCAACTATATTAGCTCCGATCGTAATATTAAACTTACATTTTTTGGCTAAATAACACCGACTCCGCCAGAGGTTTAAAAAGATACAATAAATTTTACAAATTTAATATAATTATATTAATTTTTTTAAAAAAAATTTAATTTTGAAAAGAGGCATGTGATCATAAAGAAAGGAGACAAACTATTCATATTTCAGAATTTAAATGTGAAATATCGAATTTAGAAAATTTTGGTGTAATAATCTCATGGATTATTCTTCGTAGTAAGGAGTCATAGACAAATAAATTATTGGCCAATGGATGAGAAATTGGCTGATTTACCTTCAGGGGTCGAATCTTGAACTCCCTACCATGTGGCCTAATCCATGAAATCATAACATATTAACGTAACGATATAAAGCAATATAATATTGCCTCCATGGCATGGGCCCCAGAAATTATCATGGTTCGGAACATTACAAACAAAAATGACAAGGCACATCTTGAGGCAACAAGATAATTTAGATAGTATCTTAAATCACTTTCAAACAATAAAATAAAGCCCAAATTTCCCCTGAAGTACCGTATCGCTTTAGACCTACCAGAAACACGTTTTCAGAGATTCAAAACTCATACGAGCTGATCAAACAAAGCCAAAACAAACTAAGCAAATAAACAACATATGATCAAAACTTTAACGCTGTGTTTGGTTTGAGAATTTGAGAAGGGATTTAGAAAGGAAAGGGAAAAATTTAGGTGAAATGTGAATAAAATATACCTACATTTCACCTAGTTTCACACACATTTTCCCTTTCTCTTTCCAAATCCCTCCCTAAATCTCCCAACCAAACACAGTATAATAGACCCATGTCACATTCTGGTGCCTTCTCTTTTCTCCAAATTCTTGCGAAAGTTGAGAAGAACAGGCAATTCAATTTTCTCTAAAAATGTTCAATCCCGGAGACTTGGCCTTGCCAAATTGCCCATCTTCCTCTCCACCATCTCCGTCGCCACAATCTACTCAGTCATCATTTCTTCCAATACTTAGCACCCCTAAGCTGTGTTTAGTTGGAAGATTTGGAAAAAGAAAAGGAAAAGGTGTGTGAAACTAGTTGATATATATTGTATTCACATTTCACCTATCTTTTTCTTTTTCCTTTTTAAATCTCTTTCCAAATCCTTTAACCAAACACAGCACTAGCGAGGCGAAGGGAGATGGGAGGCAATATAAGAAAGGTAAACTTATTAGCTCCAATCGTAATATTAAACTTATATTTTTTGGCTAAATTACACTTGGCCTTACCAAATTGCCCATCTTCCTCTCCACTATCTCCGTCGCCACAATCTACTAAGTCATTTCTTCCAACACTTAGCACCCCTAAGCTGTGGTTAGTTGGAAGATTTGGAAAAGAAAAGGGAAAAGGTGTGTGAAACTAGTTGATATATTGTATTCACATTTCACCTATCTTTTTCTTTTTCCTTTTTAAATCTCTTTCCAAATCCCTTAACCAAACACAGCACTAGCGAGGCGAAGGGAGATGGGAGGCAATATAAGAAACAGCTTGCTGGTTGTCCATAGAAATGGTGAGCTGTGAAATGATGAAAAGATTTGAAAATTGATCTGGTAGGGTTGTGTAAGAAAAAATTTAGACAGAAAAACACCCACGCAGTAAGATTCGAAAACTTGAATTACGAGCCCTTCTTGTTGCAAACTCCATGTTAGTAGAGAGCCTACTAGAGTCTCCCTTATGGAACACACACCCCAAATTCCAAGGTACAAAAATGGTGACCTTGGAGAGATGAACAGAGAGAGAAACAAGTTTTGAGTGATCTCTTACAGGTAAACTATCACGCAACACACGTATATTTCTTTTCTCCACATCTGACATATAGAGATATGGAGATAGAGATCCATACTCAATAAAACTCTCTTATAATTATCATATAATTCAAATAACTAAAGATAATACAAAAATTATCTTATTATTATTATACGATAATAATCTTGTAACCCATGGAAACGCTCCATGGGTTATGGATCGGGTCGGATCCGATCTAATATCCAACATCTCCCACTCGTCCACATTTGGTATCATTTCTCAATCTCTCATTTAATCCACTTCTCATATGAAAACATGGAGTGTGCGACCTGACGAGAAAGTATAAGATAAGAGTGCTATATTAAGTCACCATCAAGCTAAAATAGTACATCACTCAAAAAACTCGTCTATACCCCAAATTTGTTAGATCACACCAAATCAAGCATTTTAAATCCCTCATGAGTCAACTCATAAACATGCTTGACTTCAAATGTTGTATTTGTACTCATGACTATATCGAGAACACAAATCTTACATAATCGCCTGGGCAATGAGCTACAATACATGGGTATGAAATCTAACAATTTTCCCTAGCCACTCATGTCAATCCACTCAAACTTGACTACTTTCCTAGATATGGTCCTCTGGATCGTATTCATCATGATCCTAGGGTGGTATGCTAAAGTAGCAACATCGAGTCATCACTTCACGACATAGTTCCAAGTTCAAAGGCATAATATAAACCAATTAAAGGCATAATAGGGCTCACATAGTACCAGAGTAGGGATTCATCTAGCTACTCCCTTATATGGTCGACTACAACACATACAGTATGGTATGTATGCTATGACGAAGGTCTTACTCAATTGGGTTTGTCACTCTCTAATGCCATACGAATCTTAGTCTAGTTGCTATACAAGCGCCTAACTTGAGTTTCTTAGCCTAGTCGCTTATCAAGCGCCTATCTAAGACCTCACATTCGGCTATATTCATGCTTTATGAAGTTATAGAAAAACTTCATGTTCGACTTATATATATGTCTCATCTCAGCTAATGCTAAGGCGACATCTACTAATAAACCAGTTTTGTTCACTCCCAAGTAACAAAATATTTATGTCGCTCACTCTCCAAGTGCCAAGATAATCTATGTCTCATCTTGCTAGCTCGACAAGTGCCAGGGTGATCACCAGTGTAAGAGGACCGATCTTAGCCAGGTGACATACATGTAATTCAAAATATGTGCTCAAACAATCCATCAATATTCCAAAAAATAAAAATAAAATAAAATAAATAAAAATAAAAAACTAATTTCATTAATGCATAAGATCAAAAAAGGGTCCATTTGATACAAACATATCAAATCCTACGTAAGCCCAAACCCCTAACATGTCTATGAAAAACATCCCTTGCAATGTGTTTGGTTAATGGATCATCAACCATGTTGCTAGTAGAGACATGCCTTAGGACCACCAATCCTCGTGCAATGATATGTCGAATAAAGTGATAACAGGTATCAATATGCTTAGTTCTCCCATGATATTTGGGATCTCTCGCATAAGCTATAACAGTTGTGCTATCACAGTAGACCACAACAGCCTCATCCAAATGCCCTGTTAGACTCAAGCTTTGCAAGAATCTCTTTAACCATATTGCTTCTTGAACGACAGCAGTGCAAGCCACGTATTATGACTCCATCATGGACAAGAAAACACACTATTGTTTCTAACTGCACCACGAAATAGCCTCCAAGTGCAAAAGCATAACCAGTGACTGATTTACGCTCGTCTCTATCAGCAGACCTATCTGCATCACTAAATCCAACCAATCTGAGAGAACCACCTTGGAAGCATAAAGCGAAGTCTACAATCCCTCGCAAATACCAAAATATCCTATTAACTACAGCCTAGTGTATAGCTCTAGGATTACTTTGATATCGGCTAACCATTCCAACCGCAAAACATATGTTAGGTCAAGTACACATCATAGCATACATCAGACTACCAACAATACTCGCATAGGGAACATTAGCCATATGCCTCTTTTCTTCCTCTATTTTAGGACTGTGCATCGTGTTAAAAATTTGACTTTTCTCAATTGGAGTGTCTATTAGTCTTGAATAGTGCATATGAAATCGCTCTAAAATCCTCTTTATTTAAGTCTTTTCAGATAAATTAAGAAATCTCTTAGAACTATCTCTAGAGATCTTAACTTCTAACACATAATCTGCTTGACGCATGTCCTTCATTTCAAAAGTAGAAGACAACCACTTTTGAGTGGAATGAATCAACTCCAAATCATTCCCATCTAACAAAATATCGTCCACATATAATGATAAGATAAGAAACGTATTCCCAATCCTCTTGACATACATGCAATGGTCTTCTTCCATCATCACCATCATCACAAAACCCATAGTGACAATAGCTTGATGAAACCAAATATACCATTGCCTAGATGGCTGTTTCGGGCCATAAATAGAACACTTCAAACAACAAACCTTGCGTTCTTTTCTCTCAACCTGAAAACCTACTAGTTGATCCATATAGATCTCTTCGTCTAGTTCTCCATTGAGAAATACTGTCTTTACATCCATTTGGAACAATTCCAAATCTAGATGTGTGATGATAGTTAGAATGAGAGGCAAATATCACCACAGGAGAGAATATCTCATCATAATCTATACCCTCTTGTTGAGTATAGCCTTTCACTATGAGTCGAGCCTTGTACTTGTCAATTGATCCATCAGCCTTGCGCTTGATTTTTAAGACCCATTTGTTACAAATGGTCTTGCGCCCAGGCGGAAGGTCAACTAACTCCCATACATTATTCTTAGCCATTGAGCTCATCTCTTCCTACATAAAAATTATCCATTTTTTTGAATTGGGTGATTTTGTGGCTTCCTCAAAAGAAACTGGCTCATCAGCATCCATAAAAATACTCATGAAGGACTCTCATTCTATATTGAAGCATCGGTAAAGAACTATTCCACATTGGCTTCTACAAATCTGTGATTCTTCAGGGCCTCCTAATGGTATACTCCCACTAGGTAGAGGATCGTTCTCACTATCTCTAATAACCATCGAATGAAGTTTTGATTCCTCATCCTAACTGTTCGATATGGAAGGTTCTTCTAACTCATAGAGTTTAAGATCCTTTTTTACCTCACCAATGCTTGAAAAAACCTCTTCTAGGAAATTAACATCGCGTAACTCTATTTCAGTCATTCCCCCATCAAGGTGTTCACCATACATAACATAGCTCTTAGTGTGCTATGAATATTTAATAAAAACACATTTATTAGCTCTAGGACCTAATTTCCTATACTTATGAGAAGTATTGTGAACATATTTGAGAGGGAAATTTATGATCTGGTTTGGGCCGTGATAATGGCCAGACAGGTTTGGGCCGGACGGATTTGGCCAAACAAGGTTGGGCCGCGGTAACACGGCCCCATCCTTAGAGGTTTTTCTCGGATAAGGGAAGGCGTGGTTTGACCGGGCTGTTTGGCTTCATGATTTAGAAGCCAGTCAAGCGGGATGTCCGGTGCCAGGCGACGCGTGGTTGTTCCACAGTCCAAGAGTTAGCTCGGCAAGAAGGCCGATGGTAAACCAGCGTAAGCTGTCCCGAGCTCGGCAATGCTGGGATGCAACCGAGCTCGATCGAAATGGAGCGCAGCGAGCGGAGCGCTCTGGCCAACTGCACAACATGGCCGTTGACAGCCGAGATGCTGCAACTCGGCTGCCGAGCTCCTAGTAGAGTGGGCTGGCAGTCGGGTTAGGTGATGTTCAGCAAGATTTGTGTTGACAGATGGGATAGCAGTACCACGTGTCGAGAGATCACTAGGAGTAGATTTGGGACGCAGAAGGTATATAAACATGTCTGCGCCCCCCATGCTTGGCAGATGACACAGTTTGGTGAGAAAAACACTAAACATAACTCAGTCCTCTCTCTTTCTCTCTATTCCTGTGTGTGTGCCTAACTTGATCGTCGGAGGGGTTTTTCGGCCACACACCGTCGGGTACCTCACCGCCGTTGTGCTCGTAGGTCGATCGGACAGGCAGGAGCTTGGAAGAAAGGAGTGTGGGCTTGCCTGAACATTTGCTCCCTGCACAATTGGCACCGTCTGTGGGAATCTTGACAAACAAAACCTTGTTTTCCAGGCTCATCTGATCGCCGTCCATGGTGAACAACGATGAGATTCTGTTGTCTGCCATCGACGGAGTTACCCCGGAGTCAGGCAAATGGAGAGAAGGACATCCCACCATCATCCCTCCGATGGCGGACCTGGAGACTTCTCCAGGAGGACATTTAAGAGATGCGCGAGATAAGCGCGGAAGAAGCTTTGGTCATTCATGGAGTCCAGACAGTCATCGGTGGCGGAGAGAATCGCACACCAGACAACTGGAACACAAGCTAAGGGACCAAGACGCCGTTATCCAGCGAATGGCGGCGGAGATGGAGGATCTTAAGCGGCATGTCAAAGGAAAGGGTGTAGCTAGAGTGGGCGACGACAGTGAGCGCACCCAACCACGCCGTTCAGGCAGCCAGAGCCAGCGGCATACTCCGTCCATCTCAATCACCAGAAGTTATAAGGTTGGAGATTCCGACGTGCACGAAGCGAAGTCTAGCGCGCAAGACAGCACTTACCGACCCTCACGTCCGGCGACGACATCGAGGTATTCTTATTCCGCTCATTCAGAGGATTTGCGGGCAGTCTTGAAGGAACGGGCTCGCCGGCTGGAGGCTCAGAGGGTGCCGGCATTCCAGCGACTGTCCTATGGGGTTCACCCCAGTGAAGAGGTCGGAATGCCTCCACCCCGCCTAGTTGCACCTCTCCCTTTAGACACAGACTTGGCTAGGCTGAGCGCCACTCCTTTCTCCATGGAGATAGAAACAACACCGCTTCCGACAAAGTTCCACCAGCCAAAGTTCACGCTCTACGACGGTAAAACCGATTCTTATATGCATGTAAGCCACTTCTGACAGGTCATGGCCGGACACAGGCGAAATGATGCACTTATGTGCCTAATCTTCCCGTCAAGCTTGGGCGAGCTGGGCTTAAAATGGTTTGAGAGGTTGCCGGAGGGGAGCATAGAAAGGTGGCATCAGTTGGCCGAAGCCTTTGTGACGCGCTTCAAAACAAACACCAAAACACCGAAGGAAGTTGACCACCTACTAAGTGTCAAGATGGAACCGAGCGACACATTGAAGGCATACAGCTCCAGATATTGGGAGACCTTCAACGAGATATTGGATTGCTCGGTCAACCTTGCAATCACACAATACAAGCGTGGCCTCCCGGTCGGACATAGACTGTGGGACTCGTTTACCATGCACCAGCCGACATCCATGGGCCAGCTAATGCAGCGCATCAATGAGCACATCCGAGTGGAGAATGATGCGTCGGCATCTACTGCGAAGGCAACTCTGGTAGCAGTAGACAAGAGGTCAGCTGGCAAAGTGCACGCGGTCGGACAAGAGTTCGGCCGTTCAAATGATTGCGCTGAGGAATTAGATTGTGGTTCAAATCGCAAAAAATGGGGTAGGGGACGTCGAAATGGCCGGGATGACTACCCTTGGGATGACGTAGCCGATGCAAACAGAAGGTTGAAGGCCAGGACAGGTATCACCACGGTCTTTAAGATTCTAATCTATCGCATACTTAGTGAAATCCGTGACGAGGAGTATGTCCGGCTTCCTGCTAAGTTGGGCGACGGACAGAAGGGCTTCAATCCGCGGTACCGTTGCACATTTCACTGGGAGCGAGGCCATCGGACAGAGGACTGTTTGCCTTTGAGGCAACAGTTGGAAGAGCTAGTCACAGCCGGACACTTGATGGGGGCGTGAAGGAAAATCAAGCTCTGGTTGATCCCCGGGGACCGGATGATCGGGATGTGCCTTCACAAGGGGTTGTTAATGTCATCCACGGCATAATGGAACCGGCGCATGTATGCGAGCTCCGCGGTATGATCAAGAAGGCAGAACACATGAGGGAAGTTTTGTCGGTTCAGCCTGCGACCAAGAGGGGGAAGACCGAAGAAAAAGATGTGATCAGTTTCTCCTCAAGAGACCTAGAGCGCATTCAGATGCCGCACAATGATGCCCTAGTGGTTACACTTCGCGTTAAAGAATTTGATGTCAAACGGATCTTGATCGATCAGGGAAGCTTGGTCGAGATCATGTACTACTACGCTTTCAAATAGATTAAGCTCCGGGATACAGATTTGGCCCCGGCAACTTCGCCACTGGTTGGTTTCAACTCACAACCGGAGTGGCCTTTGGGAAAGATTATCCTGCCGGTCAAAGCGGGATCCGTGGTCAAACAAGTGGAGTTCTGGGTGTTGCAGGTGCCATCCACTTATAATTTGATCCTTGGAAGGGGGTGGCTTCACGCTATGCAAGCCGTAGCGTCGACCTATCATCAGGTAATGAGATTCCCCTCGGTTATGGGGGCGATCGAGGAGATTTTTGGCTATCAAGTCATGTCGAAGCAATGCTTCGTGGTGGTCAATGGGAGCCGAGCTGCCAAAGGCTTCGTTGAAATGATTGAGGGACCGGAAGACCGGGGAGTCCATGACGATGTGGGCACCAAGGCCGAGGACAAAGCTGTCGAGGAATTGGTGGAAGTGCGCATTGATACAGAGCATCCGGACAAGTTCTTCATGCTCGACTCAAGCCTTGCAGCCCAAGAAAGGACCACATGGTTGAGTTTTTGATGGCCAACATCGAAGTCTTCGCATGGTCACCTTACGACATGCTCGGTCTCGATCCGAGTTTTATATGCCATCATCTCAATGTCTTCCCCGGAGCCAAGCCGATCATTCAGCAAACAAGGAGATCGACGCTGCATCATGCCGAGGTAGTTGCGGAGGAAGTGAAGAACTTGCTTGAGGCGTGAGCAATTCAGGAAGTGCACTACCCTCGGTGGATTTCAAACACGGTCGTGGTGCCCAAGAAGAATGGGAAGTGGCGAGTTTGCGTTGACTACAAGACCGTCAACCGAGCTTGTTCGAAAGACAGCTTCCCTCTGCCTAGAATAGACTAGCTTGTGGACTTAACGGCTGGACATAACAGGCTTAGTTTCTTGGACGCCTACCGTGGCTACCATCAGATTTCCATACATGGGCCCGACCGAGAGATCACCTCGTTTACTACACCAAGGGGACTCTTCTGCTACCGAGTCATGCCTTTTGGTTTGAAGAACGCCGGGGCAACTTTTCAAAGGATGGTGACCAAGATGTTCGCTCCTCTGCTCGGCCAGACAATGGAGGCTTATATTGATGATATGGTGGTTAAGAGCCGTCATCAAGCAGACCATTTGTCCGATTTGGCCGAGATGTTCGCCATTCTCAAAAAGCACAAGCTACGCCTGAATGCGTCTAAGTGTGCCTTCGGCGTGGGATCCGAAATTTTTTTGGGTTTCCTAGTCACGAACCGAGGTATCAAAGCAGACCCTACACAAATCCAAGTCATGCAAGAGTTAAAACAGCCTAGCTCGGCTAAGGTTGTGCAGCATCTGGCCGGAATGGCCACCGTGCTTAACCGATTTATCAGTCGGTCATCAGATCGCTGCCGCCCTTTCTTTCAAGCCTTGAAATCAAAGTTCTCATGGGATGAAGAGTGTGACCGGGCTTTGGCCGAGCTCAAGGAGTATTTGTCTTCAGCGCCGTTGTTGGTCACACCGGAGCCCGGACAAGAACTCTACCTTTATCTGGCCATATCGCAGCATGCAGTCAGTGCGGTGCTTGTCCGGTCGGAAGGAATCAAACATCTACCCATCTTCTACGTCAGCAAAACCTTGCTACTGGCAGAGTCGAGGTACTTGCCGCTGGAAAAACTTGTGTTAGCTTTGATGATGGCTTCAAGGAAGTTGGCACACTATTTTCATGCCCATACCATCATCGTCTTGACCGAGTTCCCTCTCAAAGCTTTGTTCGAACGGGCAGACTTCTCCGGTCGGATTCTTAAGTGGGCGGTCGAATTAGGACAGTTTGATGTGAAGTTCCAGCCGTGCACTGCCATAAAAGCCTAGACTTTGCCCGACTTCGTTGCTGAATTCTCACCTGGAACTCATCCGATATGCCCAGTCGATATTGCCGTGGTAGATGAAGAGGTGAATGCAAGCTCGACCGAAATACCACAGCATGGCGGCATTGGCGACGCGGAACTTGCGCACCCCGCCGAAGCACCTTCAGTTAATCCGATACTACAGCCTGGTGATGCGATGACGAAGTTGGGTATCACAGACCAACCCGCTTTGTCCGACACCACATCACTGATGAGGGAAGAAATGGAACCGCTCAGCACAGAGCCTGCGGCAGGCATAATACCGCAACCTGGCGATTCGCCTACGGACTTAGGCATTATGGATCAACATGCTGAGTCCGGCGCCGAATCACCATGGGGGGCTGAAGTGGAACCGCTCAGCATGGGACCAGAAGCTGAACAACCGAGCAACCGTGATCCCATCAACCTTCAAGCTTCTCAGGACCCCTCAGAGTGTTGGAAGCTCTTTGTCGGCGAAATGTGGAAACTTTTTGTTGATGGAGCCTCGAACCGTCACGGTGCCGGGCTGGGTATAGTTTTGATTTCGCTAGACGGACTGACTATTGAACATGCTATCACCCTTGGCTTCCCAACATCCAACAATAAGGCCGAGTACGAGGCGCTATTGGCCGGTCTCAAGAGCGTGCTTCAGATGCAAGCATCCGAGCTAATGGTTTACAGTGATTCCCAGCTTGTGGTTAACCAAGTTTCTGGGGTTTACGAGGCAAAGGATGACAAAATGATGAAGTACCAAGCTCTGGTCAGAGACCACATCAAGCGATTTCAGGCGATCAGGGTCCAACAGGTTTGCCAAGAAGAAAACGACCGAGCAGATGAGTTGGCCGGCCTTGCTTCTATGGTTGACAGCACATCTCCCAACCCTCTTTTGATTGAATTCCTTTCGAGGCCCAGCATTGAGGAAACCGGGCAGACAGAAGTACTCTGCGCTGAGCTAGGTCCTTCTTAGA
The DNA here is from genome assembly GCF_004153795.1 of Camellia sinensis. Lineage (NCBI taxonomy): Eukaryota > Viridiplantae > Streptophyta > Magnoliopsida > Ericales > Theaceae > Camellia > Camellia sinensis. Next base: position 357,927 of record NW_021024593.1, on the reverse strand, counting down.
TGGACCCTATCATCCTCTTTCTCAGAGAACAGACCCTTCCAGCCGACAAGAATGAAGCACATAAAATGCGGGTGAAGTCTGAGCGGTTTTGGCTCTCTCCATCAGGCGCTTTATACAAGAAGTCTTTCACCGGTCCCTACCTGAAGTGTGTGCACCCGAGCAGCGTGGAAGCTTTCCTTTACGAAATTCACAAAGGCATCTGTGGCAATCATATAGGGGGCAGGTCCTTGGCCTACCGAGCTATTTCGCAAGGCTATTGGTGGCCGTGCATGCAAACCGACACCCAGAAATATGTTCGCAAGTGTGAGAAATGCCAGAAGTTTGCCACCAGATCCACCAGCCGGCCAGGGAACTTCTCCCCCTCACCAACCCTTGGCCCTTTGCGATGTGGGGGCTATATATAGTGGGGCCGCTCCCAACAGCACCCGGCAACCGGAAGTTCTTCATCGTTGCCACAGACTACTTCACCAAATGGGTTGAAGCGGAGCCTTTGGCAACAATCAAGGAGAAAGACGTGAAGCGGATTGTCTGGCAGAACGTGGTCACGTGGTTTGGCGTCCCCAAAATTCTGATCTCTGATAATGGCACCCAGTTTGACGGTCGCCTATTCAGAGGGTTTTGTGAAGATTTAAAGATTGAATTCTACAACTCTACTCCGGCTTATCCACAGTCCAATGGCCAAGCCGAGGCGTTGAACAAGGTCATACTTGATGGGTTGAAGAAACGGCTGGAAAAGGCCAAGGGAAAGTGGGCTGAGGAACTCCCCAGCGTCCTTTGGGCATACCGAACAACCCTGCGGCGGTCTACCGGGAAAACTCCATTTGCTTTGGCTTATGGCATGGAGGCAGTCATACCTTTGGAAGTCGGCATGCCCACCCTCAGACGTGAAGGTTTTGAACTCGAGCTGAACGCCGAAGCCATTGCTCTTGAACTAGATCTAGTGGATGAGCGTCGGGAAAAGGCTCTCATCCATGTGGCTGCCTACCAACAAGAGCTCTCAAGGAAATACAACAAAACGGTGCACCCCTGACCGTTCAAAGTAGGTGATTGGTTCTTGAGGAAAGTCATGGGCAATACCCTGGTGCCAGGTGAAGGCAAACTAGGGGCAAATTGGGAAGGACCCTACAAGATAACCGGTCTGGCGGGCAAGAGGGCATATCACCTGGAGGACTTGGATGGTAGAGGAATACCCTGGCCGTGGAATGCAGCCAACCTCAAGCTGTATTATTTCTAGCTTTAGCCTTCTTTTTGTGCAAAGAAATTTTTTGCCTTACACTTCATGTAATATTCATTTTTGTCAATATATAGAAGTGACTCATCTTTGCCTCAACATTTTTAATGTTGCTTTGAGTTTTGAGATTCTCAACCGAGATGATTTACTCCGGTTGAAAGAGTTGATGTTTTGCTCAACTTGGGTATTCTTAACCGAGATGATTTACTGCGGTTGAAAGAGTTGATGTTTTGCTCAACTTGGGTATTCTCAACCGAGATGATTTACTCCGATTGAAAGAGTTGATGTTTTGCTCAACTTGGGTATTCTCAACCGAGATGATTTACTCCGGTTGAAAGAGTTGATGTTTTGCTCAACTTGGGTATTCTCAACCGAGATGATTTATTCCGGTTGAAAGAGTTGATGTTTTGCTCAACCTGGGTATTCTCAACCGGGATGATTTACTCCGGTTGAAAGAGTTGACGTGCTCAGCTGTATCTACTACCGAGATGCCTTTGCCGATTAGTTAAGTTAAGCAAGATGGTTAATGTTGCTAAAGTATTTTGTCCGATTGAGGTTACTCAGCTGACCGTGCCAACACTTCAAGAAAATTAAGCTTTTTCATTGATGATAAAAATATGTACAAGAGGTGGGGCAGATAGCCCGGTTACATGTGCAGAGCAAAAAGAAAGAAAAGCAAAGAAAACTACACTAGGGGGGAAAGGTTAGTGAATTCGTCGCCAGCTTCCTCCAGGTTGATCGGTGGGGTTTGATCTCAGACGTCGGTCGCAGTTTAGCCGGGCTGCTCCCGCTCTTGGCGGTCCTCTCCCCCAGCATCTGCCTCGCCTTCTCCTTCAAGTCCTTCCTCGGCCTCAGCCTGCAACGCGCTGAAGACGTCGTTGGCATATGGCATGAGATAGCTCGGTATGAAGATGGTCGGTGGGGAGGCAAACACGTCGGTATCAGGACCTTGACCGAGCTGAGTGCAAGCAGCCTTCTAACTCGCCTGGAAGTAGATGTCCTGGGTGGCAAAGACTTGCTTCTTGTAACTGTCCTCGACCTCCTTGAAGCCGGCATTATTGGCGTCTTCGCACTCCTTCTCCCTTGACTTTTTGAGTGCCTCGAGCTCAGCTTCTATTATATCTCTTTCTTGCTCGGTGGGGTCAATCTTGCCGAGCAAATTGGTGTTGTCAGCATTAGCAATCTGAAGAGAGCACTTTGCTCGGTCGAGCTCGGTCTGAAGGCTTTGGACTTGGCTGGTAGTGTCGTTTGCCTTTTGTCGCAGTCGATGGATGCGCTCCATGACCAAGTGTTGCTTCTGGATGGCCTGCAAGAAGAAAATTAGATCAGAGTGGAAACTGTGCAAACACTTGTGAAAATTTGAGTAGAAATTTGAGACTCTTACCCTGGTCATGGACTTCACGGCCGATTTCACCAGCCGGGTGTCTGGGACATGGTCACTTTCAACTACGTCGCTCGGCAAGAGAAGGGCCTTGGAGAGGTCAAAGGCAAGGAGATGTTCTTTGTCGCCTTCACGGAGGCTGTTGCTGGGATCTCCTTACCCTGATGCTTGAGCTGCGGTCGCCATGCCGGTGTTGAGTCTATGGTGACGATGGGTTACTCGGTAGTCAGTTCTTCAACCAGCTCGGCGGAGGGATCTGCACGAGGCCTTTTCCCAGCCCGACGGGCTTCTTGGCTGGTTGGGGACGCCAACGCCACCACGGCGCCACTTGATTGACCGGCAGCTGGAGCGCGGGTGACGACGCTCGGTATCTCGACGGATGTTGCAGTGAGGAGGTTTTTGATACGGCTTCGTTTTGCCATCTCTTCTTCCTCGGTTAACCAGATTAGGGGCACGTCCGGTAGTGTTGGGTCTGGAGGAGGTGATGGAGCACGGAGGAAGTCTGTGACCTTACTCCGACGTGGAGCAGAGTACCGGTATGTCGGGGTGTAGCCGAGCAGCTCGTTGCAATCCCGGTTGCGATAACGGAGCACGGCTCTGATGGCTTCCTCGTTGGGTTAGTGGTAGTTAGCTTGTAAGGTGTGGATTGTTGCAAAGGAAAGAAGAAAAATGTTAAAGTTCAGATTATGGAACAAAGGCAATTGACCGAGAAAGTTAGCACGACTTACATGTCTCGCCGAAATTCTTGCTAATGAACCAGCCCGGTACGTCGGCTGTTTCATAATTGCTGGACACCCAGAAGAAGTCGTCGTCGTGTAAGTCTTTGTCTGGGGTACCGGTCACTATTTTTTCTTTGCCCAGCCTAATCTTTAAGTAGTAGGCGAGGCCATCGCCAGTGTGCCCAAGGGTGTACTGTCGCAATATCTTAGCTAAACCTAAGTTGGTCCCTAGCCAGTTATTTAGTTCGTGAATGCCGTTGATTATTCGGTAGGTGTTGGTTGACACTTGTGTGGGTGCTAGCCTGGTACGGCGCAGGAATTCGGTCAGCAGAGGGTTGACCAGGAAGCGGAGGCCTCCTTCAACAATAGAAAGAACGGTGAAGGGGCACTAGTCTAATCTGCCCCAAGGGGTTGTCTCGATCTCGGTGAGCTCTAGGTGAACATCTGCTGGGATACCGTAGTCTTCTCGGAATACGGCTAAGGCAGCCGGGGTGTCAACAAGGAAGCGGAAGCGCTCTATGTGTAGCCGGTTGGTTTAGCTCAGCTGAGGTGGTTTGGCAAAGACTGGTGTCTGGATGGCTGCTCGGTCTTTGAGAGCCTCAATATTTGGTCAGTGGTCCCCTTGGACTCTGCAGGAAAAGGATGGCAATTGTAAGTGTGAGCGCGGTTACGCAAAACGAGCTTGACTTTAGCTCGGTCGTAGAGGGTGCCAACCACCTCGGTCGATAGGGTGAGTCAAGGAGTTCGGTCGCTCAAGCGAACCAGATTTTAGCCCGGTCTAGCGATCGAGTTCTCTGCCTACCCGGTTTCTCCTAAGGTTTTGACAGACTGGTTATTTGCTCGGTCTGAATGATTTTTTGGATCAAAAGAAGACCTGGATCTCAGTCCACCCCAAATCTTAAGTGTTCATTAGGGAAAATGAAGAACAGCAAGAACAGTGACGCGAATAAGGGCCAGATGAGGATTTGGGGTAGGGTACGTCTTAAAATCTATAGATTTATGCCCTAATATGTGCAATACCAAGTGAAATAGTAAAAAGGGGGGCTTGAAGGACTTACCAGTTGAAGACAGTGGCTCCTACTTCAAACACAAGCTCAGAAATGGTAAGGGAAGAATGGCACGAGCTCTGGGTCGTCGAAAAGAATGGAGAGGCAGGAAGAGTAGGATGAAGAAAGTTGGGCATGCTTTTAAGGTGGAAAAACCGCCAAAAATTTGAATGCTAACGGACGTGTTGGTTGGCCGCTCGAGGACCAATCAACGCATGACACGTGCCCCCATTAATGGCGGCGACAGAGTTGAGGAGACAGGTTGGTCAGACGAAGTGACGACCGAGAAAGTCAGGGAACCAAGCAAGTAAAGTAGCCCGGTTGACCTCTCGCAAAACTAAAGACCGAGGAAGAGTTAACTCGGTCAGAACAGGTAATCCCAGTCACGCTTGCGCGGACGGAATTAAGGGCAATTGAGAGTGAGATTTATGATCTAGTTTAGGTCGTGATAATGGCCAGACAAGTTTGGGCCGGACGGATTTGGCCGAACAAGGTTGGGCCGCAATAACACGGCCCTATCCTTAGAGGTTTTGCTCGGATAAAGGAAGGCGTGGTTGGATCGGGCTGTTTGGCTTCCCGATTTAGAAGCCGGTCAAGCGGGATGTCCGGCGCCAGGCGACGTGTGGTTGTTCCACGGTCCAAGAGTTAGCTCAGCATGAAGGCCGATGGTAAACCAGCGTGAGCTGTCCCGAGCTCGGTAATGCCGGGATGCAACTGAGCTCGGTTGAAATGGAGCGCGGCGAGCGGAGCGCTCTAGCCAATTGCACAACACGGCCGTTGACAGTCGAGATGTTGTAACCTGGCTGCTGAGCTCCCAGTAGAGTGGGCTGGCAGTCGGGTTAGGTGATGTTCAGTAAGATTTGTGCTGACAGATGGGATAGTAGTACCACGTGTCGAGAGATCACTGGGAGTAGATTTGGGGCGTAGAAGGTATATAAACATGTCTGCGCCCCCCATGCTTGGCAGATAACACAATTTGGTGAGAAAAACACTAAACATAACTCAGTCCTCTCTCTCTCTCTCTCTCTCTCTCTATTCCTGTGTGTGTGTCTAACTTGATCGTCGGAGGGGTTTTTCGGCCACACACTGCCGGGTAGCTCACCGCCGTTGTGCTCGCAGGTCGATCGGACAGGCAGGAGCTTGGAAGAAAGAAGTGCGGGCTTGCCTGAACATTTGCTCCCCGTACAATATCCAACTGATCCCCATAGGTGTAAACCTTCTAAATTAGGTTTTTCATCGTTCGATAACTCATATAAAGTGGTGGGAATTGACTTTGAAGGCACTCTGTTAAGGACGTAAGCCACAGTCATTAAAGCATCTCCTTAGTAACTTATTGGAAGATTAACTTTTTCCATCATCAACCTAACCATGTCTAAAAGAGTGCGATTCCTTCTTTCTGCATACCATTTTGTTATGGAGTACCAAGAATTGACAATTGTCTACGTAACCCTTTTTCCTCGCATAATTCTTTGAACTGATCAGACAAATATTCTCGACCCCTATCAGTTCGAAGAACCTTCAAGTTCCTTTGTTGCTGATTCTCAACCTCTGCTACAAAGTGTTTGAAATAATTCAAAGCTTTAGAGTGGTGAGCCAAAAGAAATATTGTGCCGAAACACGAGAAATCATCTATAAATGTTATAAAATAGGATGCGCCATGTCGTGCCTTGACATTCATTGGTTCGCAAATGTCAGAATGGACTAACTCTAACAAATGAGTAGCTCTAGAAGCCTTACCAAAAGGCTTTTTACATGCTTTTCAAACAAGGCTCACATATAGGTAGGCTAACTTTGGCGAGAGAGCCTAATAGTCCTCCTCTAGCCAATCTAGCCATTCTTTCTTGTCCTATATGGCCTAGTCTTGCATGCCATCCAATGGAATCGGATACATTATCAGAAGAAGAAGAAGAAGAAGAAGAAGAAGATGCAACACAAATAAGGGAATTATTATTCAATTCAGATTCTAAATCTAACATAAAGAAATCATCCCTCAAACTACCATGACCACAAAATGTTCTACCAAGATAAATTGACAAACTAATGTCCTCAAAATGAAAAGAAAAACTTAACTTCAAAATTGCTGAAACTAAAAGCAGATTACGTTGAATAGTGGGTGCATGAAGCACATCATAAAGGAGCCAGTTGCACCCAATACACAACTTGATCTGAAATGTACCAACTCCTAAGACTTCTTCTTGAGCTCCATTTTCCATTATTACATAATTCCTACCAACTGGTATCTGAAGATAATCTACAAATCTAGCCCAATCTCTAGCTACATGTTTGGTTGCTCCTGTGTCTATAATCCAACCAAGGAGAGAGTGAGCAATAAAAACATGCGAACAAACAAATATATTTAGAGAGCTAGTAATAAGATGTACCTTTTTCGGCTTAGTACACTCTTGAGCGAAGTGGCCTTTTTGTCCACAGTTATAGCATTTGAGTTTGGACTTATCATTCTTTCTAACACGCTTGCCTCTACGATGCATAGTTACTCTGCCATCTCTTGGTGCTAGATTCTTGGCCTTTACTTGTCTAGCTCCTTTTGTTGTCCTTTGTGCTAAGGCTTGTATCCCATGTGCTTTCCAGCTTTAGCGATAAGTGTAGCAGAACGATTCGTATCTTTGTGCTTTGCCTCGAGCTCAAGATGTTGAGAAATGTCATTAAAAGTTTTGATTCCCTCATTGTGTGTGAGCACCAATTTCACATGTCCCCATGAAGGGTTAGGTAGGGATCTGATAATTGACAAAATATGTTGCTCATTAGTGATATCATTGCCAATTGCCTTCATTTCTCTAATCATGGCAGACATCACCCTAAGGTGCTCAGTCATAGTATGTTTTGGGTCCACCACATATTGATTGAACTTCAATGTAAGAGCACATAGCCTAGTTATTGTCTTGCCTCCATACTTCAAGCGTAATTGATCGCACATTTCTTTAGCAATTGGGAATTTCCCAAATTCCCTAATGAGGTCATCATGCATGCAACTCAACAAGGTAAAGCACGCACTCCTATCCCTCTTAAACCAGTTCACGACAATTTAATTGATTTTTTTTATGACAATAATATAATAAATCAAAAAATTAATTTTGCTAAATATATATATAGCCCATTCATTTCCAAGTCGCAACTCTACGGAAAGAGGCCCAGGGACTTTCCTGAGCACAACCCTCTCACGTTATTCAATTTTTTTTTTAAAAGAAAAAAACTTAATTTAAAATTTTTTTTATTTATAGAAATTAGCAACAACATGCCCAACATTTTTTGGGTTGGACCAATGATCCATCTGCCTAGCTTAAGATACTAAACTTGGCCCAACATAGCAATTAGCAAGCTCTTTGTTTACACTACAACCTTGTTGTTTTGGGAGCAGAACGTATGTTTGAGCTGCGAGTCCCACGCTACTCTCAGCCAGGCATGCAAAAGTTGCAATAGCAATATTCAAAAAAAAAAAAATTCTGCTTAAACTGTTCAAAAAATACATATTTAACTCAAAAAATTTTGAATTTTTATTTTTTTTCGATTTAACTCTAATTAAAGCCTATTTTATATCAATGAAAAGACTATGGAGAGTACAATCTAAATATGTCAATTTCATTAACAAAAAATGAAATCCTATTTTCTCTTTTTGAGTACAAAAAATCTGTTGTATGTGAATTATCCAAAAAAAAAATCTTTGAATATGCCATAATATAACACAATTTTAAAGATGCATCAATCTAATGGTATAAGCAATAAACAAATCAATGCCATACTAATCAAGAGGCGAAAACAAGCAATAGGCTCTGATACCACTGTAAGAAAAAATATGGGTTACCTTAGGCGAAAAAATACCTACGCAGTAAGATTCGAAAGCTTAAAATACGAGCCCTTCTTGTTACAAACTCCATGTCAGCAGAGAGGTCACTAGAGCCTCCCTTATGGAACACATACTCCAAATTCCAAGGTACAAAAATGGTGACCATGGAGAGATAAACAGACAGAGAAACAAGTTTTGAGTGATCTCTTAGGGGTAAACTACCACACAACACACATATATTTCTTTTCTTCATATCTGATATATAGAGATATGTAAATAGAGATCCACACTCAATAAAAATCTCTTATAGATAATTAAATAATTATCTTATCATATAATTCAAATAACTAAAGATAATAAAGTAAGTATCTTATTATTATTATATGATAATAATCTCATAACCCATGTGGACACTCTATGGGATATGAATCGGGTCAGATCCTATCCAATTCCCAACAGGTTGAATATAGATGGTTATGAGCTACATACATAAGTTGATAAATAGAAGAGCAAATTACATTCAGCATCTCTGTACCTATTTTCACTTTGTCCTCTGGCTTTTAAAAGTTGATAATCAACCCCTCACATTTTTGGTCAAGTTTTTATTCAACTCATCTATTAACCCACGTTAAATAAGGTGCCTACTTTTCCATTTGCCTTATTTAACATTGGTTAACAAATGGGTTGATTTAGAATTTGACCAAAAGTGTGAGGTGTTTATCATCACTTTTTTAAAGATTATGGGACAAAGTGAGACTAAGTGTAAAGTGTAAGGTGTTAAGTGTAATTTCCACTTTATTGTATTGTCTTGAAAGTTGCCACGTGAATTTCACGTGTTGCTTTTTACGTTTGCTTGATTTAACGTGTCTTAACAGATGAGTTGAATTGAAACTTGACCAAATATGTGAGGTGTTGACGGTCACTTTTTAAAGGTCATTGAACAAAGTGAGACTAAATGTAAAGTGCATGGATGATAAGTGGAAATTACTCTTAAGTAAAATTTTGATATGATTTGGTCAAACTTAAAAAATAAAAAATAAAAAAATAAGAAGAAGAAGAAGAAGAAGAAGTAAAACAACGTACGTGTATTATGCAAAAATATTATGTTGAATGATTTATCACTGTAAATTTATTCATTAAACAAGAGTTTATCATTTGATAAATTTATCAATAGAACTTAATAGGTAAAGTCGCAAAGTAGGACTTGTTGATAATTTACCCAATCATATTTTTAGATTATCGAAATCGCTGGCATAAGAGAAAACGTTTGCATGTAAGACATTTTATTCCCTTCAACTATTGTCCCATATCTATGACACCCCAAATGTTAATTAGCACCACACCAAATTTAAAAAGAAAACAAAAATAATAAATATATTTGATTGCATAATAATAATGATAATAATATCTGATTACATAATTATATGTGCTAAAATGTAATTTAATTGGGCACTGATATATCAAAAAAATATCAGAGACCTGCAGGAACGTTGCAACCACTCCATATTCTTGAATGGAAATAGGAGCACATTACTATGGACTTCGTGGTCGGGCTATAACAATTAGTCTCGAAGAATGATGCAATATGGGTTATAGTAGACCGATTGACAAAGTCGGCGCATTTTCTACCAATCAAAATTTCCCTAAATAAGTTTGCCATATTATACATCAAGAAAATCATTTGATTGCATAGTACCCCAGTTTTGATCGTGTCTGACCAAGATCCCCACTTCGTATCTCACTTCGGGAACAAATCGCAAGAAGCTTTGGAAACAACATTGAAGTTTAGCACTGCTTATCACTCGTAAACTGATGGACAATTCAAAAGAACAATCTAGACTTTGGAGGATATGCTACGTGTTTGCATGCTAGACCTCAAGGGTAATTGGGATGATCACATATCTTTAGTGGAATTTGCCTATAACAACAGTTACCAAGCAAGCATTGGAATGGCACCATATGAAGCACTGTATGAAATGAGATGTCGATCACCTCTGTGTTGGACGGAAGTCGAAGACAGGAAACTGTTAGGTCCCGAGATTGTGAAAATCACAAGTGATAAAATCCAACTCATCCAGCAGCGAATTCGCGCTGCTCAGAGTCGCCAGAAAAACTATGCAGATACACGAAGACGGGAATTGGAATTCCAAATAAGAGATCATGTTTTCCTAAAGTTCTTACCAACAAGAGGGGTTATCCGATTTGGAAAGCGAGGAAAATTAAACCTACGTTACATTGGGCCATTTGAGATACTAGAAATGATCGGTTCTGTGGTATATCACCTTGCACTGCTACCTGAACTGTCCAATGTCCACAATGTGTTTCACGTTTCGATGCTTCAATAGTATGTTCGAGATCTAGAGCATGTTATCGATTATGAGAATCTAGAAGTTCAAGAGGATCTCTCTTATGAAGAACAGCCAGTGCAGATTATCGATCGACGCGATTAGGTTCTCTAAAACAAGACTATACCTCTTGTAAATGTCTTATGGAGAAATCATCGAGTCAAAGAAGCTTTGTGGGAAGCGGAGAGTCCAATGCGAGCCAAATACCCACACCTCTTCGAAAAACAAGGTACATTAAGTTTGGGAACAAACTTCTATTTAGGAAGGGAGAAATGTGACACCCCAAATGTTAATTTGCACCACGTTAATACCAAATTTAAAAAGAAAACAAAAATAAAAAATATATCTAATTGCATAATAATAATAATATAATAATAATAATAATAATAACAATAATAATAATAAATATATCTGATCACATAATTATACGTGCTAAAATGTAATTTAATTGGGCACTGATATATCAAAAAATATGATTAATATATTACTTGGGGGCCAAATGAACACAACAATTAAATTGGAGAAAAATTAGGGGCTATAAGGAATTCAAAGAAACGTGTGCAATTTGCTGGACGAGTGAAACCTAAGCCATCTGTGCTGTCTAGGACTAGGGGGAGGTGATTTATCAATTTAGGGGCATTAATGCAGGATTAGTCATCACGCAGGCCATGTGAATGTAAGGGGGGGGGGGCGCTGTGAAGTTAGTAAGGACGGAAAGAAAAAAAAACAAAAAAATAAAAAAGAAAAGAGAAGAAAAAAATAGAAGGGAAAGGAAAAAAGGGCTTTAGAAGGCAGCATAAAAAGAAAATAAATAGTAAGGAATCAATATTAAAGTGAGTTATATTATAAATTGAGTTACCATAACATATTTTACGTATGTTTTGAATTACCATAATTTATTTTATACAAGTTATGTTTTATAACTTATATTTAGATTTCAAGTACGTTAATTATTTTCTGAACTCCATTTTCTTAAATTGAAACCCATGGATATGTTTTTTTAAATTTTAGAAATTATTTAACAATGATTATATAAATATCTATTTTTGGTAAGTACCACCACAGGAGTCCTATGTTTTGGCTGACTTATATAACCATTAGCCTCTGATTGGTTACTTTGAGGTCTTCTGTTTGTCATGGATCCATTGACCTTTGTTTTGATTGTCACTCCAGTGACCTCTGTTTTGTTCTGTTCTATATTATGGTTATGGTTATTTACCTATATAATTTTTGGATTTTAGTTTCTGCCACTTAAATAATTTGTTTATTCAAATTAAGTTATGTTTAATGTTTTAGTTTAAATAACTATCCATGGTTACTTTATGCCTTATGCTCTTGGCATAATATCTCTCACTCTGCTATGTGCTTATAGGTGTTACCGGTAGCTCTACTTTTCGTGTCCCCTTTCGGAAGATGAATAGCCCTACAGTTCGGACTCCCATGTGGTTTTGAATTTGATTTCACAAAGTGCAATGTGAAATAGTGAAAACACAAAAGAGTCCAAATCCGGTAATTTTTTGGAAAAATCGATATTTGAATCAAATACAAAAAATGGACTGCTATGCCAGATTTCATAGTCGCCGCCTAAATATCTTTAGGAAATTTAGGAAACCCGAGACTTGTGCCAAAGGCCACTTATCCGTCACCAAAGTGTCTCGGCTCAGGAACTTAGGTACGAGAGGGGAAGGTCATGAATTGAGCACACCACTCGTCCGATCAAAGATCAGTCTTTACTAATCATGATGTGATTTTTATTTATATTATATGCTCTTGTTCCGGTTTTTATTAGCTATTTTTACTATATGACGCACACAAGTATAGACTAATTTGCACGAGTTGGAATATTTGATTTCATGTTTTGTATCAAAATCGTTTTGGGAATTTGCCACTCGAAAAAGTGGGCTTAAAATGGACATTAATCAAACTATCCCAATTCAGGCAACTAGCTTTCATCCATAGGCATTCAAACAGTTACATCCTTTAAGCAATTTGTCTCATGGAAATATGCTAGACATGGCAACACAAACATTTGATTCAAGATGCTAAAACAGAAAATTACTCACTTAGTACTCTGAGCCAAAACAAGGCAAAATAATTAGGAAAAATATGTGTGCTCCTAATTAATGCAATATGACTAATGCAACGCACACGATATGTAATTTTATAGGCTCAGCTATGAGCATGGCATGTGATTTCATTCAAGACATGCGATAAAACACGTTTTCAAGTAATGAATTTAAACATTGATATTGGGTTAGCATAATGAGCTGAGTCTTGGATGCATGCAAGACAATGTATGCAAAGCATAAGAATGCTATTTGGAAAATGATGTTCCTATACTAACCATCATGAGCAAGTAAATAAAAGAGAGAAAGACGTGGGGTTGGAAGACATACAGCTTATTACATAGTTGCCCTCGTGCAAGAGGGTGTGGATTAAAGTCCGAAAGTCCAAATTAAACTAATTATTACAAAATCGAATGAATAAATTAAAGAATTAACTAGCTAACTAGGCTATTACAACAAGGATAACCATGATAAGTAAAATTAACTATCTAAGCTAACTAGCTATAAAATTACAAATAAACATTAATAATTAACAAGACTAATACATAAAGTAATGATAACAATGCATGGAGCATTAATGCACAAGAGTTGCATACACAAGGTCCTAGAACAGCACTGTCTGCCTCAGCTTGCTCTGTTTCACCTTCAGCCACTGCCTTCTATTTTCTGCAAAATAAACTGTTGACCAAGCATTGATTCTCGGCTAGCCCTCAATGAAGGCCAGCCAGGCCTACAGAAGGCTAGCCATGCCTCAATTTCATGCAAAATTCTATTTTGTGCTCTAAAGTGAAAACAGTACAGACAGAGTGTTCTGGGCTCTGTTTGTCCCTCTCACGCTTCTCTATCATGGGAAAGCCTCGACAGAAGGTTAGAATTGTTTCCAAAACCATCAATGAGAAAATTGATTGCTTGATGATTTCAATGTACAATTTGGACAAAAAATCAATTAATGAAAGGAACAACAACCACCCCTCTCTTCTATCATGGAGTGAACTCAAAGAAGGAGGTAGAGATGCTTCAACGTTCATCCAAAACATCATGAATTGATGTAAGACGACCCTTGACACAACAGATTCGGCATAATGTCTGGTCAAACCTCAAGCAATATAACTCATTTTCTTTATGTGAGTTGGTTCATTTTAAGCCAATTCATTAGTCTTTACCATCCTTTAATCTGTTAAGTCCAAGATGATTGTTACATCCAGTAGAGATTATGTCCACTAAGTGAGAAGTATGTCAATCGAGAGGTGATTCCCAACATGAAAGAGAGACTACACCGTTGGCAATGAACCTCTGTAGAGATTAAGCCGTTAAGCGTAAATCGCTAGTTCACATTTTGAATAACCGTTAACCGATTAAAACAACTCTCAAATGAAAGAGATGAATGGAAAATTGATTATTAAAATGAGGTTCTTAAACATGGAAGTTGTTAAAGAAAATCTTAGAACAATATACTACAAGCTATGTACACAAACTTATGAGACAACAACCAAGCTAATCAAAGCATGAACTATTTAAAAAACTAAAGACAACTCCAAAACAGCCCTCAAGGGATGAAAAACAGTGGCTTAGAATGCATGGAAAGAGCCTAAAAAGCTAATCAACAAAGAGAGAAAACAAGACTAGTAAGCAAGAACAAGGAGGGGTGGCCAACCCCTCCACTTTTGAAACCTCAAAGCATTATTTTTAGTCCTTTTTTTAACTCTGAAAATTAGTTTAGAGAGCAAAGAAAAGGAGTGTAAAAGTAAGAGCTTGAGCTATAGGTAAAGGTGTAGAAAGAGTAAACTCTCTCTACCGTTTTGGTTGCTCTTCAAACCTAAACTTAAACACTTAGATTAAGATCAAAACAACACAAAATAATAAAAACTAGGTAGCAAATGGAAGAACAAGAAGTAAAAGATAGGATAACAAGCTTGTACCTCTCAAGGAAATAAGCTTTTGATTATGAACCAAGCTAAGTCTCAACACACTCTCAAGTTTGAATTATGGTGTTCAAGGCTCAACTAAGGTTCCTAAGCTAAGGTGTGATGGTGTATATGTTGTATGGATATAGGTTCAAGGTGATAGGTTAGCTCAAAGTGTTGCTTGCACAAGAAGAAGGAGAAGAGATAGCTCTCAAGGTAGTATAGAGGCTTTCTTGAAATTCTTTAACCCTTAAAACAGAGATATATGGTCGTTTTTATAGAATTTGAGCCAGAAATATCATAAATATCTTAAAAAATGGACAACTGGCGGCCTCCCACCCAGAACAGTGTTTCTCACTACCAAAGGCCTGGCCGGCCTTCAATAGCCACGACCGGAGCTCACTGAGGCACGGCCCGGCCTTAATGTGTTCCCTTGTTTTTTTGCTTCAACCTCAACAAAGGATGGCACAAGGTGTAAAAAAGAATTTCTTGGGTATAATCAATGGAAATATGGAAGGTTTGGGGTTGTTTCAAAGCTTAAACAAGGCTCTTTCATTGAGACCTCGAACCACGCACAATACCACTTTCAGCATCGAGTGTACCGGACAAAGCGCTCGAGCCTTGCGGGCAGTCAAAACTGGGGTGTCCATAGTTGCCCCTCTTTGATAGTGCTCAAACTCAAAACATGACATAAGTGAATGTCAAAGCCTAGAGACAACCCATTTGACAAGGCCGCAAGGCTCGGGCAAGATATCAAGACATAAATGCAAAAATTGAACTCGGGGGCAAAATACAACATGAAATGCAACAAATAACTTATGATCATGCAATGAAGCAATGCAATGAAACATACTGTAAATGAAGCAATGAAACAATTCTACGATCTAGACAAGAATGCAACATTTGAATGAAAATGCAAATCAAAGCAAAATAAACCTCGCCATGTTTCACACAGAAAGAAGGAAATAAACAGGCACACCTCACGTGAAAAGCACAAAGAAAGCACAAACCAACCTACGTCTCACGTAGAAAGGATGTAAGAAAATGCAAACCTAACTACGCCTCGTATAGGAAGGGGGAAGGGCGATGTAACCATCGAGCACACCCGAGGTCTTAACCGAGATCCTAACGCGTCTCACATGATAAGAGGAAGGGTGGTGTGAACAAACAGGCGCACTTTATGTTTTTAACCGAGGTAAACAATCCTAATGCATCGCACGTGAGAGGAGAAAAGGTTGGTGTGAACACCGAGACACGCCCAAATGTTTTTAACTGAAGGTACAATTCTAACACGTCGCACGCGAGAGGAGGAAAGGTTGGTGTGAACACTGGGAGACGCCCAAATGTTTTTAACTGAGGGTACAATCCTAACGCATCATACGCTAGAGGAGGAAAGGTGGTGTGAACAAACAGGCGCACTTGTTGTTTTTAACCGAAGGTACAATCCTAACGCGTCACACGTGAGAGGTGGAAAGGTGGTGTGAACGAATAAGCGCACCTGCCATTTTTAACCGAAGGTACAATCCTAACGTGTCACACACGAGGAGAGGAGGTGTGAACACCGGGACACGCCCAATGTTTTTAACCGGATGAAAATAATCCTAACGCATTGCACGTGAGAGGAGGAAAGATGGTGTGAACAGACAGGCATACCTGCTGTTTTTAACTGAAGGTACAATCCTAACGCGTCACACGGGAGAGGAGGAAAGATTGGATTGATAAAAGAACAAACAAATCGCATAAGTAGGAGTTAGAAACATGGATTCTACATAGTGATACGTAAAATCAAAACAATCAAAGTGATATAGTAAGTGAAAGCCAATTTACCCACGTGTTGAAACAATGAACATAGCGCGTCGCATTTCAATTTGGTTGCAAATAGATGATAACTTTACTGTGGCACGAATGATTTTATCTAGAACTCCTCTGAATGAACCATACATACAATATCGTTTGGTTACAACATAACAGAATAGACAATTTTAGGCAAAACAATTTATAAACTAACAGAACAGTTTAAACAAATTAAAACAAATCAAATTATGACTTAAACTATGAGTCAAACAAATGAGTTTAAACAAACAAATTATGAATCAAATCATGCATTCATACAATAAATCCAAACGAACAAAAATTCTTTCTTTTCTTTTCCACTCTTTTCATATTTTTTGCTTTTTTTCTTTTTGCTTTTTTTTTTTTTTTTTTTTTTTTTTTTTTTTTTTTTTTTTTTTTTTTTTTTTTTTTTTGCTCTTTGCTCTTTTATTTTTTATTTTTCTTGTTTTCCTTTTTCTTTTCTTTTTCAACTCCATTTTTTTTTGTTTTCTTTTTTTCACGGTTTTTTTATTTTCTTTTCTTTTTTTCTTTTTTTTTTTCCTTTTTTTCTTTTTTTTTTTTTCATATTTTTTTCTTTTTTTTTTTTTTTTTTTTTTTTTTTTTTTTTTGCTCTTTGCTCTTTGCTCTTTTATTTTTTATTTTTCTTGTTTTCCTTTTTCTTTTCTTTTTCAACTCCATTTTTTTTTTGTTTTCTTTTTTTCACTGTTTTTTTATTTTCTTTTCTTTTTTTCTTTTTTTTCTTTAACTTCATAATACTAGAAACAAAATAAAGCAAAGAAAAACAAAAACTAAATTGGGTTTACACTGAGAGTTGGCCGGGCCTCAATGAAGCACGACCAGGCATCGTGACAGCTAGCTGGGCTTCGATGACAGCAAGGGCAGTTTCGGCCATTCCTCGCGACTTATTTGTTTAAAACAAACTCAAACCCTATTTCCTCACACCCTCTCATATGAAATTCCCTCTCATCTCTCTGTAACCTCCCTCTCTCTCTAGGTTTCCCTCTCTCTTTACAATACCCAATAACCCTCACCGTTTTTTCTTCAAAACCCTTCCCCTCCTTTATATTTTGAATTGATTGGCTTTTGATTTGGTCAAGTTTGTGGGTTTCTCATTGTTTTTGACTTGTTTCTCATGGGTTTTCTTGGTTTTTGTGTACTCGCTCTTGTGTTTTCACTTTCCCTGCTCATTTTTTCTCTCCTAGGGTTTAACCCCCTACATTTTTCTTGCTTTCTCTTAATTTCCTCCACTTTTCTTCACGGTTAGTAACGAAGTTCCCTTCCCGGACCCCGCCATTGGTATTAGGGTTTCCTTAGGCACAAATATGGAGGCCAAGGACGCTCATGCATTGCCTCTCCTCATTGATAGGCCATTTGATGTGGCCACCTACCGACTACGCACTCATGCTCCACCCTCAAGTGGTATTTTGAGATTTGAGGGCCTCATCCCCAGGGTAGAGAAGGACATCTTGCAGCGAGAGTCCATAGAGCACTTGTCTGCCAATGCCTCCACAGTAAGCAACTTTCCTTTGTTTGCAAGCATTGTTGAATCTCACAAGTAGACCACTAGTTAAATGCCATATATTTCCCATTTGCAGGTGATAGCCAGGAGGATTGGAAAATACGGATCCATATCCAGCCCCCGACACTGGTATGATAGATTGCCCGCAAAGGTCTGCGCACTAGTTGATTCAGTCGGCTTTGGGCCCTTTTGCTCAGAGCTCATAGAGATGAGAGCCAAGTCGTTGCTATACGGGGCTTTAGTCGAGAGATGGTGGGACACCACAGATTCATTCCACTTCTCATCGATCGGGGAGCTGACTCTGACCCTGTACAATTTTTTGATGCTCACCGACCTGCGGGTTGGAGTTGGTGGCCCAATCCCATGTGATCCTGACATGATGCAGTGGGGAGCCGCACAACGTTAGCTTCTTGGGGGCAATCCCAGACATCACCAATCATAGGATGGTGAGGTACATCTGGTTTTATGATCATTTCATTGAGTCCCAGCCCACTACTCCGGGCGAGGTTGCACTGTACACCCGCAGCTTCCTTATGTATCTCCTCGGTACTATCCTATTTGAGAAGAGGGAAAATACCTTGGGGTTATATCTTCTGGGGCACTACTGCACCTCCTCCAGGTGACAGAGTATGATTGGGGTGGCGTCGGCCTAGCCTCCTTATATTCCTATAAGAGCTCTATATCTCGCTGCAAGGCGGATTCACTCGATGGCTATTGGAGGGTTTGAGAGGTACACCTCACATTTACTTTTTCTGTTCAGCTTTATATTCTGTTCAATTTTGCATTCCTTCCTCATATTTGCTTTGTATTTCCTGTTTATCTGCTCATCATTCACTTCATTACATTTTCTGCTTATAGCTCTGGGTTTATACATACTTCACCTCTCTGGCTTCGGTCTCGGTGAGGCCAATTAAGTTGTCGATACCCGGCTCTCGGTACTATAACTCCTGACTCGAGCATCGCCGCAGCGTAGATCAAGACTTCTTCTACTTTCACCACTTCTTTGACATAATCACTACGGATTAAGTAATAAAATATCAACTTTTAACTTTTACATACTCAAAAGTTACCTCGGCTTGAGAACTTGGGTACGAGAGAGGAAGGTCCTGAAATGAACACCCCCACTCGCTCGATCAAAGGATCAGCCTCTACTAAGCATGATATGTTGTTTTAAAAACCTCATGTGTTCTTACCCGTTTATTAGCGAACATTACTATGTGATGTGCACAGCATGCAAGTATAGACTCAATCACGACAATTGGAACAAAACAATTCATGTTTGTTTTCGAAAATGGTTTGAAAGTGCTACTCGCAAGTAGGCTAAAGCGCGGATTTGTCGCCCTCAAGTGGGCTTGAAACATGATGATTTTGCCACTTCGCAAAGTGGGCTTAAAACAAACAATCATCGAGTTGTTCCAATTCAGGCAATCAAGGCTTCATCTGCAGGCATTCATGCAGTTAATCACTTAAGCAAATAGCCTCATGGCAAGCATGCTATCATGGCAACACTCATATTCATGCAAGTATGCTAAAGTGTAAACACTTACAGTGTACTCCGAGCCACAAAAGAAGCTAGTTAGAAATCATGCATGATCCTAACTATACAAGATGCCTAATGCAACATATGCAAAAATGCAACTAAAATAGGCTCGACTTGTTAAGATGGCATATGAATGCAACACTTGATAACATGCTTTGAAACACGTATTGAAGTAGGTATTGAAATACAATGCGGTTTGAATGATGCACCGAGCCTGGTGCATGCAAGACAAATGAATGATGCACTCATGCAAGCATAAGGTATGCTAATTGAAATATACCCTAATCTAACCACAGAAAGCAGATAAATAAAAGGGAGAAAGAAGTGGGGTTGGAAGACATGCACACATTCATGCACCCTTATTACAACATTGTGCCCTCTCGACGGAGGGTCCGAATAAACAAGCCAACTAGCTACGCTAATTAAGCTAACTATTACAAATCAACTAATTAACTAATCTAGCTAATTAATTATTACAAACCGAATTGAAACTAGCTATGCTAAGCTAATTAGAATATTACAGAGATGAATTAAATTAGCTACGCACATTAACTAATTAATTACAAAACCGATAAATTAACTAGCTAAGTAAAGCAGTAAAAATGGCCTCAAGGGGAGGGAGACATGCATGCTCGCTTTGCTTCGCCCGAAAATGCATTGCCTTGCCATGAGTTGCCTCTATTTGCACTTGCCTTGATCTCAGAACATCATATGCACTTCCAGGTTGCATCTGCCCCCAACATAGGAACATTTTGGACAATTTCTCCTACAGGTGGCCGGCCGGCCACCTCAACTGGTCAGTAGGCTACCTCAACTGGCCGGCCGGCCAGTACAAGTGGTCAGTAGGCTAGTGCAAGTGGCCGGCCGGCCACTTTTCTTTCCACCATTCTGCCTTTGCTACAACAGAGAGCAACAGAGCCAAGACAATGTATTTAGCAAGAAATGTGTGTACTACCACCCTCATCATCATGTCTCAAGCTCAAAGGAGTGTGGTACCCGGCCTTCAAGCCACCAATCAAGCACCTCAATGCATGATGGCCCAAAAACCAAGCTTGTACAAGCTTAGTGAATGCGCACATAAGACTCAAAGTGTCGCCACCCTATCATGTATGGTCAATGGTGACAACAACCAAGAAACGCGACGCGTTTCATCACTTGAGTATGAAACGTGCCACATTCTTTGTGTTTGGATTAACATCCAATCCAAACATATGCAATGCAACACACATATGTTACCTTGGCATGTTTTACTTTGCTCAATTCTTGTTTACTCATTTTAACTTACCAATTAGTCCATTAATCGGTTAAGTTCAATGTGCAAAGTCCTCTAATTTGAAGGACGACCTAAGCTTCGAGTGCCTTGAGCATGAAGAAATTATCATGCTATTGGTTAGTAGAAATCCTCAAGGGAGGATTAAAACCATTAGACATGAATGCCTCAAGTTCATGCCCAATCCAACAAGGGGCTTAAGGTCACTTTCAAGGTGAATGAAAGTTTAAAACAATGGAGTGCAATGACACATATTTCAGCACTGAAATAACATGCTAAGTGACCCAAAAATCGTGCAAACAACTCATGTAATGCATGTTAGAGGCATAAAGCATCAAAGCTAGTGAAATGTATTACACTAAAAGCATGCAAAACAATGCTCAAATAGCCAAACCAGCTCTGGACAGAGCTTAATCAGGCCAAAACATGTTGAGATGGAAGTCCATGAGGCAATAAAATCATGCTCAAGTATTGGCTCACAAACAAGGCATAAGGCACAACTCACAAAAGCTATGAAAGAGTAGAATATGTGAGAATGTGACTATGCTATAGGCACTGAAATCATGTGAGAAATGAGGCGAAGGCATGCAAACAACTCAAGCAAAGCATGCTAGGGACTTTGAAACTCAAAGCTAGTCAAGGGCCTTTACACTATAACCATGCACAACAAGTCTCACATGGCCAAGACCACTCAAAACAGAGCTAAAGCATGCTAAAATATGAACAAAAACATGCTGAGATAGAGCTAACACTAGCCAAAATGATAGGCTCAAGCATGAAGCATGTTAGGCCAACAAGCATGATTGCACTACAAGTACCAAAAACAAGCAAGAGGTGACCCAAACACCCAAAAACAGAATTAAAGCATGACAAAACAAAGCCAAAAACATGCTTGAACTAAGTCGCAAAAGAGTAGAAAAACATGCTCAAGTATGAGGCCATCAACACAAGCAAATAAGATACAAGGAGAGGGGATGAGCCCCTCCTATTTTAAGCCTCAAAACCAACTTTCTACCACAGAAATTCCTCTGAATTTCAGTGGTAGAAAGGCCAAACAAAGGTCATTACAAAGGCTAAGAAAGGTGGCTCAAGAGGCTTGATAAGACAAAGAGCAAAAGAGGGGAAACACCCCCTAACCAAGAAAAACCCAAACCCACATTTTTAAGCCTTAAAATCAGAGTTTGTAAGAGGTTAAAACCAGCCTTAAAATAGCATGCAAAGGTGGTCAAGCATTTAAACAAAACAATGCTTAAGAGGGACAAAAAGCTTACCCTTGAAGAACAACAGCAAGACAGCAACAATTCTGAGCCAAAACAAAGTCTAAGACCACAAATCAAGCTTCAATGGACCTCAGCTCCAAAGTGAAGGTGTTTGACTAGGTGTCTTAGTGCAAATATGTGAAGAAAACACACTTTTAAGCTCAATATAGCACAATATAGAGAGAGAGTGTGAGAATTCTATAGAGAGAGAGAGATTTTAGCTCTGAGATTTTTTCTGAACCCCTCTAAAGGGGGAAACAAAGCCAAAAACATGCTTGAACTAAGTCGCAAAAGAGTAGAAAAACATGCTCAAGTATGAGGCCATCAACACAAGCAAATATGATACAAGGAGAGGGGATGAGCCCCTCCTATTTTAAGCCTCAAAACCAACTTTGTAGCACAGAAATTCCTCTGAATTTCAGTGGTAGAAAGGCCAAACAAAGGTCATTACAAAGGCTAAGAAAGGTGGCTCAAGAGGCTTGATAAGACAAAGAGCAAAAGAGGGGAAACACCCCCTAACCAAGAAAAACCCAAACCCACATTTTTAAGCCTTAAAATCAGAGTTTGTAAGAGGTTAAAACCAGCCTTAAAATAGCATGCAAAGGTGGTCAAGCATTTAAACAAAACAAAGCTTAAGAGGGACAAAAAGCTTACCCTTGAAAAACAACAGCAAGACAACAACAATTCTGAGCCAAAACAAAGTCTAAGACCTCAAATCAAGCTTCAATGGACCTCAGCTCCAAAGTGAAGGTGTTTGACTAGGTGTCTTAGTGCAAATATGTGAAGAAAACACACTTTTAAGCTCAATATAGCACAATATAGAGAGAGAGCGTGAGAATTCTATAGAGAGAGAGAGATTTTAGCTCTGAGATTTTTTCTAAACCCCTCTAAAGGGGGAGGGACCTCCCCTTATATAGAGGAAGCAAGCAAAAGCTTGTTTTTATCCCTCCATACACGTGTATGGAGGATGAGTTTCAGTGAGCCACAGTTGACTCAAAAGATCTGAAAATATCTAAAAAGGAGAAAAATTGGCCGCCGGCCAGTTAAGGTGGCCAGCCGGCCACCTCCCCTAGCCAGCCGACCACTCCAAGTGGCCTACAAGAGAGAAAAGTGGCCGGCAAGATCTTCCCCTCCCCTAGGCAAGAGGCATCAAGGTTTGGCCCAAAAACCAAGGCCAAAACACAAAGTGTTAAGAGGCTCAAAGACACGGCACTCAGCCGAGACCCTCGGGCACCCAAAACAAGCACAAACATGCGTAATCATTAAGAGCACAATCAATGACATCAAAGTCTTGAGGTCAGTCAAAAATTGGGTGTCTATAGTTGCCCCTCTTTGACAGAACTCAGAAGTCATGAAATGACGAGAGTGAATGTCAAAGCTCAAAGATGACCCATTTTTGACATGGCCGAAGACTTAGACAAACAAGCAAGATAACAATACAGATGCGCCTGTAGGCAGGGGCAAAATGCAAATGACATGAACAATGCAAGAGCATAACTTATGATTATGCAAAAAAAGCTGTAATGAAGGATTTATACAAAAGGTTATGCAAAGAAATGCTACAGCAAACTCGTAAGCAAACACGTTATGCGTGGGAACTACAAACCAAAACCACACTTCATACAGAAAGGATATAAGAAAATTATGCAATTTTCACGCTTTATGCAGAAAAGGATAGAAGTGACTGTCAGGCACACCCGAGATCTCAAACAAGATTCCCACACGTTGCACGCAAAAGGAAAAGAGGTGGTATAAGCATTGGAACACGTTCCAAATGCTCTTAACCAAAGAGGGTGAAACACTGGGACAGTGTTTCAGAGTGGTATAAGCATTGGAACACGTTCCAAATGCTTTTAACCAAAGAGGGCCTAATACGCCGCACGCGCAAGGAGAAAGAACAACAATGCCTAAGGCATATGAGATTAAATGCGATAGATACACAAAGTGAACATGTGCGATAGATACACAAAGGTGAACATGTGCGATAGATACACAAAGGTGAGCATGTGCGATAGCTACACAAAGGTGAACATGTGCGATAGATACACAAAGGTGAACATGTGCGATAGCTACACAAAGGTGAACATGTGCGATAGATACACAAAGGTGAACATGTGCGATAGATATACAAAGGTGAGCATGTGCGATAGATACACAAAGGTAAGCAAGGGTGATAGATACACAAAGGTGAACATGTGCGATAGATACACAAAGGTGAGCATGTGACATAGATACACAAAAGTGAACATGCGCGATAGATACACAAAGGTGAGCATGTGCGATAGATACACAAAGGTGAACATGTGCGATAGATACACAAAGGTGAGCATGTGCGATAGATACACAAAGGTGAACATGTGCGATAGATACACAAAGGTGAGCATCTGCGATAGATACACAAAGGTGAGCATGTGCAATAGATACACAAAGGTGAACATGTGCGATGAATACACAATGGTGAGCATGTACGATAGATACACAAAGGTGAACATGTACGATAGATACACAAAGGTGAGCATGTGCGATAGATACACAAAGGTGAACATGTGCAATAGATATACAAAGGTGAGTATGTGCGATAGATACACAAAGGTGAGAATGTGCGATTGATACACAAAGGTGAACATGTGCGATAGATACACAAAGGTGAACATGTGCGATAGATACACAAAGGTGAACATGTGCGATAGATACACAAAGGTGAGTATGTGCAATAGATACACAAAGGTGAGTATCTGCAATAGATACAGAAAGGTGAAATCAATCTTAAACGGAACTTCTTCGAATGAACCGTACATCCAATATCATCTGGTTGCGCCAGCTTCAAATGACCTGTACATACAATATCATGCATGCATGTGAAGGAAACTTGATAGGTACGATACAATACAATGCATGCCTCATACGAGACGAATGACAACAATGCACATGCAATGCGAGATGGATATTCAATACAAGATAATCAACGATGCTTATTTAATGCAAGATAATCAACGATGCATATTCCATGCAAGTTAATCAACGAGGCATATTCAATGCAAACATGGTAATACATGCTCTATGCGACGACTTAGAATGCATGTTTAATGCAATGTGCAAATTCTATGTGATAACAAGGCATGCTCGATAAATATGACTTTAAAAGAAACTTCTGATTTACCTCCCGGAAGATTTGCAATATGTTAAAAAGGGTACACCTTGCTTGCGTTGATGGCTGATGACCCTCGCATACTGCGAACGCGATTCTGGGCTTCCGCGGAGGCATTTTGAATCAAACTTTGATCAGAACTTGCATTTCTTGGAACCCAAGGACACACAACAGTCTGAAAACACTCAGAGGGAATAGTGGGAACCTGCCGGCCATCAAAATAAACTACCGTCCATTTTCCATTTCTGTCGGCCACCCAAGTGGCTGGTCAGCCACAAAAACTGGCCGGCCGGCCAGTTTAAGAAATTCGGGGCAGTTTTGTCCATTGACACTGGGGACTTTAAAAACACATATCCAAATCACTTTTCCTCACACATACAAAGCCAAAATCCCTTGTTTTTCAACCCTAGACCCTTTTCCTTCTCAGATCCATGCCTTATACGCATTTTCCAACGCCCCCACGAAGTTGATTTGAGAAAAACTTTCGATTCTCATTGTTTTGAACCGAACAAAAGTTGTTTTTGGAGCGCTTTTCCTCCATTTGCACCATTTGAGGTTTGTTTCCCTCAACTTTGGCTTGAGTTTGGCACCTTTTTTAAGGCTTTGACTTTCTTTGACTTTTTCTCTTCCCGAGAGTTGAATTTTTGTTGACTTTTTGCATTTTCTCCCCATTTTGCTCTTTTTTGTCTATTTTTCACCCTTTTTTCAGATGGCAGACGGCATCCCACATGGCGGGGGCTCTCCTAGGATGGAGGAGGAGCCGGTGCACATCCCGTTGCCGCTGAGGATTCGGCCATTCGACCTCGCGACGTATCATTCTAAGGTACATATGCTACCACCTAGCACAGTCTGTCATTTTGCGGGATTTGCACAGCGCGCACCCACCGACCTACTACTATGGGAGCCTGAGTCCCATTTATCTCCAAACACCACTGAGGTACACACGGCACTCTTCTATTTCCTGCGATGTACTTTACATTTCTTGCATAGTTCGCACTTTTGCACTGTATTTCATCTGCTCATTCTAAACACATGCACACTGTATTCTTGCTCATTCTGAACACTTTGACACACTGTATTCCTACTCATTCTGAACACATTTACACATTGTATTCCTGCTCATTCTGAACACATTGACACATAGTATTTCTGCTCATTCTCATAGGTTGACACCCGTTTCACTCGAGGGTACGGGTCCACCACGGTAAGGGAGTGGTACCTGAAGCTCCTTGACAACGTGTGCCCGATTGTTAACGAGGCGAGATTCGGCCTATTCTGTTTGGGGCTCTCATGTCTCTTTGCGAGTAGGACCCTTTTAGGCGCATTGGTAGAGAGATGGTGGGACACCATCAACTCTTTTCATTTCTCTACCACCGGGGACATGACGATGACCCCATACGACTTCGTGATGCTGACAGGCCTAGAGGTGGGAGGCCAGCCGATCCCCTATGACTCTGACATGGGTGAGTGGGAGGCTGCTTGGACCTACCTGCTGGGAGTACACCCACCCATTTTCCATTCATCAGGCTTAGTCCGGTACACCTGGTTCGCTGACCATTTCAGAGGGAGAGAACCTACGACGGTCGAGGAGACAGAGCAATACGCTCGAGGCTTCCTCATGTTCCTCTTCGGCACTACCCTGTTTGCCAACAGAGGGAACACAGTGGGGCTATAATTGCTGAGTGCCTTAGTGGACCTATCCCAGGTGCGACACTATGACTGGAGGGGTGCAGGCCTCGCTACCCTTTATTGTTACATGAGCTCGACCTCCCATAGGAGCGGGAACAGAGTAGGCGGCTACTGGCGAGCTTGGAAGGTACGCTTTACTTTTTAGCTTTACATTTTCTTCCATGCTTTCTGCTTTGCACTTTCTGCACACTGCACACGCAGTTTCATTTCTGTTCTGCACTTGTACTTTCTGCACACTGTACCATACTTTGCTTTCTGCATTATTTATAATCTGTATTCTCACTGCCACCATCTTGCTTTTCACAGCTATGGGTATACGCCTATTTCCCAGCGCTTGCTCCTGAGCTAGAGGTTGAGACGCCGGTCGAGGTCCCCTACTCACGTCGATACGATGGTCGGTGCCAGCCTAGGGCTCGAGAGACCCTCCCATACTTGCGCCAGTATTTTGACACTATGCGGGTGAACGAGGTAACACAAAAACCACAGTTTTTCCTGTTTTCAGCTTCACTTCATTTTGTATATCTATTGGCAATTAATGTATTTGTTGTCTGCAGATCATATGGCAGCCCTGGGAGGCGATGCCAGAGTTTGCCCGATTTCACTTTTCTGGAGCCCGGGGTGCTTCTCGATACCGGATCTTGTTCGAGGGGCCAGTAGGTCGGGCCTGATTTCTTGGAGAGCGCTTTATGCGCCAGGTACTGGGCCTGCCTCTATAATAAATTCCTTTGCCATCCCCACTGTCTATGCGGAACACAGAGAGCTACTCCCCTCAAGAGCTTACTGATGTCATGCAGGGTGCAGACGCAGACCGATTCATTGGGGAGGGGGACTACATAGCTTACATCCAGGCATACTTGATGCCCCCGTTGACAGGCGCTTGTGCTCTTGTAGGGAGGATAGCCGTTGTTACTTCATCGAGCAAGACTAGAACAACATATGCCCTGTCTATGAAGAGAGCTCGAGCAGCGGATGCCCCTTCGACGAGTAGGGCTCGGGCGCCGAGAGGTGAGGTCAGAGGGATGCCTTCTACTATGCAGTGCGTTGGATGGCCAGATCCCCCGATTGAGCTGACAGGTTGTCTATACGGGATACCGTATCAGATTTCACTTGAGCCTCCATTGCCTGATCACTGATATGTGAGGACGCTGGGCTCACTACTGGTACACTTTACAGCTTCTATGCATTTCATTTTCGGTTTCACTCAGATTCTTATGCATTCATGTACTCATGATTTCAATTTGCATTTGCAGCCCTCTGTAGAGTATGTCGAGGGGTTACTCCAGGTGATGGCCTCATTCGAGAGCATGATCTTGTAGAGAGAGACGATGCTGACCTCTCACGGCATTCCGGTACTCTTCAGTTTTCTTGCATTTATCATACTTCTGTTGATACACTGAAACTGACATCTCACTGCACTGATGCACCGCATGTATAGATCACATCTGACACGACACACTGCATGCACATACTGTATCTGATTTCTGCATATACTCTGCATAGCATACTTGCACTTGATACATACACTGCAGCTGATGTATGCAAAACTGTCTTTTCAGGTCACACCCTTGCAGACAAGACCATTAAAGCCTTCTCGAGCGGCAGAGAGAGAGATTCTGGCGTACAACCGAGGGGGATGTCGGGAGCCTATCCCGCATGATGACGATGGTGAGTCTAGTGGGGACGAGGAGTCAGTGAGTCCCCAGTCAGAGTCATCCGAGGGTGGAGGCGACGGCACCAGCTCAGGTTCTGAGGTGACGACGATGCCGATGATGGCTTTGTTTCAGGTAGTAGTGCCGACGGCGATGGTGCAGAGTCTGCTTAGCCGAGGAAGAGGATGAAGAGGGCCTCTCAACCCTGAGCTGGATGGCATCGATTCAGATGCTTTTTGTTTTATTTCTCTTTTTGCTTTAGTATTAGCATATTGTACAGCCTTAGGTAGTTTTATTGCCTTTAAAACTTGCACGCTTTGTAAAGAGAAACCATGATGGAATGAAAACAACTTTTTGTTCAAAAAGTGTTGTATTTTATATTCTGAGCATCGCATCGCACCATTTTACACAAAAGTGAGATTGATGAACATTGAACATTCAAAGTGCATTGTCTTAGTCAGGTAGCGAACCAACAAACAAAATAAGACAACGCAAAGAATAACTAACACACAACTCGGTAAACAAATCACAATAACTCGATAAACAAATTGCAACAACTCGATAAACAAAAGCAACAAACTCGAGAATGAGTCAACAAAACCACAGCATAACGCATCCAGAGTGGAACAAAACACAGATTTTCAGCATTCCCAACACATAGAAAGACCAAGGCAAATCTTCTAGGGACAAACAGTGGCTACTATTAGCCATTGTCAACAACTTTTTGCTTTTGTGGACCTCTTAAGTGGCCGGCCGGCCAGAAAAGGTGGCCGGTCGGCTACTCCAACTGGTCGGTCAGCTAGTTTTGGTGGGAGCCTCCAGATTGCTGCCACCCGTCTTCCATTCAATGCTCTATCTTCTACAAAAGCTCCAGCTTCGTGGTTTCTTCATTCTAACTATGTTTTTGCCCCAAATGGAAACATTTCTTGCCCAAAACCTCTCCAATTGGATTGTGGCTTTAGATGGCTCGGAAAAGTTAAATTTTTGAGGTTTCAGAATTAATGCACTATTCACGTTGAACCGCACCCCGCTACGTTTTCCATTCCTCCATACCGAGACAAGGTGTTGAAATCTGGTAACTCATGTTTTTAGCTTTGGCGGACAAGAGATATGTCTCACTTTTGAAGATTTCCAAGCTTTGATGGAATCTTGGCGCGATGAAGAGATTTTGCCCCAATTCCGTTTTGGCCACATCCAAGCTTTAGGACGGATGTGTGGGCTTACTTTGCATGTCGCTCGGTCTTTGAGTCGCGATGGGGAGCTGGATATTCCAAGCTTGATTTATTAGTTTTCTGACGCTGGTGGCCACGGCGACCATCTTTGGCAGAGTTTTCAGTGACACGCCCTCTGCTTATGCATGTTGTCTCCTTTCTTGATTGCCCCAAGCTTCAGAGGGTCCAGCGTCCGTTTGATTGAGGTTGCCCAAGGCTTGAAAGAGGGCAAGAACTGCATTGGCATGACACTAGCTGAAACTCTGATGGGTTTGGATGCTTTCCGTCACCGGGAGACAACCAGATTTGCAAGGAGTCCACTACTCTTATAGCTAATGTTTCCCACCCTTCTCACATGTGTTTCTCACATCACTCGGCCCTCAGGCTCTGTTTTTCTCTCAAAACCCTTTCTCACTTTTTCTCTCCACGTACATCTCTCTATTCTTTAGTCTCTCTTATTTTTTTCATCCCTCCCCAGATATGGCTCATGGATAAGTTGAAAGTAGTGGACTCATGCCCAGCATATTCAGCATGCGACTATTTCTTCCGACAACGACTAGTTGATGCCCCATATGAGGGATGGTGGTGCAAATAGATGTGCAGCCTATCTGCTGTCGACATTGCTTGGCGCTACCCCTGGCTTAATCTGCCAGCGATAAGCTATAGCATGTCCTGGCAGCCTAGGATTCAGCTAATCAACCTGACACATTGTGTCTTTTACTTTCCATTTTGATTCCGGCGTCAATTTGGGCATGATCAGATATAATGACTCAGATTTTAAATTCACATTGGATTGATGTATAGTAATGCCCGTCACCTTAAAACTTGTATGGTTGTCGAACTCTTGATAATGATGGGTTGGCAAGTCAACTTTAAATATTATAATTGAGGACCCTTGGGTGATGTTTGGAACCTTGATTGAAGCCTTAACAAGCTATTTAGATAAGATTAGATAAAAAGCCCCAAATTTGAGTTTGAGTTTTTGACCAGCTGTCACTCTTTTGCTCTTTTCTTTTTCCACACTTTGAATTCGGATGTAAGGCTAAAACCATTGGAAAGCTTATTTTTGGGGCTTCGATTTGGACACAAGAACAACCTAGAACGGAGTCCCAATGAGAGAGTTATACTCATTTGAAGTTTTCATATCTGTGCTTGAAGTAGGTCCGCTCGAGCGGGAAAATAGGCGCTCGAGCGGACTGTGCGAATTCAGCAACTTAAAAACGTGATTTTTAGCTCATTCTTTGCATTTTCTTTTTCCTTCTTCATCCCTCTCACCCTAAGTCCGAAAACCCTAGGGTTTTGACGTCAAATACCTTCTATTTCCCTAAGGATTGGCAAAGATCTCTTACAAAGAAATGAAGAAGGCTTGAAGATCAGCATTTTCAACCGATTGGAATTCGGATTGGTGAAGGATTCTTCTCAAAGCTTGATTTTCTTACTTGATTCTTGAGGTAGGGGTCCTAGTTCTCCTTCAATACTTCCATAAATAGATGGATTTGTGGTATTTTGAGTATATACATATAAAACTCACATTTTTTAGCATATATTGTACATCATGATTTTGGGGGTTTAGGGTTTGAAGTGTTGGGGGTTCAATTGTTGGGTTAATAAGGTGGATTATGAACCTTAGGTGTTTAATCAATGGGAAGATTGGAATAAAGAGTAGTGGTTTAAGAAGTTTGAATTTTTCTTGAAATTCTTAATTTTCTTGAAAACCCTAAGTTGATTCAATGATTTTGCCCAAATTGAAAGTAGAATCATGAAATTGGTAGGTTGAATTATATATATACAAGTTTAATTGGATTTTGGAGGTGTTTGAAAATTATGTTAAAAATTAGCGATTGAACCTTTGTTATGGATGTTGTAAATTATGCTATAATGTGAAATGAAGATTGGGGAAATGATTTATTAATGATATGGATGACATGAGCCTTGGGTGAAAGGATGAAATAAAGGTTTAAGAGTTCACCTTGGACTATGATGAATTGTGTTTGAATCATGTTGAATTGTGTTGAGTTGAGTTGAGTTGTGTTGGGTGTGTTGAGTTTGAGTTGTGTTGTGTTGGGTCATGTTGAGTTTGAGATGAGTTGGGTTGGGTGGTGTTGTGTTGGTACCTGGGGGGAAGTTGAAAGATGATACGAAATTTTTGATAAGATGATGAAGTGAAGATTTAAGAATTTTATTGTATAATTAGAAAGTGATTTTATACCTAAAAACTAAAGGCCCAACTTTACATTTAACTCTAGTTATGAAGTTTTATTTTGGAAAATGAGGATACTTCAATCAACATTAAATTTATGAAATTAAGTCTATGTTGGGTTAAGATAAGTATGAATAATGATAAATGGGAGATTGTGAAATATGACAATATTATATGAAGGAGTTGTATCAAAGAAAATTAAATGTTGGAGATTTAATTTATAACCGTGGGTAGTAATTGATAACCAATGTGTTTAAAAAAAAAAATTTTGAATTTGAAGACTTGATGATAATATGGAAAAGTAAAGAAATAGTTTGAACCCAAGAATTGTGAACACTTTAAAGATGAATCTTTGCCTCTATGGATGTGTTGTTATATTTTTGTGTGACAAAACAATGAATGATTTAATGGATAATGAAGAAGGTCGTAGAACATATTTGTACTTGTTATGTGAATGTAATTTTAATAATGGTGGATGTATATTAAATTAATGTGTTACGAAAATAATGGAAGATGTGTTGGCATTGTCCACTAATTGTAATGATGGATTGTGATGTTATCTTGGGATCCGTTTCCTGCCGTATTTGAGCCTGCAAAGTGTGGCGCTTAAGATAGGTTCCGCCTTCCTTCCGGAGTAGCGCCTAGTAAAGCGTGTGGTATGTTGAGGTTCC
>NW_021024593.1:185893-325394 GCF_004153795.1 Camellia sinensis | reverse complement strand
TAAAAGTAAATTGTGAGCGTTGTTCTGTAATTAAATAAAGGATTGAATTGAAAGGGGTTTATTAATATTGTGTTATCTTGAAATGAAACTTTGTGGGTGTAATTAACGTTGTGAATTGAGAATAGGAGAATTGTGAGCGAGCCAAAAAGGAACCTGAACTTGAAATTATGGGGTTTTAAATTAAAAATAAAGAGTAGAAAAGAAGAATGAAAGGAAAAGAGGAGTATTAAAAATGGAAATTAAATAAAAAAATATCTTGGGAATTGGTTGATAACTTTTAAATGATGTTGTTTCTTAAATTTGTTGGTTTCACAAGGATCTATGGTTTTCTAAAGTTGAGGGATGAATTTTAATGGTTGAAGGTTTTTCTTAAAAGTGTTCAAATAGTTTTTCAGAAAAGGTACTCTACTTATGATATTTTGAAGTTATAAAACGTCACTCTACTGTATGGTATCACTCTGCATACATGATCATTTCTATATGTGTGTTAGTTATTGATTGAGAACTATGAGATTCCTACTGGGTATTAGTGCTCACCCCGTTGTTGTTTTACCTTTTTACAGGAAGAAAGTTTGGATTCTTTGATTGAAGAGTTGAGAAGTCCATGTGTCTTTTATATGTAATTTCACTGTAGATGTGATGGATCCTGTAATTGTATTTTATTCATTTATAGCTTCACAGTAGGAGATTGGCATGTATTGTTGACATTGTAATTTTCATTGAGAGAGAAAGAACATGTATCATTGTATTCTTATTACTCAAGTGTAATAGATATTTGTATATGTATAAAAAAAAATATGGACCTAAATTTACAGGCTTTGGTAATGTTTTCGAGTAATTAAAATTTGGGGCGTGACATCAGATCTGCCCAGAAGAGGGGATAAAGTACCCAGCTTCATTTCCGGTCCGAGGCTCATAGCTAGCTCGGTATGCAACAACATGGAGAACAAGAGAACTTCTAGCCCCCGCTCCCACTTTCAGTTGTGCCCTTTCTGGCGAGTGCATTATTTGGCTTGAAGAGGAGGCACAAACCGGGACTACTTTGGCATCAGAGACTTCCACCAACTCTGTGAGGGGACGCAGGAACACCTGACTATGTCCCGAGTTCATTGCTTTAATCTATACTTTCAAGTTTTCTTTATGAATGTAATAAAAAGCAACTTCAATTTGTATCAAGAGCCGGAGAACTCTGTACTAAAATCAACGAAATTGAAGGTTGTGGGTACTGAAAATTTTCTATTTGCTCCAAAAATGGTCTAAGTTGTAAAAAGATTAATTTGAACAAAATCAACTTTTATTAAAACTTTTCGAAACCATTTTCGATATGGATCACAACTCGATATGCCCAAGATCTGTCACTAAGATGTACAACCCCGGATCCAATCAATTGGAAAGTTATCCCTAGTCTGAATAGCACTGCAGTGGAGATCACAACCGAGCTCTTGGATGCAGAATAGACAGAGATGACCAACATGATCACATGGACAGAATTGATCTGGAAGTGTTTATGGCTGGACTTCAGAATAAAGTTGCCTACGTATCCCAAAGATGGGAATCAAGCCTTGCGTAGTTCAGTTCAGGTTCACTCGTGTATTAACACTCTCCTTTTGCGCTCTAACTTTTGCCAAGGTCGCCCTTTCTGGGTTTTCAACCTTGTGAGCTCAGTTTTTATTATTTCAAATTTTCTGTGCTCTAATTTTTGCCTAGGTCGCCCTTTCGGATTTTTGGCCTAACGAGCCACTCAGGGATAGTATTTCTTCAACTTGTCCATGTTGATCGGCTGGGAAACGCTAGGCCATCTAGGTCCATAAGAACGACAGCTCCACCCGACCAGATAGACTTGATGATGTAAGGACCAGTCCAATTAGGTCTGAACTTGCCCCTTGGGTCGTGAATGGACGCTCGGTTGTCTTTGAGCACCAAATCCCCTTCTTTTAAATTCCTGGACTTAACCTTCTTGTTGAAAGCCCTAGCAATTCTTCGTTGATAACCCTGGACATGATACAGTGCTTTCAGCCTTCTCTCGTCAAACAGCATGAGTTCTTCGAACCTGCTTTGCTGCCAATCTGCCTCAGCTATCTGGCACTCAGCCATGAACCGCAATGATGGAACCTCAACTTCGATAGGCAAAACAGCCTTCATCCCATAGTCCAAGGAGTACGGAGTTGCCCCAGTAGAAGTTCGAATTGAAGTCCGGTAACCCCAAAGAGAAAATGGTAGCTTATCTAGCCAGTCCCTATAGGTTTCCACCATCTTCTGCAGAATGTGTTTGATGTTCTTGTTGGCGGCCTCAACAGCTCCGTTGGTTTGTGGCCGATATGTAGATGACTTATGAAAAACCACATTGTACTTCTCCAACAAGTCGATCACCTCCTTCTTAAAGTAGGAACCATTATCCGAAATAATCTCATTCGGGACCCCATAGCGACAGATAATGTTGTTCCTAATGAACTTAGCAACATGCGATGCCTTCAGCACAGCGTAGGATTGGGCATCAACCCACTTTGTAAAGTAGTCTATCGCTACTAGAATATACTCATGCCCGTTCGATCCCTTTGGAGTAACTGCCCCAATCACATCAATCCCCCAGACTGAAAACGACCACAGTGATGTCATGTTATACAGCTTCGACGGCGGAATGTTCATGCGGTTTGCATGGATCTAGCATTTGTGGCATCACCAAACAAAGCAATACAATCCTCCTCCATGGTTGACCAGTAATAACCCTGTCTAAGGATCTTCCGAGCTAGCATTACCCCGTTTTTGTGCACTCCGCACTCTCTTCCATGGATGGCCTCCATCAGGCGCTTGGACTCTTCAGCATCAATGCACAGTTTATGCATCCCAAGATGACCCCAGTTGTACAGTTTACCTCCGCAGATGATGAACTGAGCAGCCATTCTTCGAATTGCCCTCTTATCTTTGGCATTCACCCCTGGTGGATAAGCCTCCTTTTCCAAGAAGTTCCAAATGTCATAATACTAGGGATTTTGATCTTGTATTTCATCTATGGCAGCAATCAGCTCGTAGGCCGGCACATACCGCTGTTCAATGATGATCGGACGCATCCAAACTCCCAAAGGGATGTCTATCATAGAAGATAGAGTTGATAAAGCATCTGCGAACCTGTTGCTCTCTCTCAACAGATGGGTGAAGGTTAACTTCTCAAACCTAGGAATTAGCACGTCTAGAGTTTGGTGGTAAATTTTCATCCTTTCTTCCTTCACCTTCCAGTCTCATTTCACTTGAGACACAACCAGGTTTGAGTTCCCGTTGACGTCCAACCTTTTTGCCCCTCTCATTCGGGACCCCATAGCGACAGATAATGTTGTTCCTAATGAACTTAGCAACATGCGATGCCTTCAGCACAGCGTAGGATTGGGCATCAACCCACTTTGTAAAGTAGTCTATCGCTACTAGAATATACTCATGCCCGTTCGATCCCTTTGGAGTAACTGCCCCAATCACATCAATCCCCCAGACTGAAAACGACCACAGTGATGTCATGTTATACAGCTTCGACGGCGGAATGTTCATGCGGTTTGCATGGATCTAGCATTTGTGGCATCACCAAACAAAGCAATACAATCCTCCTCCATGGTTGACCAGTAATAACCCTGTCTAAGGATCTTCCGGGCTAGCATTACCCCGTTTATGTGCACTCCGCACTCTCTTCCATGGATGGCCTCCATCAGGCGCTTGGACTCTTCAGCATCAATGCACAGTTTATGCATCCCAAGATGACCCCGCTTGTACAGTTTACCTCCGCAGATGATGAACTGAGCAGCCATTCTTCGAATTGCCCTCTTATCTTTGGCATTCACCCCTGATGGATAAGCCTCCTTTTCCAAGAAGTTCCAAATGTCATAATACTAGGGATTTTGATCTTGTATTTCATCTATGGCGGCAATCAGCTCATAGGCCGGCACATACCGCTGTTCAATGATGATCGGACGCTTCCAAACTTCCAAAGGGATGTCTATCATAGAAGATAGAGTTGATAAAGCATCTGCGAACCTGTTGCTATCTCTCAACAGATGGGTGAAGGTTAACTTCTCAAACCTAGGAATTAGCACGTCCAGAGTTTGGTGTTAAATTTTCATCCTTTCTTCCTTCACCTTCCAGTCTCATTTCGCTTGAGACACAACCAGGTTTGAGTCCCCGTTGACGTCCAACCTTTTTGCCCCTAGTTCCAGGGTGACTTCTAAGCCAGCGATACATGCCTCATACTCAACCTCATTGTTCGATACTTTGAACCAGAGTTTGAAAGTTAGGGGTATGTGGGAGTTGTCGGGTGCTATCAGCAACATCCCTATCCCATACCCGTATTGATTTGACGCTCCATCAAAGTACATAGTCCAGACCTCTTCTTCAAGCTGCAGAATAGCCTCATCTAGGAACAGATATTCTATTACTTCATCCCCTTCCACTGGGTGATCGACTAGGAACTCTGCTACCGATCTCCCTTTCACAGACTTGCACGTCATGTACTTCAGATCAAATTCGGAGAGAAGAAGTAACCAACGAGCTAGCCTACCCGTAAGCGCTGGTTTCTCGAAGAGATCTTTGATGGGATCTAATCTCAAAACCAGTATTACAAAGTGAGCTAACAGGTAGTACCTCAACTTCATAGTAACCCATACCAAGGCCAGACAAGCCTTCTCCAGCGGAGTGTAGCGGGCTTCATAATCCAGCATTTTCTTGCTCAGGTAGTAGATAGCCTTCTCCACTTTATCCTCAGATTCCTGCACGAGCATGTAGCCCATTGTCGTGTCGGTCACTGATAGATATAGAATCAACGGTTTTCCCAGCTCTGGCGGCGACAACACAGGTGGGTTTTGTAGATATTGTTTGATCTGCTCGAAAGCGACTTGGCATTGGTCATCCCATTGGAACTTCTTTCCTTTCTTCAGGAGACCAAACAGTGGTTCACAAGTCAAGGTTAATTTTGCAATAAACCGTCTTATGAATTGCACATTACCCAAAAAGCCTCGCACTTCCTTTTCAGTCCTTGGTGGTGGCATTTCTAAGATGGCTTTGATTTTGGAAGGATCGACCTTGATGCCCCTCTGTGTGATCAAGAACCCCAGCATTTTCCCTGTTGTAACGCCAAAAGTATATTTCTGAGGATTCAGCCACAACCGATACTCTCTGATCCATTGCAAAAATTGCTTCAAGGCGGTGTAGTGGCCCTCTCTTCCCTTAGACTTGACAATCATGTCATCCATGTACACATCGACCTCTTTGTGGATCATATCATGCAAGATCGTGGTTGCAGCCTGTTGATATGTAGCCCCAGTATTCTTCAAACCGAACTGTATCACCCTGTAAGAGTAAGTTCCCCACGGGGTAGTGAATGCAGTTTTCTCCCTATCTTTGGATGCCATCAAAATCTGATTGTAGCCTGAAAATTCATCCATGAATGAGAGCAGCGCATGCCCAGTAGTGAAATCCACCAATTCGTCGATATGCGGTAGAGGAAAGTCGTCCTTTGAACTGGCTTTGTTCAAGTCTCTGAAGTCCACACATACCTGAATTCTGTCGTCCTTCTTTGGCACCCGAACTATATTGGCCAACCAAGTCGGATACTCAGATACTAACAGGAACCCTGTGCCAATCTGCTTGGTGACCTCTTCTTTAATTTTCAAAGCCCAGTCCAGGTGGATCCTTCGGAGCTTCTGCTTAATAGGTTAGGCCTCTAGGCCAAGAGGGATCCGGTGCTATACAATCTCAGGATCGATTCCAAGCATGTCTTCGTAGGACCACGCGAAAACATCTTTGAAATCTTTTAATAAAGCGACAAAGTGCTCGCGCTCTTCTGAAGACAACGTGGACCCGATCTGGACCAGCCGCGGGTCCTCAGTATCAACATTAATTGAGGTGATTTCATCAACCAAAGGTTTTACAAACCTCTCCTGCTCTTGATCAAGCAAATGTTTCAAAACCGGAGGAATTTCGTCCTTGTCGTTTTCATCAAAATTTTGAAAGTCCTGATTAATGCAATAAACTAAAGGCACAAAAAAGTACTCAGAAGCCACAGCTGTACCATTCTCATTAACAACATCCAATTCATCAGATCCTTCGGTTACAACAGACTCAAAGGAAAATGAAAAAAACAACCTGGACAGGACAGTGGCATCCGGGTTATCAACCCCAGGAATACCAGACTCTGACTCAGAAGAACCAGAATCTGATTCTGACTCCACGGACTCTATGGAATCAGATTCTGGTTCACTACCTGACCGAGAACTGCTAGATAAAAAGCCTTCCTCGTATTGCCAAACGAGGGAGGGTGCGATGGATGCATCTAGAGTGCCGGAAGAAAAGCCCGCATCCCAGTCATCTCCAATCATGGAAACTAAGAAGTTATCCCCCAAGCACTCCGGTGTGATCTGAGGATCTAAGAGGAGACAAGCTAGTGCTACCCCCATCTCAATTTATGTGCTCTCAGACTCACCTTCCTTGCACTGCTCAGTCTCAACTGGTGGGTCAGTCTGCTCGTCGGCAACTTCATCCCCAGATAACTGAAGGTCAAAAAAGATCTCAAAGCTGGGAAAATGTCGCTTCTCTAAATTCAACTATGGCTCCGAAAAGTCATAAAACGGGAAGTCTTCCCCCTCCCAGACAAAGCGTCCATTTAGGGTTCCCTGGATAGGTTTGTGCAACAACTCGTAGTGCTTCCCGGCTTGCTTAGCCTTGGTTCTTCCAGCCATCTCTCTTCCTTTCCTTGGCCAATCCTCTTTGCTAGGATGATAGCCTAGACCAAAGGTAGAAGGGTTGTGTGCCACTTCGGCCAATGCAGCGACGCCCTTCCGGCCACTCCTGTCCAATCCTATCCTGGGCATGTGTTGAAGCTTGTTCATAAGGTAAACAGATTGTGCACGGACATACAGTCCCTCATCAACAGCCAGTATGTCCTGTACGACCCGAGCCTCAGCCAAGGTGAATCCTAACAAAATTACATCCTCCACGCCGTGTTCAATCTCCAAGACCAGTGTAGAAACCTCTGGCGGTGGATGTATGGACGAGTTCCCAAAAACTATTGCCACCCCCTTCCCATGGGGGTACTTCAACATTTGGTGTAAAGTGGAAGAGATGGCTTTCACCTGGTGCAGCCACAGCCACCCCAGTAGTAGATTGAAGGTGGCTGGAACATCTACAACATGAAACTCAATGTCATGCTGCCCCGGGCCAACCTGAGTTTTGATTTGTACCATCCCCATCACCTCTCGACTGGTGTTGTCATAAGCCCGAATAACCTAGGCTGTTGGTGCAAAATCTGTAGCTTCAACCCGATAGCATATGCCGTTCTCGACGGGCATACATTGATTGCAGATCCCGTATCAACCAGGACCACCGGTATCCATTTCTCCTTACACTCCACAAAGATGTGCAATGGCTTGTTATGTTCAGAGCCCTCAGGCGGTAGTTCTTTGTCTGTGAAGGTCAAGGTTGGTGAAACGCCACCCGGGAACACCAGCCCCACCAATTGCTCTGGCGTTGTATCAATTGAAAGCTTGGCCCTATCCATGGCTGAAAGGACGACCTGTCTATGCACCCTCGAGGCCATAAGCAGTTCCCAGATGGAGATGTCTGCTGAAATTTTCTTTAGCTGTTTCAGTATAGCTTCCTCCTCTAGCAGCTTTTCTTTCAGCTTTTCCACTTCCTTGTCTTTCCCGGACGCCTCCGGCTAGTCCAAGTGTGGAGGCTTGAAGTACCGCCCACTTCGGGTCATATGGTCCACTTCTTTGGTGTACCAGGTGTCATCGGGTTGATTCTACCCCCAGTCCTCGTCAGTATGGGCAAGACGTAAGTCATCGTCTTTCCACCACATCCCATCGGTAACTGACAGATAGCTGCCCGGTTCCATAATAGTTGTTTCTGTGCTCACAACACATTTTGCGCCCTCAGGTACCTTGGTTTTTCTAGCCCTGTTGTCATTCTCGGTCCTTTCTTGCTCAAACCTCTTCAATACAGCCTCATGTTCGGTGTTTGCTGTGCACAAACTGCCCAAGTCCGAAGCAAAATTCTCAGCACCAGTGCTCTCCGACGATTCCTCCTGATTCTCGGCCGTTCCGGCCACTGCAGATGTTCCTGTTTCTACCTGATCCTATTCTGGTTGAGGCACCTCAACAACATCTGGCTCGTCACTGAGCCATCCTACATTATCTGTCGATCCATTCAAGTCGAACCAATTAATGCTCACATCCCCCGAGTCCTGTTCGTTAAAGAACTACAGATTAGCAATGTCCTCCTCCAGCTATGCTAGGTCATCTAGCCCCTGACTCGACCCATCCTCCCAAACAACACATACCTCTACCCCAGTTGGCAATTCTACCTTCGGCTTAACTTGATCTGTTGACACAATATAACCGCACGGGTTGTATGCTTCCTCAGTAAAGCTCCCAGATCCCTCAGGTTCTAAACCAATATTCTCATTCTCCTCCAAGGTCACCCCAAGTCTGTCTTCAACAGTCACCACAACTGGCTTGGGCTGGGTTAGAGAGATGCTCATCATACACAAATCTGTGCTTTCGGGGATGAACACCTCCGGCTTAGGTAGGTGGGAGAAAGTGATGTAGATGCTAGGGTCGTATGAAACTACCGTAGTTTGGATTAGGTTTATCTGCTTAGGTGGAGGATGGGGGGTTATTATGTGGTGGGAGTGGGTTAGTGGTGACATTTGGCTTTTCGGGCGGCGCAATCACCATATTGTCAATGAGATCCTGGATCTCATGACGCAGTCTGAAGTAGAGGTCGGTGTCGTGACCTTGCCGCTGATGGAAGGCACAATATTTAGTCGGGTCATGCTTTGGAGGGACAGAATCGAGTAGAGGCCATTGTTCTAACAGTTTCAGATGTCCTTTCTTGAGTAGGACCCCTAGAGCTTTAGACAAAGGCATATAAAGTGGGGTAAAAACCCTTTTGCCTCGAGGTGAATAGTTCGAAGTTTGGGGGTTTGGATTGGATGTACTAGTGAAGGGTGTGGCTGTTTTGGGCGTGGTGGTGACCATGCCGACGTCAGAAGTTCTAGCGGGTGCACTACTACTAGTAGCTGCATTCGAACCGCGTGTAAACGCCCTCTTGGGCTGCTCCCTTTCTTGGTCGATCAGACCTTGCTTCATAGCATCTTCAATCTGTACCCCAATCTCGTGCAAGTCAGCAAAGGTGGGGAGGGGTAAGACAAACATTTTCTGCATCAGCTTGGGTTGCAAGTTGCGCACAACCATCCTTATCTGATCCTTTTCGGGTGGCCGAGTTGTCATCATGGAGGCCTTAGCCCTCCATCGAGTGACAAAATCAGAAAAGCCCTATTTCGGCTCCTGCCGGGTTAGTTCAAGATCACAGATCGTGACCTCGATTTGGTTGTTATAAGCATATTGGGTGATTAAAGCCTCAGCCATCTCCTCTCAACTTTATTTCACTGAATCCTCTAGCTTGGCATACCAGATGGCCGCAATACCCGACAAGGTCTGACCAAAAAGGAAGACCTTCTGTAATCTTGTCAAGCCCATCGGTCGCAAAACATCTGAAAACAACCTCAGGTGGACCATGGGATCTCCTGACC
The DNA here is from genome assembly GCF_004153795.1 of Camellia sinensis. Lineage (NCBI taxonomy): Eukaryota > Viridiplantae > Streptophyta > Magnoliopsida > Ericales > Theaceae > Camellia > Camellia sinensis. The sequence continues at coordinate 315,826 of NW_021024593.1, read as the reverse complement.
CATCAAAACAGTCTATGTGAGGCATCTTGAACCTGTCCGGCAATGTCACCGCCAAATCAGTGTATCCATCCTCTATGTCCGGGATCGAGTTAACTTCCTGAGCTCACTTAAACAGCTTCTCGAGCTTACTGACTTTCAGAGCGGTTGGATCCACCTCGGATTCAAATGGTGTATCTGTTGAGAAGGCCGGTGTCTTTGAAGTCTGTGGTAGAACTGGTGGTGGGACTGGCCCTATTGGAATGTCTATATTTTCCTGGACGTTAACTGGATCCTCGAGTGTTGGAACTCTAGGTGGGGGTAGGGGTGGGGGTGGGGGTGAATGTGGATGCGAAGAAGATGCTTCGGCTTGCTGCAGTTGCTGCTGTTGTTGAAGCCCAGCAATTAATTCTGCCTGCTGAGCTACAACTTCTGCCTAACGAGCGGTAACCTCCGTCTAACGAGCAGCATCCTGCTGCATGGCCTTCATGGTCTCTTGGAGTTGACGCATCATGTCCTCCATACTAACTGAAAAGTGCTGATTTGACTGAACAGATGTGTATTCCTTCTCTGAGGTTGAAGCAGATATCTCAACCCAACTGTGCACAGGTGAGGTGGATAATGACCGCTAATCTGGTAACGACTGTGCTGGTGATCTGTGCCTAGATGACCTCCGTCTCATAACCGGGGGTAATGAAACCAACACTAGTTGTCCGTCAACTAGATCCTCAGATCGATGAATTCTTCCAACTCTGGTCCAGAGTGCTCGGGGGGTATCTGCCTCGTCGGAAGCAATGATGCAATACTACCTTGCAAAAAGATAAATAAAGCAAAAAGAAACAAAAATCAGAAAACGGACAACATTTTGGCTTAGATAAAGACAACACACAGTTGATAATCATAAGCTGGACAAGTTGTTCTCAAACACTGATCTCTATCCCCAAATCACTGCCTCAAATTTGATACCCTCAGGTAAAACTGATACCCCCAAACACTGATGCCCTCATACATGATACCCAAACTTGCAACTGATACATACTTCCTATAGAGATACACCCTTACAGCACATATCAAGCAAGTGAGAGCCAAAACACCCCTATGGTGGGGTAGGGTTTCCCTGTCCTATTTTGTAAGGAGCTAGGGGTTCGCTACGCAAGCAAACGATTTCAAACAACCTACATTCGGGTAAGCAACCTGTCCTAATTTGGAATGGTCTCTATGGTTTCCGATATGCAACTAGGTTGATTGGTCAAGAAGGGTGCCTCGGCAAAATCGAGGTTTGTGTTCCCATCGTGGCAGAGCCCGTAACCGGTCAGCCTTATGGCACATTTTTCGAAGCGAGCCTCCAGCAAACTGTTCAGGAATAGCAGATGGCAAACACTGTGACTTAGGCGCACCAATGCAAATGCAATGCAAAGAAACACATAAGTGTAAATAAAACAACATATCACGAGTTCGAGTCAAGTTCTCTAAATCCCCAGCGGAGTCGCCAGAAACTGTAGACCGCCCCGAACGCTCTCTACGCGCCCCCCTTTCAAAGAGGGCGCAAATTGGGTCCGTGCTACTACAGTTCGGACTCCCGTCACGGCTCTAAATCTAATCTCACAAAGTGCAATGTAAGACTGATAAATCACCAAAGAGTCCAAATCTGGCAATCGGTTTTGGAAAATCAATTTTCAATCAAAAAGCGCCAAACATGGACTACTTTGTCAGATTACAGAGTCACCACCTAAATGTTTTGTTTTTGGAAAATTTAGGAAAGCCTGACTCGTGCCAAAGGCCACGTGTCCATCATCACCAAAGTTACCTCGGCTCGGGAACTTGGGTACGAGAGTGGAAGGTCCTGAAATGACAATTTTGAATCAAAAAGCGCCAAACATGGACTGCTTTGTCAGATTACAGAGTCACCACCTAAATGTTTTGTTTTTGGAAAATTTAAGAAAGCCTGACTCGTGCCAAAGGCCATGTGTCCATCATCACCAAAGTTACCTCGCTCGGGAACTTGGGTACGAGAGGGGAAGGTCCTGAAATGACCACCCCCGCTCACCCGGTCAAAGGATCAGCCTCTACTAATTATGATATGTTGTTTTAAAAACCTCATGTGATCTTACCCGTTTATTAGCTAACATTACTACGTGATGCGCACAACATACAAGTATAGACTCAATCACGAGAATTGGAACAAAACAATTTATGTTTGTTTTCGAAAATGGTTTGAAAGTGCTACTAGCAAGTAAGCTAAAGTGTGGATTTGCCACCCTCAAGTGGGCTTAAAACACGATGATTTTGCCACTTCGCAAAGTGGTCTTAAAACATACAATGATCGAGTTGTTCCAATTCAGGCAATCAAGCCTTCATCCACAGGCATTCATGTAGTTAATCACTTAAGCAAATAGCCTCATGGTAAGCATACTATCATGGCAACACTCACATTCATGCAAGTATGCTAAAGTGTAAACACTTACAGTGTACTCTGGGCCAAAAAAGAAGCTTGTTAGAAATCATGCATGATCCTAACTATACAAGATGCCTAATGCAACGCATGCAAAAAATGCAACTAAAATAGGCTTGGCATGCTAAGATGGCATATGAATGCAACACTTGATAACATGCTTTGAAACACGTATTCAAGTAGGTATTGAAATACAATGCGGTTTGAATGATACGCCGAGCCCGATGTATGCAAGACAAATGAATGATGCACTCATGCAAGCATAAGGTGTGCTAAATGAAATATGCCCTAATCTAACCACAGAAAGCGGATAAATAAAAGAGAGAAAGAAGTGGGATTGGAAGACATGCACACACACACGCACCCTTATTACAACATTGTGCCCTCTCGATGAAGGGTCCAAATAAACAAGCCAACTAGCTATGCTAATTAAGCTAACTATTACAAACCAACTAATTAACTAATCTAGCTAATCAATTATTACAAACCGAATTGAAACTAGCTATGCTAAGCAAATTAGAATATTACAGAGATGAATTAAATTAGCTAAGCACATTAACTAATTAATTACAAAACCGGTAAATTAAATAGCTAAGTAAAGCAGTAAAAATGGCCTCGAGGGGAGGGAGACATGCATGCTCGGTTTGCTTCGCCCGAAAATGCATTGCCTTGCCATGAGTTGCCTCTATTTGCACTCGCGGTGATCTCAAAACATCATATGAACTTCCAGGTTGCATCTGCCCCAACACAGGAACATTTTGGACGATTTCTCTTGCTTGTGGCTGGCCGGCCACCTCAACTGGTCGGTAGGCTACCTCAACTGGCCGACCGGCCAGTACAAGTGGTCGGTAGGCCAGTGCAAGTGGTCGGCCGGCCACTTTTCTTTCCAACATTCTGCCTTTGCTGCAACAAAGAGCAACAGAGCCAAGACAATGTATTTGGCAAGAAATGTGTGTACTACCACCCTCCTCATCATGTCTCAAGCTCAAAGGAGTGTAGTACCCGGCTTTCAAGCCACCAATCAAGCACCTCAATGTATGATGGCCCAAAAACCGAGCTTGTACAAGCTTAGTGAATGCGCACATAAGACTCAAAGTGTCGCCACCCTATCATGTATGATCAAGGGTGACAACGACCAAGAAACGTAGTGATTGCATACATAAGACTCGAAAGGCCTCCACCCTATCACGCACAATCAAGGGGGATGGCGACCAAGGAACATGACATGTTTCATCACTTGAAACGTCCCAAATTCCTTGTGTTTGGATTAACGTCCGATCCAAACACATGCAATGCAACACACATATGTTATGTTGGCATATTTTACTCGGTCCATTTCTTATTTACTCATTTTAACTTACCAATTAATCCATTAACTAGTTAAGTTCAATGTGCAAAGTCCTCTAATTTGAAAGACGACCTAAGCTTCGAGTGCCTTGAGCATGAAGAAAGTATTCATGCTATTGGTTAGTAGAAATCCTCTAGGGAGGATTAAAACCATTAGACATGAATGCCTCAAGTTCATGCTCAAGCCAACAAGGGGCTTAAGGCCACTTTCTAGGTGAATGAAAGTTTAAAACAATGGAGTGCAATGACACATATTTCAGCACTAAAATAACATGCTAAGTGACCCAAAAATCATGCAAACAACTCATGTAATGCATGTTAGAGGCATAAAGCATCAAAGCTAGTGAAGTGTATTACACTAGAAGCATGCAAGAAAATGCTCAAATAGCCAAACTAGCTCTGGACTGAGCTTAATCATGCCAAAATAAAGGCCAAAACATGCTGAGATGGAAGTCCATGAGGCAATAAAATCATGCTCAAGTATTGGCTCACAAACAAGGCATAAAGCACAACTCACAAAAGCTATAAAATAGTAGAATATGTGAGAATGTGACTATGCTATAGGCACTAAAATCATGTGAGAAATGAGGCTAAGGCATGCAAACAACTCAAGCAAAGCATGCTAGGGACTTTGAAACTCAAAGCTAGTCAAGGGCCTTTACACTACAACCATGCACAACAAGTCTCACATGGCCAAGAAGTCTCACATGCTGAGATGGAGCTAACACTAGCTAAAATGATAGGCTCAAGCATGAAGCATGTTAGGCCAACAAGCATGATTGCACTACAAGTACCAAAAGCAAGCAAGAGGTGACCCAAACACCCAAAAACAGAATTAAAGCATGACAAAACAAAGCCAAAAACATGCTTGAGCTAAGTCACAAAAGAGTGAAAAGCATGCTCAAGTATGAGGCCATCAACATAAGCAAACAAGATACAAGGAGAGGGGATGACCCTCTCCTATTTTAAGCCTCAAAACCAACTTTCTACCACTAAAATTCCTCTAAGTTTTAGTGTTAGAAAGGCCAAACAAAGGTCATTACAAAGGCTAAGAAAGGTGGCTCAAGAGGCTTTAGAAGCCAAAGAGCAAAAAAGGGGAAACACCCCCTAACCATGCAAGACTCAAACCCACATTTTTAAGCCTTAAAATCAGAGTTTTTAAGAGGTTAAAACCAGCCTTAAAATAGCATGCAAAGGTGGTCAAACACTTAAACAAAACAAAGCTTAAGAGGGACAAGAAGCTTACCCTTGAAGAACAATAGCAAGACAGCAACAATTCTGAGCCAAAACAAAGTCTAAGACCTCAAATCAAGTTTCAATGGACCTCAACTCCAAAGTGAAGGTGTTTGACTAGGTGTCATAGTGCAAGTATGTGAAGAAAACACACTCTTAATCTCAATATAGCACAATATATAGAGAGAGAGAGTGAGAATTCTAGAGAGAGAGATATTTCAGCTCTGAGATTTTTTATGAACCCCTCTAAAGGGGGAGGGACCTCCCCTTATAGAGAGGAAGCAAGCAAAAGCTTGCTTGACAAGCTAAAAGCTTGTTTCTATCCCTCCATACACGTGTCTGGAGGATGAGTTTCAGTGAGCCACAACTGACTCAAAAGATCTGAAAATATCTAAAAAGGAGAAAAATTGGCTGCCAGCCAGTTAAGGTGGCCGGCCGACCACCTCCCCTAGCCGGCCGACCAATCCAAGTGGCCTACAAGAGGGAAAAGTGGTCGGCAGATGCCAAAAGTGGCCGGCAAGCTCTTCCCCTCCCCTAGGCAAGAGGCATCAAGGTTTGGCCCAAAAACCAAGGCCAAAACACAAAGTGTTAAGAGGCTCAAAGACAAGGCACTCAGCCAAGACCCTCGGGCACCCAAAACAAGCACAAACATGCGCAATCATCAAGTGCACAACCGATGACATCAAAGTCTTGAGGTCAGTCAAAAATGGGATGTCTACAATGATGTAGATGGTAACACATGTCCGTGGGATGGCCATGTTGTTGGTGGAAGATACAATACTAGGTCGAGTCATGCTTGGGTTGCAATGGGTTTGGAAGTGGGTGAGGATCGAGAGGCTTGAGATGCCCCTTTTGCATTAATAGCTTGAGGGGCATGGGTTGGGCTCATATGGAGGGAAGTAAAAACTCTTCGATTCTGGGGTGGACCCCCAGCTCATGTACCCTTTTTGAATACACTCTTCACTTGTTCTGTGGATGATACCCTTTTTGAATGCACTCTCAATCTGGACCCCCAGCTCATGTAAGGAAGCAAATGTGGACAATGGTGCCATTATCATCCTCTACAGCATGTCTGGCTCAAGGTTCTAGACCACTAGTCAAACTTGTTCTCTTTTGGCAGACCTATTTGTCATTTGGGCTGCCTTGGCACTCTACCGGGCGACAAAATCAATGAATGATTCTTTGGGGTTCTGGGTAGTAGCCTCCAGCTCACTAATGGTTACTTCTATCTAGGTGTTATATGAATATTGATTGACAAATGCCTCAGATAGCTCCTCTCAATTCCGCTTTGTTTAGTCTTCCAATTTAGAGTACCAGATAGCTGCCACATCAGACAAGGTTCTTCCAAACAAGGATAGCTTTTGTGCCCTAGACATATCCATGGGCCTCAATACATCTGAAAACAACCGGACATGCACAATCGGATCCCCCCTCCCATTGAATCTGTCAATGTGGGGCATCTTAAATTTCTCTGGTAATTTGACCGAAGCCTCAGTGTACCCATCGTCGATTGAAGCCCTAGGATTTCTTCAATGGTTTCTCCAATCTGGCAATCTTGACTAAGTTCGGATCAATTTCATTGATATCAAAAGGAAAAATTCTTGTAGGAGGTTGAATCAGAGGCCGATAAGCTGGAGCCGGGGGAAACATATCCTGACGATCCGGGACTGGCATGTTTTCTACTGGTGGGGGTAGATCGGGATTTGGTTGAGTAGTCGAGATCGAGTGCACGGTTGATGCTGATGCCGCAGATGTGCGTCGTAGATCGGCAATAATTTTATCTTGTGCAACCATCCTCTGATTTACAGTGTCCATAGTTCTTTGCAATGCCATCATCATGGCGGCAAATTCCTCCGTGTTCTGTGCTAGATTCTGTGCCATTGCAGGTCTGGGTGAACTAGATGTTGGTGAACTGATCGAATGAGAACGGATGGGTGTTTGCAGAATGCTTTGTACTGGTGCTACTGACTGTCTGTTCCTTCTTCGTCGAGTGACTAGCAGAAGCAAGACCAACACTAGTTGGCCACCAACAAGGTCTTGAGCATTGCAAAGCTTGCCAAAACGAGTCCACACAACTTGGGGAATATTAGGTCTTTCTGAAGCTGTGATGGTAAACTACCTAGCAAAAAGAAAGAAAGAACTTAATCGAAATCGGACAGCACTTCGGCCCTAATTCATAACAATCATAACACATAGTTGAACTGTAATCCCCACTGAACTCTGTTCTCAAACCCATACTGATATGAACCATCCTGTACAATCTCACTATAAAATCATAAATCAAATAAAACCAAAACACCCCCATGAGGGGTTAGGGTTACCCTGTCCTAGATTTTTGGCATGATCTAAGCTGCACTATTTCAAACAACGAGTTTCACAACATCCTACAAATGGGCGGCATCCTGTCCTAAGTTAGAATAGTCACTATAGCTTCACTACATGTAACTAGGTCAAATGGTCGAAAGGGTACCCCGACAAGATTACCTAATATACCTCTCACACCTAACACCGAGAAGTGAAAGGTGGATCAAGTGGTACAATGGTAATCCAGATCCAAGGGTTGTGTTTCCAACATGGCAGAGCCCATGATCGGTCAGCCTTTTGGGCAAGTCTTCAGCAAACCGTCCAGGGATAGCAGATGGAAAACACAGTGACTTAAAGTAACCATGCAACTGCAATGCAAAGAACATATAAGTGTAGATAAAATTTCACATCATGAGTTTTGAGTCAAGTTCTCTAAGTCCCCAGCAGAGTCGCCAAAAATTGTACATTGACTTTTCGTGCCCCCTTTCGAAAAACGAATAGCCTTACAGTTCGGACTCCCATGTGGTTCTGAATCTGATTTCACAAAGTGCAATTTGAAATAGTGGAAACACAAAAGAGTCCAAATCCAACAATTCTTTTTAGAAAATCGATGTTTGAATCAAATACCAAAAATGGACTACTTTGCCAGATTTCAGAGTCGCTACCTAAATATTTTTGGAAAATTTAGGAAACCCGAGACTCGTGCCAAAGGCCACTTATTCGTCATCACCAAAGTGTCTCGACTCGGGAACTTAGGTACGAGAGGGGAAGGTCATGAATTGAGCACCCCACTCACCTGATCAAAGATCAGTCTCTACTAATCTTGATGTGATTTTCATTTACATTATATACTCTTGTTCTGGTTTTTATTAGCTATTTTTACTATGTGACGTACACAAGTATAGACTAATTTTCAAGAGTTGGAATATTTGATTTCATGTTTTGTTTCAAAATCATTTTGCGAATTTGCCACTCGAAAAAGTGGGCTTAAAATGGACATTAATCAAACTATCCTATTTCAGGCAACTAGCCTTCATTCATGGGCATTCAAATAGTTATATCATTTAAACAATTAGTCTCATGGAAATATGCTAGACATGGCAACACAAACATTCAATTCAAGATGCTAAAACATAAAATTACTTACCTAGTACTCCGAGCCAAAACAAGGAAAAATAATTAGGAAAAATATGCGTGCTCCTAATTAATGCAATATGACTAATGCAACCCACATGATATGCAATTTTATAGGCTCGGCTATGAGCATGGCATATGATTTCATTCAAGACGTGTGATATAGCATGTTTTCAAGTAATGAATTTGAACATTGATATTGGGTTAGCATGATGAGCCAAGCCTTGGATGCACGCAAGACGATTTCTGCAAAGCATAAGAATGCTAATTGGAAAATGATGTTCCAATACTAACCATCGCAAGCAAGCAAATAAAGGGAGAAAGACATGAGATTGGAAGGCATACAACTTATTACATAGTTTCCCTCATGCAAGAGGGTGCGAATCAAAGTCTGAAAGTCCAAATTAAACTAATTATTACAAAACCGAATGAATAAATTAAAAAGTTAACTAGCTAACTAGGCTACTACAACATGGATAACCATGATAAGTAAAATCAACTATCTAAGCTAACTAGCTATAACAATTACAAATAAACAATAATAATAATTAATTAATTACAACATTAATAATTAACAAGACTAATAGATAAAATAATGATAACAATGCATGGAGCATTAATACACAAGGGTTGAATGCACAAGGTCCCAGAACAACACTATTTGCCTCAGTTTGCTCTGTTTCACCTATAGCCACTGCCTTCTATTTTCTACAAAAATACACTACTGACCAAACATTGATGCCCAGCCAGGCCTAAAAAAGGCCAGTCGTGCCTCAGTTTCATGCAAAATTCTATTTTGTGCTCTGAAGTGAAAATAGTGCAGACAGAGTGTTCTGGGCTCTGTTTTTCCCTCTGACACTTCTCTATCATGGGAAAGCCTTGAGAGAATGTTAGAATTGTTTCCAAAACCATCAATGAGCAAATTGATTGCTTGATGATTTCAATGTACAATTTGGACAAAAAATCAATAAATGAAAGGAACAATAACCACCCCTCCCTTCTATCATGGAGTGAACTCAAAGGAGGTAGAGACGCTTCAAGGTTCATCCAAAACATCATGAATTGATGTAAGACGACCCTTGACACAACAGATTCGGCATAACGTCCAGCCGAACCTCAAGCAATATAACTCATTTTCTTTATGTGAGTTGGTTTATTTTAAACAAAATTCATTAGTCTTTACCATCCTTTAATCCGTTAAGTCTAAGATGATTGTTATATCCACTAGAGATTACGTCCACTAAGTGAGAAGTATGTCAATCGAGAGGTGATTCTCAACATGAAAGAGAGACTACACTGTTGACAATGAACCTCCGTAGAGATTAAGCCATTAAGCGTAAATCATTAGTTCACGTTTTGAATAACCGTTAATCGATTGAAACAACTCTCAAATGAAAGAGATGAATGGCAAGTTGATTATTAAAATGAGGCTCTTAAACATGGAAGTTCGTTAAAGAAAAGCTTAGAACAATAGACTACAAGCTATGTATGCAAACTTATGAGACAATAACCAAGCTAATCAAAGCATGAACTATTTAAACAACTTAAGACAGCCCCAAAATAGCCCTCAAGGGATGAAAAACAGTGGCTTAGAATGCATGGAAAGAGCCTAAAAAGCTAATCAACAAAGAGAGAAAACAGGACTAGTAAGCAAGAACAAGGAGGGATGGCCAACCCCTCCACTTTTGGAACCTCAAATCATGATTTTTAGCCCTTTTTCAACTTTGAAAATCAGTTTAGAGAGCAAAGAAAAAGAGTATAAAAGTAAGAGTTTGAGCTATTGGTAAAGGTGTAGAAAGAGTAAGCTCTCTACCGAGTGTAAATTCTCTCTACCCTTTTGGTAGCTCTTCAAACCCAAACTTAAACACGTAGATTAAGATCAAAACAACACAAAATATTAAAAACTAGGTAGCAAATGAAAGAACAAGAAGTAAAAAATAGGATAACAAGCTTGTACCTCTCAAGGAAGTAAGCTTTTGATTATGAACCAAGCTAAGTCTCAACACACTCTCAAGCTTGAATTATGGTGTTCAAGGCTTAACTAAGGTTCCTAAGCTCAGGTGTGAAGGTGTATACGATGTATGGATATAGGTTCAATGTGATAGGTTAGCTCAAAGTGTTGCTTGCACAAGAAGAAGGAAAAGAGAGAGCTCTCAAGGTGGCATACTTTCTCGAAATTCTTTAACCCTGAAAACAGAGATATATGGTCATTTTTATAGAATTTGAGCTAGAAATATCATAAATACCTTCAAAAATGGACAACTGGCGGCCTCTCACCCAGAATAGTGTTTCTTGCTACCAAGGCCTGGCCGGCCTTCAATAGCCACGACCAGCCCTCACTGAGGCACGGTCGGGCCTTAATGCGTTCCCTTGTTTTTTTACTTCAGCCTTAGCAAAGGATGGCACAAGGTGTAAAAATGGATTTCTTGAGTATAATCAATGGAAATATAGAAAGTGTGGGATTGTTTCGAAGCTTAAACAAGGCTCCTTTGTTGAGACCTCTAACCACGCACAATACCACTTTCATCATCGAGTGTATCAGACAAAGCGCTCGAGCCTTGTGGGCGGTCAAAAATGGGGTGTCCACATTACCCCTTGTAGGTGATGAAATACAAGGAACGATTATGACCTCGTGCAATGGACCAACACAGAACTTGGTGTTGACATTTTTATTTTTATTTTTATTTTTTTTTTTATTTTTTGTCTCTTCTTCCTTTTTCTTCGTCTTATTGTTTGTCATTGAATAATAAAATAGTAAAAGCCGATGGATGAATTTCCTTTGATTTAGTTAATAAAGCTAATTATCATTTTAATTATTTTCTATCATTTTAATTATTTTCTTACTTTTATTTTGCTTTCGCTGGTGCCACTTAATTTGTTCAGTTAGAATTAGCATGTTGCGATTCTAGCCCTAAGCATCAGGAGGTTAGGTCGAGACAAAAGTGGTCTCAAAGCAAAGGTTTTAACCAAAAAATAATAAGAATAATAATAAATAAGGAAATAAATTGTTTTCACATGCGATGTTAGTCCTTCTATGTAGAATCTTACACTTGTACCATGACTAATTTTGGTCATGTAGGCATGTCCGAGTTTATTCTTAGTAAGGCATTTTTAAGGCTAAGAGTCTGGAGGGGATCTTAGGAGTGCACCACGCTCTGCCTCGCCAGAAGGATGGGGACACTCTGAAGACATAGTCAAGTGACTACATCCGGACCTTGACCAACTGATGGGACGACCAATATATGTACAGGCTGATCCTGATAATATAGCATACCTATCATGGAGGAAAAACCGTACCTATACGCGAGGACGGTATCTCGGACTTACCCACGTGGTCGGTCTTGCCCTAGGATTTGACCGCCCTCACTACATAGTTGGCCCTTTGCCCCCGAGTTATGCTGAAAGGAAGGGACATGTTTACCCCAAAGACTACATATTCACCAACATCCCCAACCCTTTGGATCTAGAATGTTGATTTTAACAATGACTTAACATATGTTGAGACACCTGGGTGGATTGTCGATCGAGCATTCTAGGGATACCTACAGTCCGTCTCTCTTTATACAGTTCAGGCAACATGGGTCTGTTTCAGGGTAGTGTAGCTGGGATGGGAATTTGAGCTTCTCATGCAGCAGTACTTTCCCTAGCTGTTTGACTAGATGTTGGAAAAGATGAGGATCATTTTGTTTTTGTTTTTTGTTTTGTTTTTGAGAGCTAACCATGATTAGTTCTAATCCCTATTTTTGTACTCAAGGATTAGACACTAATATAACTTTTAACTTTTAGAGTACTAGCATTATATTTGTATCAATGGAAAAGTCGGTGTTCTATATACATATACATGATACTTTATACATATGATGTCATGTTCATTAAATTATTTCTACTAAATTTATCTTGTAGTAATGGCCAATGATAGTAACGGAACCAGGTCATTTGTCAACGGAACTGAGTCAATGGATAGAACAATTACCAACTTTTTGCAGGCTCTGCAAACCAACATAAACAATGGAATGTCAGAATAGTGAGAAGAGCCAATTATAATAAAATAGTTCCAGGACATGAAGCCCACCACATTCACCGACGATTCAAACCCATTGATAGTAGAAGCTTGGGTTAGGGACATAGAGAAGATTTTTCACGCGCTACCTTGCATAGAAAATCAGAAGGTAACTTTTTCCACTTTCACTTTAAAAAATGATGCACAGGAATGGTGGCTTCTCACCCTGGAAAAAGAAAAAATCATGACTTGGGCAAGATTCTTGGAAGCATTTCGGAAAGTACTTTCCAAATTCATTATGAGAATAAAAGGCATCAGAATTCATACATCTTAAGCAAGGATCAATGACAGTGGCTGAATACGAGAGCAATTTCACACAACTAGCATGATTTGCGACATATGTCATTCCCACCGAAGCCCAGAAAGTTAGGAAGCTCGAAGCCGACTTAGATGATAACATCAAAAACAAGATTGAAGTTTTGAATATGCCAACAACATATGCAAGAGTGGTGGATCGAGCATACATCGCCGAAAAAGGAATTAAAGCCTCGCGTTTCAGGGAACCAAGTCAAAAGAAATGATTTTGGGAAAGAGACAGCAGAAGATCTGGTGTTGCGCCTCCTAAAAGGGTAAATATGGGCACAACCAGTTCAGGCTATCAAGGTCCTACTAATCCCAGAGGTGGCACCATTCCCGTTTACCCTACTTGTGGAAGGGCTCATTGGGGACGATGCCATCGAGATACGGAAGCATGCTTTAAATGCAGTCAAGTTGGCCACTTGCTGTGAGATTATCCAAAGTTTACCAATCCTGTAGCAGGCCCCTCTGAACTAACCCCAAAACCTGTAATGCCTGGAGAAGTGAGAAAGGACCAAAAACGCCAAGGAAGAGCTTTTGCCTTGGTGCCTAGATACCCGGAAGGTACCGAGAATGTTGTGTCAGGTACACTTTCTATATGTGGTCATTTAGCTTATGTTTTCATTGATTCTAGTTCAACTCATTCTTTTGTTGCACCACACTTTGCTTCCAAGTCAGCATTGGCACCCAAACCTTTAGGATATATACTGTCTATGTCATTTCCTTCTGGTAATTCTGCCCTTGGTATTGAGGTGTACAAATCTTGTGCCATATCCTTAAAGGGCGAAACCTTATACGTAGACTTGATTCCCCTCTGCATTGCTCACTTTGATGTGATCTTAGGAATGGATTGGCTGGCTGCCAATCACGTCTCTATTGATTGCAAAGCTAGAAAGGTCTTTCTTCGGTTACCAAACCAACTTAAGCATGTCTTCGATGGAACTGGAGTTTCTACCCCTCCATGTGTTATATCCTCCATGACAGCCCAACGACTTCTAAGAAAGGGTTGTTATATCTATTATATGATTGATACTCAACAAGAGGCCCCCACACTCGATGCAATCCCTATGGTTGGAGAATTCCCCAATGTCTTTCCTGAAGATCTACCTAGTACCCCGGTTGACCAGAAAATCGAATTCACCATTGAAACTCAACCTAGTACACAACCAATATCAAAAGCCCCTTACTACATGTCAATGACAGAATTAAAAGAACTGAAGACCCAACTCCAGAAACTACTGGACAAAGGCTTTATTTGACCAAGTGCCTTGCCCTCGGGAGCTCTAGTACTGTTCGTAAAGAAAAAGGATGGTACCATAAGATTGTGTATCGATTATTGAGAATTGAATAAGGTCACCATAAATAATCGGTACCCCCTGCCACGAATCGATGACTAGTTTGATCAACTTCAAGGCGCCCAAGTATTCTCAAAAATCAATTTGCGTTTCAGCTATCAGCAACTAAAAGTTAAAATGGAAAGCATCGAAAGAATTGCCTTCAGAACATGTTACGGGCACTACTAGTTCCTCGTCATGCCATTTGGCGTCACAAATGCTTCAGCAGCCTTCATGGACCTCATGAACAGAATATTAAAACCATATCTTGATGAGTTCGTCATCTTTTTTATTGACGACATTCTCATATACTCTAAGTCGCCAAAGGACCATGAGTGACACTTGCGTACGATTCTGCAAATACTATGTGATCACAAACTTTATGCCAAGTTGAAGAAATGTGAATTCTGGATCACGAGTGTACATTTTCTTAGTTATGTCATTAACAAGAATGGCATCTCGGTTGACCCCCAAAAATTTGCAACAACCTTGGATTGGCCATGACCTACTAACGTATCTGAGATTCAAAGCTTCTTGGGTCTAGGCGGCTATTACTGACGCTTTATGCAAGATTTCTCGAAGATAGCATCACCTTTGACCCAGCTAACTTAGAAGAACACACCCTTTGAATGGACTAACTAGCAAGAACGTTGCTTCCAAAATTTGAAAAATAGACTTGTGACAGCTCCTATACCAGCACTCCCTACGGAAATGGAAGGGTTCATAACTTATAGCGATGCCTCATACAATGGTTTGGGTTGCGTTCTTATGCAAAATGGAAAAGTCATTACGTATGCCTCGTGTCAACTAAAGATTCATAAGAAGAACTACCTAACCCACGATCTGGAATTAGCCGCAGTAATCTTTGCCCTCAAAATTTAGCAACACTATCTCTATGGAGTAACCTATGAAATTTACACAGATCACAAGAGTCTTAAATATCTATTTACACAGAAAGAACTGAATGTGAGGCAACGGCAATGGCTAGAATTTATGAAGGACTATGATGTAGAGATCCATCACTATCTAGGCAAAGCTAACGTGGTAGCAGACACGTTGAGTCAAAAGACTACCCGAAGTTTGGCATGTACCCTTATTCCTTGCAAGATCAATGGACTGCTCGCCAACATAATCATGGAACCTGTGTTGATTGAAAACATTAGAGCATGCCAATATGAAGATAAACTTTTGAAGAAAAAATACGAGCAAGGAGATATGCCCGATTCTAATTTTACTATAAGCAATGGTATGCTAAAATTTCGAAATCAAATTTGCGTACCCGACATTCCAGAACTTAAGAAGAAGATATTGGTGGAAGCTCATAGCTTGAGGTTTGCAGTCCACCCTGGCAATACGAAGATGTATCACGATCTAAAAGAACACTACTGGTGGATAGGAATGAAAAGTGACATACCAAGCCACATCTCCAAGTGCCTGCATTGTCAACAGGACATTAATGCAGGATAAGTTATCACCCAGGCCATGTGTATATAAGAGGGGGGCTGTGAAGTTGTTAAGAGAAGGGAAAGGAAAAAGGAAAAAGGAAAAAGGGGCTTTAGAAGGCAGCATAAAAAAAATTAAAAAAAATAAAAAATAGTAAGGAATCAATATTAAGGTGAGTTATATTATACCTTGAGTTACCATAACATATTTTACGTATGTTTTGAATTACCATAATTTATTTTATACAAGTTATGTTTTATAACTTATATTTAAATTTCAAGTACGTTAATTATTTTGTGAACTCCATTTACTTAAATTGAAACCCATGGATATGTTTGTTTAAATTTTAGAAATTATTTGAGAATTATTATATAAATATCTGTTTTTGGTAAGTACCACCACAGGAGTCCCATGCTTTGGGAGACTTAAATAACCATTAGCCTCTTATTGGTTAGTTTGTGGCCTTCTGTTTGTCATGGATCCATTGACCTCTGTTCTAATTGTCACTCTAGTGACCTATGTTCTGTTCTATTATGTACCGTGGTTATGGTTATTTACTTAAATAATTTTTGAATTTCAATTTCTGCCACTTAAATAATTTGTTTATTCAAATTAAGCTACGTTTAATGCTTTACTTTAAATAATTATCCACGGTTATTTTATGCCCTATGCTCTTGGCATAATATCTCTCACTTTGTTATGTGCTTATAGTTGTTACCTCTTTCAACTGATGAAATATAAGGAAGGATTATGACCTCATGTAGTGAACGGATACATAACTTGTTGCCGACATTTTTATTTTATTTTTTGTCTCTTCTTACTTTTTCCTCGTCTTATTGTCTATCACTGAATAATAAAATAGTAAGAGCCAATGGATGAATTTCCTCTGATTTAGTTAATGAAATTAATTATCATTTTAATTATTTTGTTATTTTTATTTCACTTTCGTTGGTGCCACTTAATTTGTTCAGTTAGAAGTAGCAAGTTGCAATTCTAGCCCTAAGCATCCGAGGTGGTACTCGTACGGCACTATTTTTAAAATATACGTACTTCATAGCAAGTGACTTATATACATGACATCTTAAAAATTGGCATTATCAATATGTTTGATTTAGTTTTTAAATTATTATTTTTAATTTTTTGTCTTTAGTATTTTTTTTTAAATCACAAATATTTACTTGTTAGGTTCATTTAAAAAAATTTTTAACTAAAATATGAAAAAAAATACTAAAAATATAAAATATGAAAATTCATTAGAAAAAACTTTAAAATTTTATTTTAAATTAAGGGAAAATTATACTTTATCCCCCCTCAACTATCACCATCTTTCACTTTATCCCCGTAAACTAAAAATTGATACAATGTACCCCTTTCGTCTTTTGAAAACTTTCAATCTAATCCTTATGTCTGCATTCTGTTACCTAAACAAATAGAAAAACTGCATATAATGTGCACATGTCATATTTATAATAGATCTTTGAAGGGTACTTTTATTGTAAATATAACATGTGCATATTACATGCATTTTTTTTCATGTTTTTTGTTAACAGAATGGAAACATGAGAGTTGGATTGAAAATTGTTAGAAGATAAAAGGAGTACATCATATCAATTTTTAATTTGAGGGGGTAAACTGAAAAATGATGATAATTGAGGGAGGTAAAGTGTAATTTGTCCTTAAATTAAAAATCAAACATTGTTTTTAGTTGAGGGGGTAAAGTAATATTGAGTGATAGTTCAACGAGGTAAAGTGTAGTTTACTCCTATAGTTAAAAGAGTATTTTCTTTATTAAGGTCTAAATTGAGAAAAAAAATTAATAGATGAGGGGGGTTAGGTGTTACAATTTTTAGTTCAAGGGGGTAAAGTGATATGAGACAATAATTTTGAGGAGTAAAATATAATTTCCCTAATTTATTATCAAAAATTCTAATTGTGCTATCAATTGGACTAAATTGACACAAAATTTAAAATTAAGAATAAAAATTGAGCTAATAAAAAATGTAAGAACCAAAATAACATAAAAAATAAAATGCAATACTACTAATATAATTTGTTCATGGATTATTTACATGGAGACCCCACAATCTATGGAAAAGTATCACTTTGATTTTCTAAATTATAAAAGTGTACAAATGGATTCCTAAACTATTGAGAAGTATCACTTTATCCCCTAAACTATAAAAACATACAAATAGATCCTCTAAACTATAAAAACGTATAAATCAATAATTTAGCGGATCCATTTACATGTTTTTATAGTTTAAGAGTCAAAGTGTTATTTTTCAATAGTTAGAAAGTTTTCGTGTAAATAATCCCTTATCCATTCAATTTTTATGAGGTAGTACAATCTTAAGTCGCACATTTAGAGTTCGTTTAAGAATTAACTATTTTAATTAGTTTTTTAATTTTTTTTATGAAAAAATGTATAAAACATAGAGAGAGAGTGATATGATTAAATATTTTAACCTTTTTATTATATTAGCAAGAAAGTTAGGCTCTCTTTGGTTTAGGAGTTTTGAATTTTGAGTTGTATTTTGAAAGATGAGTTATTGAAAAAGGTTTTGACAAGTTTTGAAAATAAATTTGGGATGATTTGTATAGATGGGTGTGAGAGAAAATTTGATTGATTGATGTGTAGAATGTGTAGAATATGAGAGAATAAGAGAAGAGAGAAAAGAGAAAAAAAAATGATTAATTGATTTATTAATAAAAAGAGAGAAGGAGAGAGGAGAGAAAAAAAAAGAATTTAAAAATTGACAAATCAAATATATTTTAGAAAAATGCCAAGGATCCCAAATGTTTTACCAATTATTCTACCAAATGTCTCACATGAGTGTGAGACCCATTATTGGCTTATTTTTCCTACGAAGGAAAATATCATAAATACAAGCATGCCAACAAGGATTGAAAAATCCTTAGATATTAAATTCAAGCCAATTATCAAGCGATTGTGTTGACGGTTCTTTTGCCTCAATGAAGAGGACTTTAAAATTGCCAAGTGTAGAGAAAAGAAAAATTAACAAAAAAATGAGGGAGACAGAGAAAGATGATTGAGTGAACAATCGGGGTGATTGAGTGAACAATCAAAGTAACAATTACTTACCTCTACTCCTATGCTTTGAAAATGAAGTGCATAAAATGCTTCGAAAAGGAAGTGTTGCAAATAAATGCTTCAAAAAAGAAGTGCGTAAAATAAAATGCAGGAAATATAAATGACAAGAAAAATATAAAATCAATTGTCTTTCATTTGAGTTATGGATCCTTTTACAATGTAGCCATGAATAGCTATTTATAGGCAAACATTTATAGGAAAAAACTACCCAAAGCTACCTACTCTTTCACCTCCTCTGTTCCATACTCCATGATCTTCTATAACTTCCTTCAACCTCCACTTCATGCTCCATGTTCTCCACTTTGTTCTCTATCATCTTTTCACATTTCATAACTTCCCATAACCTCCAAATGAGTTGGAGGGTGCCATATGTCCTGCAATTATATAAATAACAAATAATAAAAATTGTAAATTTATGGTGCCAACATTACCTCCCCTCTCCCGAGCAGAAATGTTGATTACTTGAATTTTTGAAGGGCAGAACCAAGCATATGACTAATTTAAGCAACAAAGTGCTTCGAATGATATAATATCACCAATAAAGTGCTTCGAATGAGTATGAAATTATGACTAGATGTCTCAAATTATATATATATATATATAATATGCCTTGAAGATATATTATATATGTACTTCAAATCGGCATCAATTCGTTGAAGGAAATTAAACAATTTTATTTTACTTGTACTTCAAACACTTAGAAAACTTGGAACCTTTTGAAGTAGGTTGATGTTGCTTGCACTTAGAATCATTCACAACCTCATATTTTCAAGGCAAAGCCAATATCCAAACATGATTCACCTTAACAAGCTGGTACACATGCTAGCTATTATGGACTAGTAACAAGCTTCGAAGGCAGTATAGAGGACCAAAATCATCCTTCGAAGGTTGAAGGTGCCGACAAATGACGCATTACATCCTTGGAAATACTCGACAAAGCTTCAAAGGTTCACAATCACCATTATTGTTTCTTCGAAGCTGTTGTTGATGCAAGATGTAGTGCTTTGAAGCTTACAAAATTTTGACAAAAGGGCTCTTTCGAAGCAACTTTTGGCCAATATTGTAGTTATTCAAATTTTGTATGTTCTGGTTCATACATAATTAATGAAAATATTAATTTTTTGTGTTTCAAACCAATTATTAATTCTCCGAAGACACCAAAACCGTTGTTCTTCGAACCAACGTCTGTAGAGTACTAGTTACATTTTCATGTAACAAATGGCTATAAAAATGTTTATTAGTAAAGCCACTAATTATCATGCCAAAAATAGGCATTATTTGACAATGAATTAATTGCCATTTTACATATGTTTGAAGGAAGGTACACATTTCGAAAGTTTTCTCGTCTCATGTTACATTTCGAAGGTGTTTATTGATGACAAAACCACACTTCGAAAGTCACATATGTTACTAAAGGATGAAAGTCATCCTTCGAAAGTGCTCACGACATCTCTTCGAACCAAATCCAAAGAGTTGGATTACTATGAAATTAGTTTGGCATTTTAAACTAGCCATTAGTGGCTATAAAATGATATTTCAATTAATAAATATAACAGCACAACCATTTATCCTTTGAAAAGAGGTTTAACAACCCTCACATGTTCTTAATAACATGCTTCGAAGTGTCTTCAGACGTGCTTCAAAGGTAACCACAAAACCAAATGGTAATGGTTTTATGGATCAACTAATTACCATATTTTTGGCCCAACATATAGCAATAACGAAATATTATTTGTTAGCCATTCCATCAAAGTCAACGTTTGATGTGATCCACAAATCCAAAATGGATTTTGAACAACAAAAGTCATGGTATAGTCTGACCATGAAAATTCATACCTTTTGACACTTTGAAAAATGTCAAAAATTTTGAATTCATGAACAGTGGCTTGTTCGTTATTCTTGACCATGTTTGATTTAAAAACATGATTTTCGCCAAATTGATTTTCATAATTATTTCGCAAAGGGGGCTGTTTTTCCATGTTAGCCATTAGTGGCTTATGAAAATCCCCTATAGGTATGTTATTTTCATGATTTGACTCTCCAAAAATTGGTTTTTGGAACCCCCGAACCATGCATGGAACATCATTCTTAGCCAAATTTGGCTTAAGAACATGCTCTTTCGTTATGTTAATTTCATAATTTAACTCTTTAAAAACGGGCTCTTGAACCCTCCAAGCCATTGATGAAATTATATTTTCACGAATTTCAATCACAAATGACTTGAAAACATTTCGTAAAACCCCACAAAATTCAGTCACTGAAGAGTTGACAAGAAGGGTTGATAACTCATGTCTCCATTAGGAAATTTCCATATCAAGTTGATGAATTACTTTAATTAAATGGTGTATTTTTTCTTCTACCAAAAAATGTTATAATGGATGGAAGTTTGTTTCATTAAGAAAATTGATCTCTTCTTGAAGATTCAAAATTTTTTGCTTACGCTAAAAGATTTCATCAGGCTATTTAGAATGGATGAATCCAATTTATTTTTCATTTCTTACACTTGACGTCTCACTAGGCGTGCCAAAAATTATTGACTTATTTTTTCTACGAAGGAAAATATCATAAATACGAGCGTGCCAGCAAGGATTGAAAAATCCTTACAGATTAAATTTAAGCCAATTATCAAGTGATTGTGTTGACGGTTTTTTTACCTCAATGAAGAGGACTTCAAAATTGCCAAGTGTAGAGAAAAAAAAATTAACAGAAGAAGGAGGGAGACAGAGAAAGATGATTGAGTGAACAGTCGGGGTGATTGAGTAAACAATCAAAGTAACCTCTACTCCTATGCTCTGAAAATGAAGTGCATAAAATTCTTCGAAAATGGAGTGCTGCAAATAAATGCTTCGAAAAGGAAGTGCATAAAATAAAATGCAGGAAATATAAATGACAAAAAAAATATAAAATCAATTGTCTTTCATTTGAGTTATGGATCCTTTTACAATGTAACCATGAATGGCTATTTATAGGCAAACATTTGTAGGAAAAAACTACCCAAAGCTACCTACTCTTTCACCTCCTCTGTTCCATACTTCATGATTTTCCATAAATTCCTTCAACTTCCACTTTATGCTTCATGTTCTCTACTTTGTTCTCCATTATCTTTCCACATTTCATAACTTCTTATAACCTCCAAATGAGTGAGAGGGTGCCATATGTCCTGCAATTATATAAATAACAAATAATAAAAATTACAAATTAATGGTGCCAACACCCACATTACGCGAGTCTCACACTCATGTAAGACATTTAGTAGAACATTTAGTAAAATATTTGAAATCTTTAGTATTACTCTATATATTTTTAATTTTTTAATCTACATATAATTTAATGTTAAACCAAATGGTACCTCAGCTTTTCCGAATGCATACTATACATCGATTATAAACTTGTCCTTCAAATAATACTTTGGAGTCGTTCAAAAAAAAAAAAAAACTTTAGAAAGAAAGGATATTACTGTATATTAGGCAGAAAATTTCTACACTAACAAGGCCATGTGGGCTACGAGTTGAAAGACTAGACTCTCGCTCCTCCGTCGTTCACGTACGTGCTTCACTGTCAATTATTTACTATTTTTTTTTTTTAAGCACAAACATTCAAAGAGGAATAATTTTATACACAATGACACTCCTACAAAAAATACTTAATAAAAATATAAATAATTAAATATAATTAGTTATAAAAATAATAATATTTAAAAATAAGTCTAAGCCTATGTATACTGTGATGATACCTCATAACATTATTTCTCCTTGTTCAAAATAATCTATCTATCTATCTGTCTATATATTATATAAGAAAAATAGAATTTCTAACTCACAAGCCTTATGAGAGCTCAAATATCTCAATCTTAATTTTTTAATTTTTTGATTTAAAAAAAAAAATCTCAGCATTTATTGATTTCTCTCAACTCACAAGTCTTTTTGACTTCTCGCATACCTACTGCTACACCATTTTCAACTTCTCCCATACACTATAGTCTGTGATGAGATTGTTAAATTATTTTTATAAAAAATCTTAAAAAAAAAATTGTATATTACAAAATATCTAAAATAAATATAAATTCTTATTAAATCTATTTATCTATCTATTACATAAGTAAAAGGGGGTTTCTAACCACAAGTTTTGTGGGAGTTTCAATATCTCAAACTAAAATTTCTAATTTTTTGATTTTAAATAATTAAAAAAATCCTCTACAACTCTCATTCAAAAAAAAAAAACAAAAAAATCTCTTGATTTATGACTTTCAAATAGAAAGTACATCAAATATATAAAATAAAAAATAGAAAGTATACTAATCCATTTCAAAATTCAAATTTGAGAGGCACAAAATATGGAAAGCATTCTATTAATTTAAATTTAAAATTATAATGATTTATCCCATAATATATAAGTTTTGTATAATGATTTATTCCATGATTACATACTATTATAATTGCAAAATATTGTCATTTTATTAAGGTTGAAAGTGGTAATTCTTTTTTGGGAGATTGACCAATAAGTCCCATATTTTGGACTTATAATCCATATAGTCCCATATTTTTTCTTGTAAGCCATTTAGTCCTTTTGGATATGTAATGACTCATTTGCCAGCCATATTGGAGTGTCACATTTGGAAAAGTATACTAAAGAGTTTTTAGTGTCACATCATACCCGCCACGTTAGAGTGCCACATTTGGAAATAGTACACTAAAGAGATTTTAATTTTTTTAGAATGTCACATCATACTCGTAACGTTAGAGTGTCACATGTCACGTTTGGGAAAAGTAAACTAAGGAGTTTTTAATTTTTTTTACAGTGTCACATTATACCCGCCACGTTGTCACGTTTGAGAAAAATACACTAAGGAATTTTTTTTTGAAGTGTCACATCATACCCGCCACGTCACATTTAAAAAAAGTACACTAAGGAGTTTTATTTTTTTTAGAGTATTACATTATACCCGCCACGTTGTTACGTTTGAGAAAAGTAAACTAAAGAGTTTTAAGTTTTTTTTAGAGTGTTATAGCATACCCGTCACACATTGTTACCACGTTGTTACGTTTGAGAAAAGTAAACTAAAGAGTTTTAATTTTTTTTTAGAGTGTCATATCATGCCTGTCACACATTGTCACGTTTGAGAAGAGTACATTAAGGAGTTTTTATTTTTTTTAGAGTGTTATATTATATCTGCCACGTTGTCACGTTTGGGAAAAGTATACTAAAGAATTTTTAATTTTTTTAGAGTGTCACATCATACCTATCGCATTGTTACATTTGGGAAAAGTACACTAAGGAATTTTTTTTTTTTAGTAAAAGTTTTGAAATGTCACACTATATCCACTACGTTGTTACATTTACGAAAAATACACTAAGGAGTTTTTTTTATTTTTTTGAACTGTCACATCATTGGAGTGTCACATTCATACTTGCCACATTGGAGTATCACATTATACCAATCATATTAATAAAAAGGCATAGTTGTCCACCAAAATACTACCAAAATAAAAATAGGACCATATGAAAAGAAACTCTCTACTAATAGGACTTGAGTCCGGATCCTCTGTCGTGTTGTCCTGCGGTGCTTCCCTGCCATGGCCCAAAACGACGTCGTTTTGACTTCTTCTTCTTTCTTTTTCTTTTTTTTTCTCATTGAGACCTAAGATCCTAACCCATACACCACAACAACGGTGATGAAGTGAGGCCACGGAGAATAAAAAAAAAAAATCCTTTGAAAGTAAGAAAAAGACCGTTGAAGCTGTTGAGTGATGATTTGCTTGTTGGGTTTCCCTTGCTTTCTTCTCTCTAAGCTCTCAAACATCTTTAAATTCTAGTTTATTTGTGTGAATTTTGAAGCTTCGTTTTTCCCTTTTCAAAACATTTTTTTCAATCAACAATTTCTCTGTTTCCAACGAAGCTTGATTGCCACCATGAGACACAGGGACAAACCGATCTATAAATTATAGATCTGTGAGACAAACCAATCTGAGAGACGACGTTGATGCAAATGGAGATCAGATATCGGAGATTTGACGCGGCGGAGATCTTGAAGCGACTGTGAATCAAACGGCCCCCATTTACTCCATTGTTCTATTCTCTTCTTCTTCTCAATATGCTATATATATAGACTTTGTTGAATCTTCTAGCTCCATTTGGGACAACAGAGCTCCACTGAATCTATGATCCTATATATATATATATACATACGTGTGTGTATCCAGGGGCGGAGGCACTCAAGGACCAGGGGGGTCACGTGCCCCCCATGGGTTTTTGGAATTTGAATTTTTTTTTCAAACAAAAAGAAAATATTTTAAATAAAAAAATTTATAAAAATATTATTTAAAGTGAAATGTCAATGACATTTTTAAAATTATGAGAACAATAATGGTTATTTTGATTAAAAGTGAAGAGACTATGATAAGTTATATTATTATTTATAAAAATTTCAATATAATGGTGATGTCTATAATTATTGACATGCAAACATAATTAACCTCAATGAAGATATATGAAATTTATTGGATTATTACGTACATTTGACATGTAGAGTTTGACCTCCATATGTTTTTTTTCCATTCATAACTAAAATGACCACTATATAAATTATAATCAAGTAACACATCTTCAATTATAAAAAATAAAAAATAAAAAATAACAATAGGTCATAACTAATATCAAAATGAGTCATAACTAACTATTACTTGATATATAGTAATAGCCAAAATAACAACCACAAGAAGTTATAACTAAATTATATCTAACACTATAATATGTCATAACTAAATATCATGAAGATTATAATTAGGACATATGATAGACACTTTTTTTAATTATAATCAAGTAACACATCTTCAATTATAAAAAATAAAAAATAAAAAATTACAATAGGTCATAACTAATATCAAAATGAGTCATAACTAACTATTACTTGATATATAGTAATAGCCAAAATAACAACCACAAGAAGTTATAACTAAATTATATCTAGCACTATAATGTGTCATAACTAAAGATCACGAAGATTATAATTACTACATATGATAGACACTTTTTTTATGGTGTGTTTTATAGAATTTCTCTACTAAAATATATTATTTCTATCTCAACTTATCTTCTTTTTTTAATTTTCCAATCTACCTATAAATAGTTACTCCCCAATATTTATATAAAATTTAATCTCAAATCCTATAATTTAAAATTCACATTTATCCAAATGGACTCTTAATATTTAAGTTTAGTAATATCTCATTGTTATTTATTATAAAAATAAAAATAAGAATTTGCTTGGTTAGAGTTTTTCAAAAATACTTTTCAAGAAATTCTACTTTCTTGTTTTTCTTTTTTCTTTTATTTATTTTTACTGAATTTTTTTAATATTTTAAGTAATTTTTTTTAATTTTTAGACATATCTAACATAAATATACCTAAAAAGTTAAAAAATTGTAAAAAAACTTTTTAAAAATTCACTAAATACCAAAAATACAAAAATATATATATATGAAAATTCTGTACATTATTTGTATTTTTATGTATTTATTAATTTTTTAAAATATTTTTTCACAATTTTTTTATTTTTTAAATACATCTAAGTAAAGTGCATCTAAAAAAGTAAAAAAAAAATATATGTATATATATTTAAAATTTTAAAAATATTCACTTAAAACAAAAAATATATGAAAATAAAAAAAAAAACTCAATTCTCAAAAAATGTAATCCAAAAAACTCAAACTAAACAGACTGATGTTATCATTAATTTGTGCCCCCTCCCCATCAAATTCCTGGCTACGCCACTGTGTGTATATATAAAGATGATTGGGTTTGAAGGGTTTGTTTGTTTTGTTCTATGAGAAAACTGAAAGGAAATGAGTTCAAGCTTTTAAGTGCATCTAAAAAAGTAAAAAAAATATATGTATATATATTTAAAATTTTAAAAATATTCACTTAAAACAAAAAAATATATGAAAATAAAAAAAAACTCAATTCTCAAAAAACGTAATCCAAAAAACTCAAACTAAACAGACTGATGTTATCATTAATTTGTGCCCCCTCTCCATCAAATTCCTAGCTACGCCACTGTGTGTATATATAAAGATGATTGGGTTTGAAGGGTTTGTTTGTTTTGTTCTATGAGAAAACTGAAAAGAAATGAGTTCAAGCTTTTACACCTGTAAGTCAAAATGAGTTCAGGCCTTTTCAAATGAGAGAAGAAAACAAGGGCAAAAGAAAAAAGACAAAAAAAAAAGTCAAAACGACGTTGTTTTGGACCATGGCAGGGAAGCGTCGTAGGAAAATACGACAGAGGATCCGGACTCATAGGACTTAACAAATTAATAGAAAAAATTTAGGACTAATTAAAATAGTTGTTTATGAGATAGGATTTATTGGTAAATATCCCTTCTTTTTTCTCTCTCTTTTTTTTATTTTGTTTAATTTTTTGTTAATACGTGCTACAATATGATTGGTCTATAAATTAATTTTATATTCTTAAAATAAAATTTCAAATTTGGATTCTTACTTAAATTAGGTTAATATAATTGGAATGATATCAATATTTATTTCTTAAATTTTGCATCCTTTATTAAATTTTTTTAAAAAAATTCAAATTTAAATTCTTCGTTAAATTATATTTGCTACAATTAGAATAAGATTAATATTTACATGTGTGATAATGATGTGTCATAATATTATTGGTCTAAATATAATTTGTTTTAAATACATGTGTTCAAATTATTAATCGCTATCATTTTTTTTCTTTTTTTGTTTTAAATTTTATAAAAAAAAATTATATGTTTTTAAACTATAAGGACTTAAATAATAATTTTTTTCAATAAATTTTTTTTTTTAACTAAAGAACAAAACATAACTTTTTTAGTACTTACCAAACATGGCGGACTTAGATTTTTTTTGAATATCAATTGTCAATTAAAAAAAATAGAATAAAGAATAAAGATATCTTTGGCTCAAATTGTTAAAAAGTTACTTTTGCTAAAATAAATTAGAAAGAAACATTAACTTTTTTTTTTATTAAAAGTGATAGTTTGTTAAATTTTTTTTATTTAAAAAAAAAAGGTTATAGGTGATAATTAATTGTTCATCTAGAATAATTTTCAGATTAAATGAAAATACCATATTAAATTTTCTTCTTACCTTTTTTTATTGAAATACTTTTATTTTGTAAGAATTTTTTTTATTCTATTTAATATTTTATTGTAATTTTTAAATTAAAGAGAATTTTTAAAAAATCATATTTAAATTATTTATGCCATTATAAAAAGTAATTTTTTTTTAATATCAACTTAGTGGTAGTTTGGGAAGTGCAAAATCAGTATACTTTTTTACTTTTTATGAAAATATGTACAAAAAAGTAAAGATGTGATGCGACCCAAAAAAGATAAAAAGATAAAAAAATGAGCTAATATGACACTTTCCAAACAACCCTTTATTCATATTTTTAAGAAAAATTCTATTGGAAATCTTAAGTATATTGCTTTTTCTTTTGTTCATTAATATTAAAATTTTAATTAATTTTATTTATTATTTAAAAACATAAATTAGCAAATAATTTATATATTTATATATATATATATATATAATTTTGTTTTGATTGCTCAGGTTATTTGGTGTTTCTGCCCAAGTCTACTCAAATTTAATTTAAATTTTTAAATTTCTGCATAAGTCTTCACTTAATTAAAAACTATGTTGTTCAATTTTTAAAAAAATGTAAGCTCGACTCAAGTTGCTTGGGTTGAGCTCACCTAAATTTGCAATTCTAGCAAGGGGGTTGAAAGTTACATGATTAAATAGTAACAAATTAAAAAATAATAAATAAATTGTGATAAAATTGTGGGACTTAAATTACAAATTTCAATCTTCTTTGTTTTCATAATTTGCATACAAAAATTAAACTGTTTATATTATTTTGTATAAAAATATATTATTAATTTTTTTACATGTCGTGCATAGCACAGGTTACCACTAGTATCTATCTATATTATATAAGAAAAAGGGGATTTCTAACCCATAAGTTTTGGATGAGCTTCAATATCCCAATACTAATTTTTTTGATTTTAAAAAAATAAATAACCTTAGCATTTATTGACTTCTCCCAACCCACAAACATTTTTACTTCTCTTATAGTTACTGCAGCACCTTTTCAACTTCTCTCATACACTATGGTTAGTGATGGAATTCTTAAATTATTTTTATAAAAAATCTTTAAAAAAATAATTTGTATATTAAACAAATATCTAAAACAAATATAAAAATCTATATCTATAAATTATATAAGAAAAATGGGGTTTCTAATGAGAAACCTCTTAAGAGCTCCAAACTCTCATTCTAAAATTATTGATTTTTCAATTTATAAAATAGATTTAAAAAACTTATTGGTTGATTTATTTATTTAATTATTTTTGAAATAATAATGTGAATAATCTCTCTCACCAATTTTCAAAAAAAAAATTTAAATTAAAACTTGCATTCCTTTTCTCTCCTCCAAAAAATCAAATAATATTTTTCATGAAAGTTATGGGTATCTGTCTATATCTTATATATTATATTATAACATAACCAAAAAATTAAAAATAAGATGTATAAACAGATAAATTTGATTTTTGTTTATTCAGTTAAAATATTTTTTTTGCCTCTCAATATCCAATTTTAAATTTTAAAAATCTATAAAGTCTATCTAAACAAATAAGATTGGAAAATATCTCCCACTATCATACTTTAAATCAATAAAATTCACATATTTATCACATATTTAACTCGCATCATAACTTACCTAAATAATAATAATTAAAAATAAATAGAAATCATAGATAAATTAAATTTTAAAAAAAATAGAAACCCACAACTCCATCTAAAATATATTGAAAAAAAAAAATAGAAACCACACAAAAATAAAGAAGATAAGAATTTAAATATGTATCTCAAAAAGATATAACAATATCTAAATTTGAATTATGATTTAATAATATAATTATCTTTTTTTTATGTATATTTATCAAACTTTTAAATCACTTAATGAAACAAATTAATCAATTTTCTGAAATTATTGAAAGATAACAACAATATTTCATAATCTCCCCATCCTAATTTCTCTCACAGATTTTCAAAAAATATTAAAACTTGTTTGCCTTTTCTTTCCCAAAATATCAGATAATAATTTTTATAAAAGTTGTGAATATCTATCTATATCTTATATACTATATTATAACATAGCAAAAGAAAAACTAGAAATTAGATATACAAATAGATAAAATTAATAAATTTGATTTTTCTTTATTCAGTTAAAATCTTTCTTTTGCATCTCAATATCCAATTTTAAATTTAAAAATCTTTAAATTTTATCTAAACAAATCTAATTTAAAAATATCTCTCACCATCATATTTTAAATCAATAAAACTTACATGTCTATCACATATTTAACTTACATTATAACTTAACTAAATAATAATAATTAAAAACAAATAGAAACAATAGATAAATTAAATTGGAAAAAAAAATAGAAACCCAAAACTCCATCTTAAATATAAAAATAAAATAAAATAAAAAACAAACCAAATAGAAACCACACAAAAATTTAAAAAATAAATTAATTAATTAATAAATAAATAAAAAGATAAGAATTTAGATATGGATCTCAAAAAAATATGACAATATCTAAATTTGAATTATGATTTAGTAATATAATTATCTATTTTTCTTATATATATATATATATATATATAAATTGTAAATCACTTAATGAGACAAATTAATCAATTTTTTAAGTTTTATTTAAAGAATAATCTGATTAGTCATCTCAACTCCTAGACTTCGCGGGCACTGGCAGATGAGCTAACGGATTGAGTTAGGTGAGGTCTAAATTGTTGGAGGTAACATTCTCCCATTCCATAAATTTATTTGTTTTTTAATTTTTTTTTCCATGTATGATTCTGTTTCTGTGTTGTTGGTTTGGTTTTGGTCTTGGTTTTGGTTTTGATTTTAGTTTTAGTGAGGTTTATGTGTTTGTTTACAGGTTTGCATGGTGAAGAAGAATTATTGGTGATTATGGTTGCAATCAAAATATCTATGTTTGTTTTATGCCAAGGATTTTGATCGGATTTTGTTTTCTTCAATGAAGATCATAAAATTGAAATAAAAAAAATAGGTATCAAAATTTTTTTTTATTTTTTATTGTCATTTTATTTTATAGAAAACGTGAAAACTTATTGAGAATTCAAAATTTTACTATAACATCCGGTAAATTCAAAACTTTTAAATATCATTGTGTTATTTGTTTTTATCCTCTTTCTATCTCATTATACCATTACTGTTATTTGTTAGTTTGTTAATTATAATTCAATTAATTGAAAATGGAAGCTTAATATAACTTTTCATATATATTATAGTTAATTTGTTACAGTTATAATTGTATATAATAGCATAATATATAATGATAATCTCTAAATATAATTTTCATTTTTTTATGTGATTAAATAGTCTATCTTAAATAGTATATAAAAGAGTTAGATGGCTTCTTTTATCTCTAAACAACCCAATCTATTTTTTTTTTTTTACTTTTTAATTTTTTAAATTAAAACATCAATTATTTATGTCCATAAAACAAAACTAATAAACACATATCTTAAAGTTACACATTTTTTTTGTAATATGTAGGATATTTACAAATGAAAAATGTTTGTCACCTCAAATTTTTTTTTCATAATCTGACTTCTAGTGATGTAGTTATAAGTGTCAATTTTTATACAAATATGATAAGAGAATTAATTAAATTATACATTTCAACCAACTACACACTCAAATTTTGACTATTTCATGATGTTATTTCACACTACCAAAATTTCAAGTTTTTGCGACGGCATAATACTCCTAATGCCGTCTCAAGAAACTTTAAACGACGGCAAAAGGAGGGTCACAATAGAGGGTGTTGCAAAAAAGTTCGCCTTTTTTTTGTGAAGGCAATTGTTTCCTTTTGCGACGACATTTTTCTGTCGCCTAAAATATGTAAAAAACTGAGACTTTTTGCGGCGACACTGTTTTACCGTCGCTAACAGTTTTATTTGAGACCGCAAGAAATGCTATCGCCAATGGTTCTAATTTTTTGCGACGGTGTGGTGCCGTCACAAAAAAAAAATGCAATAAAATTAATAAAAATATTAAAATTACTTGTTTTTGCGATTGTGTGGTGCCGTCAAAAAAAAAAAAAAAACCCTACAATATAATTATTAAAAATATTAAAATTACTTGTATTAAATGAATAACAATTGAAAAAAAAACCAATAATTGCATAATAATATAAAAATTTCTGTATAAAAATAACAATTTTTCCATAATAAAAATATTCTTGTATCCATAACTACACATTAACAAAATTACCCCACTACATAATGTTCTATGATACATATATAATGTTTAAATACATAATGTTGTTCATAATTCAAAATAATATAAACAAAAATTAAAAGTTTTTCTCATCATTCTCCGTGGATAACAAAAACAAAAATTAGTCGCATTTTTCACAAGCACGCATTCCACAAGAAGCAAACTCCTACTCGGGAAATATCTTAAAACAAAAAATAAAAATAATTAATGACAATATAATTATGTGTTAATATGTTAATTGCAAAAAAATATAAAAATTTATCTACTATACAATTACAAAGATAATTAAGTAAATAATTTTACCTAGACCGAAATCTGGCTCTAACTCCCAAACCGGGAATCCGATTCGAGTCTCATTTTCTCCCACAAGGCTCTTGTGTCTAGGCGGTCGTGTGTGCCAAGTTTCGTGCTAATCTGACGCCATTTGGTGATTTTAGGGGGTTAACACCTCGAATTCTAAGTTTCTTAAGAAACTAGTTTGCCTAGCGAAAAATCCGGCTCTAACTCCTAAAGCAAGAACCCGATTCGAGTCCTATTTTCTCCCACAAGTCTCTCGTGCTTAGGTGGTCGTGTATGCCAAGTTTCGTGCTAATCCGACATCGTTTGGTGATTTTGGGGCATCACCTTGAATTCTATGTTTTTTAAGAAACTAATTTGTCTAGAATGAAATCTGACTCTAACTCCCAAACTGGGAATTCGATTCGAGTCCCGTCTTCTCCCACAAGTCTCTCGTGCCTAGGCAGTTGTGTGTGCCAAGTTTCGTGCTAATCCGACGCCATTTGGTGATTTTGGGGCATCACCTCGAATTCTAAGTTTCTTAAGAAACTAATTTGCCTAGAGTGAAATTTGGCTCTAACTCCCAAACCGGGAGTCCAATTTGAGTCCTGTCTTCTCCCACAAGTCTCTCGTGCCTAGGCGGTCGTGTGTGCCAGGTTTCGTGCTACTCCGATTCCATTTGGTGATTTTAAGATGTTAACACCTTGAATACTAAGTTTCTTAAGAAACTAGTTTGTCTAGAGTGAAATCCGGCTCTAACTCCCAAACCAGGAACCCGATTCAAGTCCCGTTTTCTCCCACAAATCTCTCATGCCTAGGCGATCGTGTGTGGCAAGTTTTGTGCTAATCCTACGCCGTTTGGTGATTATGGGGCACTAACACCTCTAATTCTAAGTTTCTTAAAAAACTAGTTTGTCTAGAATGAAATCCGATTCTAACTCCCAAACCGGGAATTTGATTCGAGTCTCATCTTCTCTCACTAATCTCTCATGCCCAAGCAGTCGTGTGTGCCAAGTTTCGTGCTAATCCGACGTCGTTTGGTAATTTTAGGGCATCAACACCTCAAATTCTAAGTTTCTTAAAAAACTAATTTGTCTAGAGTGAAATCCAGCTCTAACTCCCAAATCAGGAATCTGATTTGAGTCCCGTCTTCTCCCATAAGTCTCTCGTGCCTAGGCGGTCGTGTGTGCCAAGTTTTGTGCTAATCCGACGTTGTTTAGTGATTTGGGGACATCAACACCTCAAATTCTAATTTTACTCCGTTAGAGAAGCATGCATTTTGTTTCAACCTTCCAACACATGTATCAAATAATCTTTAGTTTAAATACTTCAGTTTAACTCCACTTCATTAAAGGGAAAATGCCAGGTACATAGCAAAACTTGAGAACTTAAAAAAACAATAAATAAGGCAAATGCTTACCAGTGGATACACATCTTCAATAGGAGTTCCAGGCTTTAATGCCAAAAGGACACAAAATATACAAACAAATAGTAGAAAATGATGAATTTAGATTTATTTTTTAAACCTTTTTTTATTCTGAATTTGTCCTTGTTTTCTTTCCCATTGCTTATTTAGAAACTCAATTTACCTCCCTTTTGGGTTGCCTACCTGGATTAACAATAAGAACAAATCTAATTTTCAGGTCCTAATAATATAAGCTTGGGGCTTCATCGTTTCAGTCTGTGCATCAGTCCTTTGCTCCGAGAGGTGAGCAGGTAGATCAGGGGCCTACAAGGCATGTGTATGCTGTTACCGCGCAAGATCTTGCACCGGCTCCATCTGTTATGAGAGGTACCTTTTTGTTTTGCAACTCGGTTGCCAATGTGTTGATTGATACAGGTGCATCTCATTCCTTTATATATGCTGCATTCGCATCTGTTTTGGGATTGGAGTTGGCACAGTTAGCATCTCCTATTTGTGTTATATCGCCTGTTGGGGGCGAATTGATTTTGAAACACGGATGTAGAGGCTGTGACATAGAGGTCGCCGACCGCCTACTTCTATTTCCTTTTGTAGTTATGCCCATGTCGGGTTTTGATGTTATTTTAGGTATGGACTGGTTATCGTCATACCGAGCAGTTATTGATTGTTAGCGCCAGAGGGTCATAGTTTGTACCGTGAGCGGGGAGCGTTTCCATTTCTTGGGGGATCGGGTTGGTAGTGTGTTGCCACCGGTGTATGACCCGCGAGGGCGAAGTGAGCTTAGTGGTCTTCTCGCTAGCCTTATGAGTAGTGAGTGTGATGAGACCGGGATTGAGTTACCGAGAGTGGTTTGTGAGTCTTCAGATGTTTTTCCCGAGGATCTTGTTAGTTTGCCACCACATCGAGAGATAGAGTTCTCTATTGATTTAGTGTCGGGCACAGTGCTGATTTCTATGGCACCTTACCATTTTGCCCCAGCCGAGTTGAGTGAGTTGAAGGTTCAACTCCAAGAGTTGCTAGATAAGGGTTTTGTTCTCCCTAGTG
Source organism: Camellia sinensis (assembly GCF_004153795.1). Classification (NCBI taxonomy): domain Eukaryota; kingdom Viridiplantae; phylum Streptophyta; class Magnoliopsida; order Ericales; family Theaceae; genus Camellia; species Camellia sinensis. The sequence continues at coordinate 281,022 of NW_021024593.1, read as the reverse complement.
TTTCACCATGGGGAGCACCGGCCCTTTTTGCAAAAAAGAAAGATAGTGCCTTGAGACTTTGTATCGACTACCAGAAGTTGAATCAGGCTACGGTTAAGAATAAGTACCCTATACCCCGTATAGATGACTTGTTTGACCAATTAAAAGGGTCCCGTTGTTTCTCCAAGATATACTTAAAATCGGGTTACCATCAGCTGAGGGTCAGGGAGGAGGATATTCCGAAAACGGCATTTCGTACGCGGTATGGCCACTATGAGTTTCTGGTGATGCCTTTCGGGCTCACCAATGCACCGGCAGTGTTTATGGATTTGATGAACCGGATATTCTGGGAATTCTTAGATCGCTTTGTAGTGGTTTTCGTGAACGACATTCTGATTTATTCGCCTTCGGAGGAGGAGCACGAGGAACACTTGAGAGTGGTGCTCGAGTTGCTTAGAGCCCATAGGCTGTATGCCAAATTTGGGAAGTGTGAGTTTTGCCTAGGAGAGGTCAAGTTCTTAGGCCATGTGGTTTCTGGGGAAGGGGTGTCTGTTGATACATCCAAGATTGAGGCCGTGCAAGATTGGGCACAGCCTAAGAGCGTTTTTGAGATCTGTAGTTTTCTGGGATTAGCTGGGTGTTATCGCCAGTTTGTGAAAGATTTCTCTAGACTAGCTTCGCCGTTGACTAGATTGATGTGGAAATGAGTCAAATTTGTATGCAGTGAGACTTGTGAAAAGTCGTTCCAAGAATTGAAAGTTAGATTGACCACTTTTCCGGTGTTGATTATTCTGGAGAGAGGTTTGGGTTATGCGGTTTATTGTGATGCCTCTCGAGAGGGTTTGGGTTGTGTCTTGATACAAGAGGGGAAAGTGGTAGCCTATGGCTCACGTCAGTTAAAGATTCACGAGAAGAATTACCCTACTCACGACCTAGAACTAGCAGCAGTAATTTTTGCCTTGAAGATTTGGAGGCACTACTTGTATGGTGAGAAATTCGAGGTGTTCTCGGATCATAAGAGTTTGAAGTACCTGTTTATACAGAAGGACTTGAATTTCAAGCAGAGAAGGTTGATGGAATTCATTGAGGACTATGACTTTGAGTTGCACTATCACCCGGGAAAGGCCAATGTTGTGGCCGATGCCCTTAGCAGGAAATCCATTAGTGATGTTGCTTGTATAGCCATCCGAGAGTAGGAGATGTTAGGTGCACTTTGGGGAGTTCGATTTGCTTCTGGGCAAATCCATTGAGGCTGCGGCCTTGTTTTCTGTGGTTGCACAGCCTACACTTGTGACTCGAGTGTTAGAGGCACAGAGAGGTGACCTTGAGGTAGAATCCCTCCGAGAGAAGATCTCCAGTGGGAAAGTTGAGCTCAGGAAAAGAAAGAAAGAAAACCGAGCCTGGTTCGCAAACCGAGGCAAAGCATAGAAGAGGGTTCGGAAATCCGGAGGCAGGGCTCACGGCCGCGACTCTGAAACTTCTGAACGAGCGTGATATGCAACATCACCAAGCGCTCAACTGGTGACGTCTGAGTCTTAAGGTCGGTCAAAAATGGGGTGTCTACAGGGAGGCACCAAGATGTATCGTGATCTAGGTCGTCAGTTTTGGTGGCAGGGCATGAAGAAGGATGTGGCAGTTTTCGTGTCTAAGTGCCTTACTTGTCAGCAAGTGAAGGCCGAGCATCAGAGGCCAGCGAGTTTGTTGCAATCCTTGCCTATTGCCGAGTGAAAGTGGGAGCATGTCACTATGGACTTCGTTGTAGGTCTTCCGAGGACTCAGCGGGGTAGTGATGCTATTTGGGTGGTTGTAGACCGGTTGACTTTAAGTTAGCGCCTTAGGGCTATTCCTCGCACTGAATGCGCTGTGAAGTAGCATGATTCTGTCCGCTCTCGCACTCTCGATGCACGGACTTTGCTGACGTGGTACACTATACTTTAATACTATCTCATTATCAGGACAAGTGAGTTGCACGGGGTCCCAGTGTCGATCGTCTCTGATAGAGATCCTCGTTTTACTGCTAGGTTGTAGCAGAGTTTGTAGAGTGCCTTGGGCACTAAACTGACCTTTAGCATAGCTTACCATCCTCAGACTGAAGGACAGTCCGAGCATACTATTCAGATCCTTGAGGATATGCTTTGAGGTTGTGTCCTTGACTTTAGTGGGACGTGGGAGAGGCACTTGCCCTTGGTGAAGTTTGCCTACAACAACAGCTTTCAGTCTAGTATCGGTATGGCGCCGTTTGAGGCCTTGTATGGCCGACCATGTAGGTCTCTGGTTTGTTGGGCCGAGGTGGGTGATGCACCTTTGTTGGGCCCGGAGTTGGTGAGGGAAACGACGGAGAAAGTTGAGCTTATCCGTAAGAGGCTTGTTACAGCCTAGAGTCGCCAAAAGAGTTATGCCGACCATAGGAGGAGGCCTTTGGCATTTGAGACGGGTGATCATGTTTTCTTGAAAATATCACCTAGGCGGGATTTGATGAGGTTTGGGAAGAGTGGAAAGTTGTCCCCTCGATGCATCGGTCCCTTTGAGATCCTTGAGAGGATTGGGGAGGTTGCTTACCGTTTAGCTTTGTCACCGTAGTTGTCCGGAGTGCATGACGTATTTCATGTTAGTATGCTTTGGAAGTACGAGCCGGATCCATCGCACTTGTTGGATTGGACCGACTTACAGGTAGATGAGGATGCCTCGTATGAGGAGAGACCGATACGGGTCTTGGATAGACGGGATCAAGTCTTGCGAGGCAAGACCATTCCCTTGGTAAAGGTTTTGTGGAAACATCACGGAGTGGAGGAAGCCACTTGGGAACGTGAGGTGGATGTCCATGAGAAATATCCAGACTTGTATGTAAATGTTTAACCATGTATTGGGATTTTGTAATATTAATGAACTTTAAGAGCATTAAATATGTCTTAAGTTGTAAAACATTGTGAATGTTTTGGTTTATGGGAATATTGTGGAACTTGCCTTGTAATGGAAGTTTATTTTAACATTGCATATGTTAACTCTGTTGTAGAAATGCAAATATAATTTGGGCATTGAATTTGGTTTGTGATGCATGTTGATAATGCATGTTGGAGGTTATGTTGGAAGTTTGCCTCTTGAATAGAGATGGAATGATCGGTAATGTGTCAAGTTGTTGAATTTTATATTGTAATAATGTTGGTGATTGAGAAAACATGTTTTTGAAAAACTTGTACTTAATTTCGGGGACAAAATTCTTTAAAGGGGGGAGGTTATAGCAATCCCGGTTTCTCTTTGTTTGATTGTTGTATTCCGGACTTAGGTTCCGTGGAGTTGGTGGTTGTATATCTTGTGTTATCCTTTAATTTCGCGTGTTTGAGTTTTAGGATGTATTGGGCGTGTTTCGAGCAGGTTGGTTGAGCTTTAGTCCCATTCCTTGTTGCCCATATTTTTGGTAGTACACTCGATCGGGTCCCTTTGCGCTCGAGCGTAATATGATTTTTGGTTGTCCGCTCGAGCGGGTCTTCTTGCGCTCAAGCGGGGTTTACACACTCTCAGCATTTCGTGTCTCTGCAAAACTTTTGCAGGTGTGTTTTTCACGCTCGAGCAGATTTCCTTACGCTTGAGCGGGTGTCTTGGCACTCGAGCGGGTAGTTCATTGTCTGTAAAAGTTCTAGAAGGGGGGAATCTACGCTTGGGCGGCTTTCCCTTTGCGCTCGAGCGGATGTGTTTTGCAGTTGTGTCTTGGCGCTCGAGAGGGAATCTTTACGCTCGAGCGGGTCCAGTTTTTGTGTCTGACGCTCGAGCGTCCTATTCTCCGCTCGAGTGGGTCATACGTATATCAGTAGACAGCAGCGGGATTACACTTCACTTTTTCATCTCTTCCTTCTTCAAAAACCCTAGATCTGAGCTCCCTCTCTCTCTAAACAACTTCTCTCTAGGGATTGATCTTCTTCTAGTGAGTTTCTAACCTAGGCTCTTTGTAAGAAAGATAGAGAGTGTTGAGGGCTTTCTGTTAATCTGAAAAATCTTAGATTTGGAGCACTTTGGATTTTGGTCATCTCCTCTATTTGAGCTTTTCATTTCGAGGTAGGGATAACTACTCATTCCTATGGTCTTTGACATAGACTATTGGTCTTTTTGATATAACATTGAGTTGGGTGATTTTGGGTGTTAGGGTTTCAAAATGTATAAAAGAGGGGTTTTGTATTTTGAGCCTATACATGTGTATTTGAGCCTAGAAATGAGAATATTGGTGTTGTTAATAATATTTGGACCTTTGGGTCAATATTGAGCTTAAAGGGAAAAATGCCATATTTGGGTCATTAGTGTAATTAATGACATTTGTTATAAAATTGAGTTAGGGATAATGAAATTTGCTCATTATGAGATAGAATGGTGGAGTTGGATTTATAAATCGCTCACTTTTGAAAATGTCAATTATATATCTGGTGAGGCATTTATTATCTGTTTAAAAATAACTACTCTAGGCTATTGGTGGAGGACAGTCTTGATTGTTGTAGACATTGCATGATGATTAGGTGAATTCAAACTAATCAAGTTGTGTATTTGAATACATGGGTGCCAAATCCCACGGATGAAATTTTCGTAAAATGGCCATTTGAATATAATCATACATGGGTGCCGAATCCCGCGGACGCAATTTTCATAAAATGGCAATCTGAATATATTTATACATGGGTGCCGAGTCCCGCAGATGAAATGTCTGTAAAATGGCCATAAGAGAATTAAAATACATGGGTGCCGAATCCCGCAGACGCAATTTCCGTAAAATGGCAGTTTTTAGTATTGTTGGCATGAGATGTAGTCTCACTTCAGTTATTTGGCCAGGTTTTGAGCCATGTTTATAAGTTGAGTTTTGTTAAGTTAAACATTTATCTAATGTTTTAGTTATTGCTTATGTTATGTTTAGCATATCTCTACTGGGCGTTGGCTCACCCTATATGGGACATCATTTTCAAGTACAGGTGTTATGCCACCTCCAAGGACGTAGCTTGGGAGGCTTGAGGCTGTAGACTCTTTTTGTTGTTTTTGTTGTATTACATGTATATCAAGCCAATGGCTTATTTGTGCAGAGTTAGTACTCTCTTTTTTCTAACCAAGTGTTGACTTGGAAAGTTGTAAGCCTATAGGGCGTTTACTTTTATTGTCAACATGTAATACCTTTTGTAAGAATACTCTGATGGTTATAATATGAGAACTCTTTTATTTATCGCGAATGTATGCTATGATGGGTTTATTTTTGAGGGCGTTATAGAAGTTTTGCAGGCAATGGTCCCCGCTCGAGCGTCAAACTCCCGCGCTCGAGCGGAGGAACAAAAACAAAGGTTCACGCTCGAGCATCAAAACTCCCGCTCGAGCGTACTAAGACCTGCGGAGAAAATACTAGGAGATGGAAATTTACGCTCGAGCCTCAAAACGCCCGCTTGAGCAGAGAAGCAACAACAAAGGGCCCGCTCGAGCGTAAAAATCCCCGCTCGAGCGTGAAGGCCAAATTCTGGGCATCAACTTTTGGTTTCAGAGCACAACCAACCTGTTTCAAACCTGTCCAACACAACCCAAGACTCAAATATGAAGAGTAAAGGATGGAAATGAGAATGAGACAACAACACATCCACGGAACCGAGTCTGGAATACAATAAATAAAGAGAGGAAAAACCAGGATCGCTATAACCCGCTCGAGCGTGAAAAACACTTCTGCAGTATCTCTGCAGACGCACAAAATGCTGTAAGGATGCAAACTTCGCTCGAGCGCAACAAGACCCGCTCGAGCGGATCATCAAAAATCTGGGCAACAAGATTAGAGACTAAAATTGAACCAACCTGTTCGAAACACGCCCAAGACATTTCCAAACTCATATTCAAAGAGTTAAAGGACTGAAATACGATAAAGACAACAACAATCACTCATGGAACCGAGTCCGGAATACCATAAACAATGAAGGAAAACCCGGAATCACTATAGAAAAGAGAGACAGAGAGACAGATACAGAGATAGAGAGACAAGAAGATGAAAAAATTGGTGAAAAGAGACATGTTATATCAAAAAAGTAAGACGACGTCGTTTTTTTAATTTCTTTTGTGACGGAAAAATACCGTTGCGTTTATTCAAACCATTTTGTGACTGTATATACATGAAGCCATCTCAAAGCCACAATAATTTTTTTTTTTTTTTTTTTTTTTTTTTTTTTTTTTTTTTTTTGTGACGGTACCTATTACAATCGCAAAAAACCCAATTTTTTTGCAACTGCAGTTAGTGCCGTCGCAAAAGCTTTATTTTTTCTCGACAGCAATCTCTGTCGTTGCAAATACTTTGTTATTTTTTGCGACAGCAATCTCTGCCGTCGCAAATACTCTTTTTTTTGCGACAACAATCTTTGCCGTCGCGAATACTCTTTTTTTTTTTTTGTTGCGACAGCAATTTCTGCCGTCGCAAATACTCTCCTTTTTTCCGACAGCATTTACTGCCGTTGCAAATACTCTATTTTTTTGTGACACCAAATTGTGCAGTCGCAAAAACTCACTTTTTTTTTGCGACAGCAAATTGTGCCATTGCAAAAACTCACCTTTTTTTGCGACAGTAAGTTATGCCGTTGCAAAAAGTCACTTTTTGAGACGGCAAGTGTGCCGTCGCAAATGCTTCCATCTTTTAAGTCCACTTTTCTTGTATAATTCAAATTAAGAGAATCTTCAACGCTTGATATTTTTTTTAATCAAATTATAATTTGATAAAAATTTAAAAAGATGAAATGTTGAAAATTAATTGTTTTTTCATCAAAATTGGTGAAAAGAAAAAAAAATTGGGATAAGAATGAAGTTCTTTTAAAATTTGATAAAAATTTAATGAAAAAGTTAAAGTAATTCATATCAAATCAAAATTTGTATTCAAATTTAAAATCAAATTAGATAAAAAAAATTAAAAGAAAATGATGAAAAGTTTGAAGATATTTTGAAACCTTGTTGTTCTTAAAGATTAGAAATTCATGTGTGTATTATATTCATAATTTATTTTTAGTTATGAAATTGAAATCAAAAGAAATATAACTTAAATTATTGGATTAATAATAAAAAAATCATATTAATTATTGTTAAATATCACTTCACTTCACATTTAATAAAATTGTATATTTGTCTTAATTATAACTTTTAAATTTGTATATTTTCATAACAAGAAAAGGTATGTCATAACTCATTTAATCAGATTTAATTTTTTTTAAATACAAAATATCATAACTTAAATTATTGGATTAATAATAAAAAATCATATTAATTATTGTTAAATATCACTTCACTTCACATTTAATAAAATTGTATATTTGTCTTAATTATAACTTTTAAATTTGTATATTTTCATAACAAGAAAAGGTATGTCATAAGTCATTTAATCAGATTTAATTTTTTTTAAATACAAATTATCAAAATTACACTAAATAGATTTATAAATATATATTTAATTTTTTAAACTAATAATTTAAAAAGTTATAACATAAAAGTTTAACTTATAAATTTTATGTATACCATAAGAAAAAATATTAAATTACTTCAAGATAATTATAATAATTTTATTTTAATTTACAAAATCTCGTGCATAGCGCGGGTTACCATTAGTATTATATAAGGAAAAAGGGGATTTCTAATGAGAAGGCTTGTGAGAGCTCCAAAGTCTCATTTCACAATTGCTAATTTTTGTGATTTTAGAAATATTTAAAAAATAATTCTATTGGCTAACAAAGTAATTATAGATTAAAAATAAATAAATAAAAAACCACCTAAAATTTTGAATTACAAATTCCTAAAATCTCTCCCCCCAATATTTCTCTCTTTCCTAAATCTCATCTCGTAACAAAGTAACTATACATTAAAAAAAAACACACACATAAATCTCATCTCATAACAAAGTAATTATATATTTTTTAACGTAAAACCACAATTGCTAATTTTTGTAATTTTAAAAATATTTAAAAATAGTACTATTGGCCAACAAAGTAACAATAGATTTTTAAAAAAAAAAAATTGCTAATTTTGGTAATTTTAAAAATATTAAAAAATAATACTATTGGCTAACAAAGTAACTATAGATTTAAAAAAAAAAATTGCTAATTTTGGTAATTTTAAAAATATTTAAAAATAATACTATTGGCTAACAAAGTAATTATAGATTTAAAAAAAAAACTAATTGAATTACAAGTTCCTAAAATCTCTCCCCTAATATTTATGTAATTTTAAAAATATTTAAAAATAATTCTACTAGCTAACAAAGTAACTATAGATTTTTCAAAAAAATAATTGAATTACAAGTTCCTAAAATCTCTCCCCTAATATTTATCTCTTTCCTAAATCTCATAATCTACCTATCTATGCTATATATTATACCAAAGTGACTTTTCATCTTAGCGGCCCTAACTGTTTCAAAACCTTAAATCTAATTTTTTGAATTTTTGATTTTAATAAAAAAAAATTAAAACATATATTGGCTAATCCAAGGACATAAATATTAACTTTTAAAATTATTTAATGCAAATATATTGCTAGTAGAAAGAAAGAAAAAAAGAAAAAAACAAACAATTCTCAACCCCCTCTCCCTCTCAAAATAAATCAAGTCTTGATTTAAAAAGAATATAAATCTTATACAATAAAATAAATCTAATGAAAAGAAAACTCTCTCACCTCCCATAAAATGTATACCATTAATATTTTTCACAATTAGTTTGATCTATATAAACCTAAAATTAAACCTAATATAAAATAAGAATTAAACATTATATCTAGATTCTCTCTCTATTCCATAATTAAACATAATTTTAATCCCAAATAAATTTAAGCATATCTATACTATATATATATATATATATATTTTAAATCTCATAATTTATTATTTTTTATAATAATTTTGTGATTTATAATTTAGAAAATGAAAATAAATAAAAAAATTATTCTTGTGCACTCTTTCTTTAATCAATTCTTCGTTCTATCAAAAAATCCTAGCTATCATACATTATATTTTTTTCCAACCCATTCATGTCTTCCTCGCCCTATAAATATTATATTCATAGAATGATGAAACTCATATTATTTTTCAACTTTCTTTTTATAAGACAATTTGGAGTTTAGTTTATATTTAATCTATTGTATTATTTAAACAGACTCTTTTATCTTTTAGGTACACCATTTTTTCTTCTTCTTTTTTTTTATTTATTATCTATGACCATTTTTTTTTTGTATTTCATATTTTGTGTCATTTCTCTCTCCTCTCTACCAACCATTATATGTTTTTTATTTATAATTATTTTTTGTTGGTTAATATTGTTTTACTAGAATTTTTATACTAAAATGCCGCGATGGGGTCATTTGTATAATAAAAAACATGTCACTCATTGTAAAGTGATACATCAAAATCTAAACAAAATCGATATTAATAAGTTTTTTGTATTGATTTTATGTTTATATATCATTTCTTAAAAAAAAATTACTTTTAATAATTTTTTGATATCATGATATGTGTTAATTAACAGTTGGTGCAGAGCATTATTTCAAAGGCATATAATAATTTTTCAAAGCTATAAAAAGAAAATATTAATTTTAATCAATTTTTCAAAACTATTAAAGGTGTTAGTCAATTATATAATTATTTATCTTTAATATGTGTAGCTCCTCTCTTCCTTTATGATACTCCTATCTATATTCCACTGTGAGTTCATATATTTTCAGGAAAAAAATCATATGTAAATTAAATTTTTGAATTTTTTTATATAGGAAGTTAAAAAATAAATTTTGGAATTTAAAATATAGTTATACAAAACCATATCCTTTTAAATATAGCTATATTTATAATTAATTTTAATCTATCTATTACCTATCCTTATTTATATTATTATATAAATAAAAATGTTGTACGATAATTGAATTTCAAAATCCTAATCTATTTTTTATTTTTATTTTTAAATCTTATAAGATTTGTTCAATGACTAATATTCAAGTTTTGTAAAAAAAATCCAATATATTCCTTCCAAAACCTAATATAGTAAGTCTACAAAATCATATTTTAAAACTCAAAATTATTAAAATTTTTATTTTTGTTTTAAATAAGCATTTTAAAGTATAAATAGATATCCAAATAAAATTATACTTATTAATAAATATGGCATTATTTTTAATTGTAATCACATCTTTTTAAAGTCTTTATTCATTTTTTAACTTTTTTTTGATATTTTAAATTACATGTTACGATAATTATTTCTTACTCATTAAGTTTTTAAAATTTCTTTAATTATTTCACTTTCAAAAACTAATATAACAATTTTTTAAAATTCATATATTTTTATTCTAAAATAGTAAAATATTAAAACTATGTCATTTTTTTCTAATAACAAAGCATAATTTTAATTGTTAATTGTCAATACAATAATTTTAATTTATCTATACTATATATTATACTAAAGAAATATTTAAAACAAAATTCCTAAACTTATATATAAAATTTTATTTATAAGAGACAAAATAAAAAATATAATTATTATAATTTTAATAATAAAATATTATTTTATGCCGTACGACACGCTAGTAATAATAATATTTTATAATGAATATTTGTTGTGGAATTGCCATTAAGCAAATCTCTAGGCTCCAACATGGCCACGTGGCAGACGACTTGAAAGACCAGACTATTGCACCTCCGTCCTTCACGCAAATGCTTCAGTATTCATTACTCAAACTTAATTATTCAAAAACAATAATGTTAGAGATTTTACAAAATACACAATCTCCATAACTTTCAAAATAATTTGGCTCATTTATGTCATTGTGAGGAATAAAAAAAAAAAATTCAAACATATCAAAAGTCAGTACTTCGGTAAGAGTTGTGGAAGTACTCTTTTATAAGAATCATAATCCTAAACATTTTTCATTCAAAAATTATATAAAATTATTATTTTATAATTTATATTTATTTTATATATAGATTTCATGTTATATAAATTTAATCTCTAAAATACAATCTCTCACTGAGGAAAATTTGGGTAATTAAGCCAGGGACGGTGGACTTTGTCCTATCAATTATTTAGTGTCTGTTTAGTTTGATTTTTTAAAAATTATATTTAGATGATTTTTGTTTATTTTTAGTGATTATTTTTTAATATTTTAATCAATTCTTTGTATTTTTCAGATACATTTAATCAAGATGAATATAAAAAAGCAAAATAAATTGGCTAAAATATTTAAAAATTACTAAAAATAGATAAAAATTCGAACAAAAATTTGTGTGCATTTTTATTTGGGTTTTCATTTGTTTTTAGTATTTCTTTTCATATTTTAGTTTTTTTTTTATATATATATTTTTAGAATCTATCACAAATATTTTACCTTTTAAGTACACATCTAGATTAGGTGAAAAAAAAAAAAAAAATTAAAATATGAAAAAAGTTTAGGGGTAAATTACACTTTGCACGCCTACACTTTACACCAGTAACTACTTTGGTCCCTATATATGAAATTGTGACAATCAATCCTTTATACTTTTGGTCAAATATCATTTTGATCCCTATATATAAAATCATGACAATCAATCTCTTATACTTATAGTCAAGTATTAGTTTGCCCTTTTTGTTATTCTATTATTTAAGTTTTTAACATAATCTAGTCATGTGACAATCATGACTACGAAATGAGAGTAACAGAGGAAAATAATCCATATTTTCTACTAATATACACTTTGTCCCATGTGATAAATATGTGACAGTTATATATTACTTAATATGTGTGGTCCATAATCATTATAAGTATGGTAAGACTACACTTATAATGAAATTACATTTTGTATGCACTTAACTTTTGACGAAGAGAAACTTAAATGGTACGTGTACATAAAATAAAAAAAAAAATACACAAACTATATAGAGAAATTAATGTGCGGCCGATATTCATTAAGAGTAGAATTAGTTTTTTCAAATTTTTGAGAACAGAAACATCTATGCTACACGCAAAAAGAAAAAAAAAAAAAACTACACAAAAAATTATTGTGTGGTCCATATTTAGGGTTGGTTTGGAATTTCTAAAAAAGTGTACTTTTTGACTTATTAGCTTATATGGGTTGGGTTTGGGTTGTGTTTGATATGATATGTTAGAAATGTGATGTGATTTAAATAAGATGATATGATTTAAATACGATAGTGACTTTTTGACTTTTTATATTATTTAGTAGATGCCAAACTTGACCTTATTATAGTGGAATCACACCGTAGATGTAGGCCACACATTAATTTTGTGTCAACTTCTCTCGGCAAATTCAACTTGAAGTCTCTTTAGCATGACTTCGAAAAAGACCGGCATAGAAAAGTGGGATGACTTGGAGGATTTAGCAGAATGGCAATTTACGTCATTGTTTTTATATTGCAGGTCTTTTCAATAATGCAAATAGTGAGTGTTAAATTTGAAGTTTTTTCTTTCTGTGTCTATACTTGAGCTAAGATAGCATTATGCAAAAATTCTCAGAATCTTGCTGTCAATATGTTTAAGCTTTTCGGAGTACTCCGATCAGTTGTCTCCACAGCTGCTATCCTTCTGTGCCTGTGCATGCCCACTAGCATCATACTAGGTGGAAATGAGACCGATCACTTAGCCATGCTTTCAATCAAGGCTCAAATAACTCGTGATCCACTGTTAGTCACAAGCTCATGGAACGATTCTCTCCATTTTTGCCAGTGGGAAGGTGTTTCATGTGGTCGCCACCACCAAAGGGTCATTGGCTTGAATTTAGAGTCGCGCAATTTAGAAGGTTCTATATCTCCTTCCATTGGAAACCTTAGTTTCCTTAGAATCGTTAATCTCTCAAACAACAGCTTCCAAGGTGAAATTCCTCGTGAAATGGGCAAGTTATTCAGGCTGCGAGTTCTAGACTTGAACGGTAACTTGTTTGGAGGACAAATTCCAGCAAGCCTCTCAAACTGCAGTAACTTGAGGGTCCTTCGTTTAAGCAACAAGAAGTTGATAGGAATTCTTCCTGAAGATGCTTTCACTCAATTAGTGCAACTTCATATAAGCTCCAACAATTTGTTAGGATCAATTCCGGCTTCTTTTGGGAACCTTTCCACTCTCAAACTTTTCTTGGCGCAAAAGAATTTGTTGGAGGGAAGTATTCCGGACACACTAGGTAGCTTGAAAAGCTTAACATATGTTTCATTGTCGGAAAATAAGCTAACAGGTACAATTCCTCCATGTATCTATAATATTTCATCATTGACTGCTTTCGAGGCACCAAATAATCTCCTTGAAGGAAGTCTTCCTCAAAATTTAGGCCTCACTTTGCCAAATATCAAAAGGCTTAATCTTTGGGGAAACCAACTAAGTGGATCGATTCCGGTTTCAAGATCAAATGCTTCAAAACTAGAATATCTTGACTTATCGCTAAACAATTTTTCTCCTGGAGTGGCTGTTAATTTTGGAAACCTAGTGAATTTCTCATGGTTGAGTTTATTTACTGCTGGTTTGGGAACCGGGGATGCCAATGACCTTGATTTCGTCTCCACCTTAGCCAACTATAGCAAATTGAGTGTGATAGAATTACAAGAAAATAATTTTGGAGGTGTTTTGCCGAATTCCTTAGCTAACTTCTCAACCAAACTCCAATATTTAACTGTAGCGAAAAACAAGATATTTGGAAACATACCAGCAGATATTGGAAATCTTGTGAGCTTAGGTGCTCTAGATTTGCACTACAATCAATTGACAGGAAGCATTCCAAACTCTATCGGCAAACTTGATAAGCTTCAACAATTGGGTTTTGGTAAAAACAAATTGTCTGGAGAAATCCCTTCCTCCATTGCAAATTTAACATTGTTGACCAAGCTTTGGTTAGAACAAAATCATTTTCAGGGAAACATACCTTCAAGTCTTGGAAATTTCTTGGGTTTGATAGAGCTGCATCTTAATGGGAATAATTTGTCTGGTAGCATACCTCAAGAAGTAATTGGTCTCTCATCTTTGTCAATATCCTTGGACTTGTCTGGAAACTGTCTAATTGGTCCCATCCCTTTGGAAGTCGGTAACTTGAGAAATCTTGTTGAGCTAAATCTTTCTTATAACAAGTTATCTGGTGAAATTCCTACTAGCCTTGGTAGCTGTCATACTTTGGGATACCTTTATTTGGACAACAATGCATTAATAGGAGCCATTCCACAATCCTTGAGTTCTCTAAAGGGCATTGAGGAATTAGGTCTTTCCCACAATAACCTCACAGGTCAAATTCCTAAGTTTTTAAATAGCTTTCCCTTTCTAAGGATTTTAAACCTTTCTTTCAATGATCTTGAGGGAGAGATACCAATCGGGAGGGTGTTCCAAAATGCAACTGCAATTTCAATTTCTGGAAATAACAAGCTTTGTGGGGGTATACCTACACTACAATTGCCGTCATGTGCTTCGAAAAAGGAAAAAAAGTTAATTATTCCTATAATTTGTGGGGTATTGGGTATAATTTTTGCATTATCTGTTCTATTGCTTTGTTGGCTTAGAAAGATGGGAAAGCAATCTTTTGTGGCATCTTGTTTGATGGATTCTTCTATGGATATGTCATATAGAAAGCTCTTCAAAGCAACAAATGGGTTTTCTTCAGACAACTTGATTGGTAGCGGAAGTTTTGGTTCAGTATACAAAGGAATTCTTCACCCAAATGAAAAGGCTATTGCGGTGAAGTTATTAGATCAAGAAAATAGAGGAGCTTCAAGAAGTTTTATCACCGAATGCAAAACTTTGGGAAACATTAGACATCGAAACCTCGTCAAAATTATAAGTGCTTGTGCAAGTGTTGATTTCCAAGGTAATGACTTCAAAGCCCTAATATATGAGTTTATGGAAAATGGGAGCCTTGAAAGTTGGTTGCATCCAACTCCACAAACATGTGTTGCCCATAAGCAACCAAGAAGTTTAAACCTTTTTCAGCGATTAAACATAGCAATTGATGTGGCTTCTGCTTTGGATTATCTTCACAATCATTGTTACAACACGATCATACATTGTGATATAAAGCCAAGCAACATTCTTCTTGACAGTGACATGACCGCCCATGTTGGTGATTTTGGTTTAGCAAGGCTCCTACAACAACCCAACAATGAACTTTCAAAAAGCCGAACTAGCTTTGTTGGTATAAGAGGAACTACTGGATATGCAGCACCAGGTAATCCACCATATATGCCTATGAAAATGTATTTTGTGTGATCGATATACTGAGGTGGTGTATCGATCCCTCTAACAATATCACCTTAGTGTCTTGGTTACGCAAACTGTCACCCCTATTTTTAAATGTATAGATGCATTTGCAAGTATAAATTAAAATTCATCATATGTGTATTGCAGAATATGGCATGGGAACAGGGGTATCCATTCATGGTGATGTATACAGTTATGGAATCCTTTTGTTAGAATTGTTTACAGGGAAAAGACCCACTGATGACATGTTTATAGAAGGCTTGAACCTTCACAGATTAGCCAAGATAGCTTTGCCAGAAAGAGTGATGGAGATTATTGATCAGAAACTTATATCAGCTATAGACGAGGAGGAAACAAGCAAAGTAAATTCCAAGACCCAAATGGAAGGGGAAAAATTCATTGAGTGCTTAATTCTGATACTCAGGGTTGGTGTCGAGTGCTCTGAAGAATCACCAAGAGAACGAATAACCATTGTTGACGCGGCTAAGAAACTACATTCAATTAAGGAGATGCTACTTGGGAGAAGAATTTCCACCAATGTGCAAATTGTTCAAATCGAGTAATTAAGGTACTCTCTTTAGGTGTTGGCCTTTTAAAATTTTATTTTCAATTATGCCATTTGCATACAAATAAATCACAAAAAGTTTCACAAGAGAGAAATGAAGGGGTGGGACGCTCTTGTGAAATTTTCTGTGTTTATTTATGTCTAAGTAGACATTTTCTTTCTCTTTCATATCTGATTAATTCATACATCATTAGACTGTAAGATATCTACAACAATGCTATGCAAGTTTGCTTTTTGTTTTTGTTATTTATTTATTTTTTTATAACGTTTTTATGTAAGAGAATAGACTGATATATGCTTGAGTTAATTTGTCACTTGATTTTTACTTTTGGTTAATACTTCGACTGTTAATAATGTTCTATAGCGATCCCGGTTTTCTCCCGTCATTTGTTATGGTTGTTGTTGTTATCTATATCTCATCTTCACCCTTTAACTCTTTGAATTTGAGTTTAGAAATGTCTTGGGCATGTTTCGAACAGGTTGGTTGAGTTTTAGTCTCTAATCTTGTTGCCCAGATTTATGATGATCCGCTCGAGCGGGTATTGTTGCGCTCGAGCGGAGTTTGCATCCTTTCAGCATTTTGTGCGTCTGCAGAGATACTGCAGAAGTGTTTTTCACGCTCGAGCGGAGTTCCTTACGCTCAAGTAGGTCTGAGCTTAAGTGGGTATCTTTGTGCTCGAGCGGGTATTCGAAGTCTGTAAAAGTACTGGAGAAGTGTATTCTATGCTCGAGCGGGTCTCTTTGCGCTCGAACAGGTAGTGCTTTGCTGCTGTGCCTTGGAGCTCGAGCGGGTCTATTTGCACTCGAGCGGGTAAAGTTTTTGTGCCTTATGCTCGAGCATCTTACTCTCCGCTTGAGCGGACTATACGTATATCAGATCGCGACTGTGTCATTTTAAATCACTTTTTTCGGTTCTTTCTCTCTCTAAAACATTCCAAAACTATCATTTGAGAGCTTCTCTCTCTATAATACATCTTCTCTCTACAAATACATCTAGTCCTAGTGATTTTCTACCCTAGTTCCTTTGTATAAAGTGTGAAGCTTGGCTTGATCTTCATTTTGATCCGAAAAGTTGTGAGTTTGGAGCACCTTCGAGTTTCTTCATCATCTCCTTCGGGTCTCTTCACTTAAGGTAGGAATATCTACTCATATTTATGGCCTTTGACATAAACATGTAGTCAATTTGATTTAATGTTGAAATTGGGAAATGTTGGGTGTTAGGGTTTCAAAACTTGAAATGTGTGAAGAGGGGTTTTGTTCCTTTTGAACTATACATGTACACATGGGTCTTAAGATGAGGTTATTGATGTTTATTGATGATATTTGGACCTTTGGGTCAATGTTGAGAAAAAGGAGGAAAATGCCTTAGTTGGGTTTAATCGGGTCATTTGTGTAACAAATGAAATTGGTTTGGAAATAATGAAATTGGGAAATTATGTGATTGAATGGTGTAGTTGGATTAGTTTATCACTCACCTATGAGAATGTTGAGAAATTATCTGTTGATGAATTTATTATCTGTTTAGAAATGAATGTTTTGGGTTATCGGTGGAGGATAGTCTTGATTGTTGTAGACACTGCATGATGATTAGGTGAATTAAAACTAATCAATTTAGTATGCCATTGAATATGACGGATGGAATAACACATTAAATATGTGCTTTGCTTGATCATTGTATATGATAAGTGTTTAAATACATTGTATATGTATATTGTTTGGGAGGAGATAGGGGATGTACTCCTAAACCAGATCTGGGAGGAGATAAGGGATGTACTCCAGTGATAACTAAGTTGGCCGGAGTATCTAGGGTGAAAGTCCCGAAATCCTAATTGCGTTTGCATAACGTAGATGAATTGAAGTATTGAAATGATGTTAATATGAGCTGTAGTCTCATTTGAAATTGAAGTGTTAATAATATGAGTTGTAGTCTCATTATAAATTGTCTGGTTGAACAGAGAACCATAACCATGAATTGGTTTAGATAATGAAACAGAAAGGAATTGAATGTATTTGTGAATGAGGATTGGTTATGAAAGGGATGTACGTTTGTTTATATGAGTTAAATATTTATCAAATGTTAATGTTTTAGTTATTGCTCATATTATGTTTAGTATATCTCTACTGGGCGTTGGCTCACCCTATATGGGACATCATTTTTAGGTGCAAGTGATATGCCGCCACCAAGGTTGTAGCTTGGGAGGTTTAGAGGATGAAAGATCTCTTTGGTGTTTTTTTTTTGGTATTACATATAAATTCAGGCCAAGGGCTTAATGTGTTTGAGTTAGTACTCTCTTTTTTTGTAACCAAGTGTTGGCTTGGAAAATTGTAAGCCCGTAGGACATTTACTTTTGTTGTCAACATGAAATATTTTTGTAATGAATTACTTTGATATATGGAAATATGCTTTATTCTCTTATGTCTATGGATGTCATAATAGTTGGGTTTATATGTTTTATTTTGAGGGTGTTATGTGTTCTATTTGTAAAAATTTTATGGTATTATGCATATAACAACCTTTATAATCCAAAATCGTGAACTATCATGATTTCAGAAATAATAACATAATTCGAAAAATAAATAATATACCTGGATCAGTTCTGCGAAACTTTTGAGTGATCCATATTGATTCAACGTAAACCTAATATCAATATTAGTGGAAAAAGGTTTCTCTCTCTCAACCCTCTTTAGAATACACTGAATTCATAATAATTTGATGGGTAATCTGAATGTTCTTTTATAGGTAGGGACCAGTTTCTTTATTCAACAATAATTCCATTTTCCCATCAAAGTAGGATACTTGGAAAACACTCTTCTTTATTTACCAATTTATTGTAACAAAAAATATGGAATCATAGCCAAATCTCTAATTCATATTACCATATTATGTGAGTCAACATAACGACTAAATAATTAATTTAGTTTTACATTCTCTCACTTGGCCCATATGATAACTCACGTCAAGATTTAATAAGGTTAACATTTGGCGCGCAATAAACCATATTCAATATTACATTTAATTTGGTCATCATCATAATACTTCACCCTCGAAATCATTGAACGAAATGTCAAGTTTCTTGAGAGAGAATGTTCCAAGAAAACTTGGGATCTACCCAGACAAGTTATTATGTGAAAGATCTATCTCTAGTAGAGAAATTATTCCTTGAAACATATTATGATCCATATGGAGGATCTCCAAACTACTACAACTCAGCTATGGAGCTGGGTATTTCACCGGTCAAGTTGTTCATTAACACATCTAACTCCATGAGGTTTATCAAATTGCCAACTTCAGATGGTATTGGACCTGTTAAAGAATTGTAAGAAATGTCTACAAAAACTGAGAGGAAAGAGAGACCAATAACTTGTATGGGTATGGTGCCATTTAGATTATTCTTGGATAGATTAGTGATTGCAAGTTATAGTAGTATCTGATGCATGAAGGTATAGTTCCATCAAAGCTATTCTCCTTCATAAGAAGCTTGGTTAAGCTGGTTAAGTTACCAAATAGGGGGTGGAATTGGTCAGGATAAATCGTTACCATTCAATGACAATCCTTGTAAGTTCTGAAGCTTTCCAATAACATTAGGGACATTACCAGTGAAAAGGTTATCTTCCATTACTAGATTGTTCAAGTTGACCAGGTTTCTAATCCCAAAAGGGATGTTTCCATATATTAGATTGGAACCCATTGCAAATTTTGCCATCGAAAGGTTGGCTATGAACCGGGCAATTCTCCTCCAAAATGGTTTCACACTATGCCTAACTTAAACAGATTTGTACAGTTGACCAGGGAGTTTACAAAAATCAAATTCCCATTCCTTCCATATCCAAGTTTATTATCTTCGAAATTAAGCCAATACAAAGCTCTTAATCTTCCTAAACTAGCGGGCAGAGTCTCTATCAGATTGTTTTGAGCAAAGTCTAGTATCTCGAGTCTAGAGGCATTTGCTATCTATACAGGAATAGTTCCTTCGAAATTATTCACAAGTCTAGAGGCATTTGCTATCGATACATGAATAGTTCCTCTGAAATTATTCACACCACCAGCAAACATTTGGAGATTAGGAAGAGTAAGGCCAACATTTGGTGGTAGTTGCCCGTGTAAGCAGTTTTCAGTAACCAAGAAGTAGCAAATGAAAGAGAGGTTGTAAATGGAAGGAGGGACTATACCTGACAGTTGATTTCCATAGAGTTGCAAAATCTCCAATTTTGACAGACGACCAAGCTCATTCAGTATGCCACTAACAAGATTGTTCCTGGCAAGTCCAAGAACCGATTGTAATGAAAAGTTACCAATCCAAGCTGGGATTTTTCCTGCTAGACGTAAAAATCAACAGTTTTGACAGTGAACTAAGATGGTCTGGTATTGGTCCTGTGAGCTCATTACTATTCAATTGGAGGACTCTAAGGTCACTACAATGGGCTAGATTTATTAGAATCATTCTACCAAATGAATTTGAGGTCAAATTGAGATGTTTCAGGTGCAGCAAAAGGCCTAACTCTTGTGGGATTTCACCCCGGAAGCTGTTGTTTTGTAGGTTGATCCCAGTGAGGAATGAAAGGTTGCCTATAGAAGGCGGTATGGAGCCAACCTGCTTCTGAGCTTCTAGGTTCAGAATCATAATTCGTCCATTAAAAGGATTGCAAGTAACACCTGCCCAGTTACAGAAATGGAGTGAGTCATTCCACGAGCTCATGATTTGCAGTGGATCCTGAACAATCTGACTCTTGAAAGAAAGCCCTTGTGATCCGACACATTTCCAGAGGTGGGTGCTCTTGCCGGCAATTCTAGGCCTAAGCTCAATGACAGAACAAAAGTTCCATGAAGCACACACACCAAAAACCATTTGACTTGTGAAGATGAATGCTCCATTTTGTGACTACCAACTATAGTATCTTCTTGATTAGTTTTGAAAACTTAGGCTAGCAACAAGTAGGTGTTTATGGGGTAGGCTCCCCTCCATACTATAGTATCTTCTTGATTAGTTCTGAAAACTTAGCCAAGCAACAAGTAGGAGTTTATGGGATAGGCTCCCCTCCATACCTCATCTCTTCATACTTCTCCATACTCTTCTTATATGGCTCAATTCTAAACTTGCATCGATGAACAACAAACACGTGTTTATAGGTGTTGAATTTAATGTAGTATTAATTGAATTGAAAATATCCAAAAAGCTCAGCCGCGGTGATGTACAATTTTTGAGCCAAATTCCCACTCCACGTTTAGCATCAGCCAAAAAACAGGTGTGAACATCGTTGCTCGTACTTAATTTGTTTAGATTGTTATGATATTTATTGAATGGGATTGAAAAGCTGAGAGTCACCCAGAGAGAATGCTCAACCAACACCTATGACTTATGGTAATTAGAAGAAAAATACATATGTTGTGGCTTTAAGTTGAACCAAATTCTATTCTTATGACTTATGACTTATGATTAATGATAATTCTTTATGAATCAAACATTGTTAATTCTTTTATTCTTGAAAAACCTAAAAATCTCGAAGATATTGATTTGTGATTATGTATCAATTTTAAACAATAAAAAGCAATCCCAATCAAACAATCAAAGACAAATTGATGCGACAATTTTAACGTAGAAAAATCACAATTGGAGCGCCTCCAATTGTCATAAAAAAAACCACAAGCCAAAGCCACAAAACAATCCACTAAGAAGACAAAAAAGAATTACACAAGTGTACTCTTAATTACCTGGCGAATCCATGCCCAAATTGAACCGACCCCAATGTGCCTCTTCCACCGCTGTCTTCACCTCGGAATTGTCTTGTCCAATGTTAAATCCACAACGTCGATATCGAATCCACAACGATGAGCCACTTTGAAATCAACCAAACCTTCAAGCTTAAATTCCACGAAATCTACCAAAGAACAACTCTCTCTTTTGTAAATAAAACAAACTAAACAAATCTTTTGATATAATCCACTCAATTCATGATTAAACTCTCACAGCTATCAAAGGAAACAAGCAAAAAAGCTCCAGATAAAAACCCTAATACCTGTAGACACCCCATTTTTGACCGACCTTAAGACTCAGACGTCATCGATTGAGCGCTTGGTGATGGTGCATGTTGTGCTCGTTCGGAGGTTTCGGAGTTTTGGTTGAGAGCTTTGCCTCCGGGCCTCAGAACTCTTTGTGTTTTGCCTCGATTTGCAGATGAAGTCTTGTTTTCCCTTCCCAGAGGGAGGGAGTGGTCCTGTAGACCATCTCTCTGTGGTCGTAGACTACTTTTCGTGGTCGTAGGCCACTTTTCCCGTTTGGAGACTAGTTTTCAATTTTTGGAGCCTTTGGCCGCACGCCTTGTCTCGGGACCGCTTAACATTCTCCATTTGGCGTGGTTTTTGAACCACACCTTGTTGCCTCTGCCTAGAGGAACACTGTGGTCCGGGAGACCACTTTTTTGGTTGTATACCACTTTTGATGCTCGTCAGCTAGTTTTCGGGGCTTTTGGCCGCGTGTTTCACCTCCCGGTTTCTCGTCTTGCATCCGCTTTGGTTTGTTTTTGGTACAAACCTTTCTTTCCTTGTTTGGAAGGTGGTACAAGGGTGGGAGACCAGTATTTCACCTAGCCGACCACTTCTTCCTCTTCCAGCAAGTTTTCTTATCAAATAACTGGCTTTCTTGGTCTTTGGACCATCTTTTCTGGTCGGCCACCACACCACCACCTTGCATTTAGTGTGTTGACCTCTCCCACCTATGGCCGACCAGTTTTTTCTCTGGTTGACCACCTAAAGTGGTCGGCCGACCACTTAAACTAGCAGGCTGACCACTTCAAGTGGCCGGCTGCTTTTTGGCACCTTTTTGGAGATATTTTCCTCCAGCTGGCACAGCTGGAGGACATTAGGGCCATCCTCCATACACGTGTATGGAGGGATTTGCTTGTTGCTTAGCTTCTCCTAGAAGCTTTGGCTTTTCTTCTCTATAAGAGGGAGGCTCCTCCTCCCTCCTCCAGGTTCAAAAAATCTGAGGGAAGAGGATAGATATAGCATTGTCTCTATATTGCCTTGTTTGCTCCATTCTTGTGTTCAAAAGTGTAGATTTGTCTTACTTTAACACACAAACACACACTCAAACACCATCCTTTTGCTACTGAGGTGCTTAGGGGCTGATTTTGGTGTTCTTGGGTTGCCTTGTGCTTGAAAAACTTGCTGGAGTTGTAGTTATAAAGAGGGTCTTCAAGGGTGAGCTTTTGACCTTTAAATCCCCCTTTCTTGCTTAAGCTTTTAGCCTATCTTGCATGCTGTTTTAAGCTTAGCTCATAACCGATAAAATTTCTATTTTTTTATGCTTAAAACGTTTGTTTAAGATCACTTTTGTGTTTGGGGTTGTTTACCGCCTCTTAGGCCTTGTTTGGCCTTATTTTTGAGCCTTTTTTGTGAGCTTCGAGACCACCTTGTTTTTTCCTTCTCACCACTGAAATCCAGATGGATTTTAGTGTGGGGATGGTGCTTTAAGGTCCTAAGAATGAGAGGGCCATCCCCTCTCCTTACATCTTCAATACATGCCTTAATATGCCTCATGTTTGAGCACATTTGTTAAGTGTATGTTGACCATGTCTTAGCTTGTATTTGTGGTTATTTTGCTGAGGCATACCACTTTTTTTACTTGCCTTCATCACTCCATGCATGTTTAATACACTTGTAGTGTAAATCACACAATCTAGTCTTGTATGCCTCATGTTTGAGCATGTCTTTCTAGCTTGTTTTAAAGCCATCACAGTGGGTTTTTGGTGTTTTTTAACATGCCTTAGATCTATTTTGGGTTGGTTCGGTTGGCTCTTGCATGCCTAATACACTTGTAGTGTAAATCCCTTAAACTAGCTTTGCATGCTTCATGAAGTAGCATGTCATTTTAGCTTGGTTTGAGTCCATTTCAGCATGTCTTTGGTGATGTTTTACCATGTCATACCTCTTTTTAGGTTTGGTTTGGTTAGCCTTTGCATGCTCCTTGCACTTGTAGTGCAATCCCATGAAATAGCCTAACATGCATCATGTTGTAACATGCCATTTTAGCATGCTTTTGGCTTAGCTCTGAGAAGACTTTGTAAATATTTTAGCATGTTTAAGGTCGAATTTGTGTTTTATTGGTCATCCATGACTTGCTTTGTATAGCCATGGTTCAATCTAGCTTGTTAGCTTTGTGTATTGAATCCTCTAGCATGCATTACTTGGCCTATTTCAGTGATTTGGCATAATTAGTTATGTTATTTCAGTCCATGTTCCATGGCCATGCACTTGCATCTTTTACTTATTCAATGCGTTCGAGGGTTTCCCCCTTTATGTCTTAACATGAACCATTGCATATGCCTTCATGCCCTTGCTTGCGAGCCACCATTTCAGTGGTTATTTGGGGTTATTTTGCCATGATATAACTCTGATTTTTGTTGTTTAAGTCATACCATGCTTGGTCCTAATAGGTGTAGTGTAATCCACCTTATTTGCCTTGCATTCACCATGCTTCATGCCCTTCATGATAGCATATTTTGGCCTCCTTCCATACAGGTTTTAGACTCATTTTAAGATGTTCTAGGACTGTTTTAGGTTGCTTTGATCACATGTTCCATGTTTTGTATACTTGTAGTACAAATGCTCTTACTTGCCTCAAGCTTTGAGCATTATTGCATGCTTCATTTGTGTTGTATACATGATTTGGCATCACCTAACATGACATTTCAGAGCTTATAGCATGCTTATGTTACCACTTCATTCATGCTTTGATTGTCTTTAAGTGACCGAGCATGCATCCAGTCTTCTCCCTCCCAGAACCTCCTGCTTTTATTGTTTTCCTTAGCCGCCATGCTTTGATAGCTAGCATTTTGCTTTGGTTTGTCCCCTTTAATAGTTAATGCGTTTAGCTATTTCAATTCGTTTTGTAATAATTAGTTAACTAGGATTAGTTAATTAATTTATTGTGTAATAGTTAGTTTAATTAGCTTAGATTATCTAGTTAGCTTCTTATTCGGTCCCTCCGTTAGGAGGGTGTATTGATGTAATAAGCGTGCGTGTGTGTGATACATGTCTTCCAACCCCCATTTCTTTCTCCCTTTTACTTAACCGCTTATGATGGTTAGTTTTAAGGCACGTTTCATTTAGCATACCTTATGCTTGCATGCGTGCATCCATTCATCTGTATTGCATGCACCGGGCTCTGCGCATCATACTAACTGCATTGTATTTCAATTCCAATTTGAATACATGTACCAAGTTGCATCTCACATGACATCTTAGGATAACCGAGCCTATCGTAGTTGGATTTTCGCATGTGTTGCATTAGCCATCTTAACATGAATTAGGATCACGCATGATTTCTAACCAGTTCTCTGTTTTGGCTGGGAGTACACTGTGAGTGTTTGCGCTTTAGCATACTGCATGTGTGTTAATGTTGCCATTAAAGCATGCTTGCCATGAGACTAATTGCTTATTTGCTATTAACTGCCTGAATGCCTGTGGGTGAAGGTTGGATTACCTGAATTGGAACAATTCATCGAAATCCACATTTTTAGCCTACTTGCGAGTAGCAAACTTCAAACAATTTTCCAAACAAACGGATATGCAATGCTTTGTTCCAAATTAGGTGATCTAGTCTATACTTGTTTTGCTGTGCGCATCACATAGTAATTCTAGCTAATTAACCGGAATAAGAACGCATGTGTTTTCAAAAACTCGATATCATGGTTAGTACAGGCCGATCTTTGATCGGGCGAGCGAGGGTGTTCATTAAATGACCTTCCCCAATCGTACCCAAGTTCTCGAGCTGAGGCAACTTTGGTGATGACGGACATGTGGCCTTAGGCATGAGTTAGGGTTTCCTAAATTCTCCCAAAATAAAATATTTAGGTGGCGACTCTGTATCTGGCAAAGTTCGAAGGGGCGCGTCTATAGTTTCTGGCGCCTCTGCTGGGGAAGTTTAGAGAACTTGACTTGAACTCATGATATCTTGTTTTGATTACACTTATGTGTCTCTTTGCATTGCATTTGCATTGGTGCGCCTAGGACATCGTGTTTGTCGTATGCTATTCCTAAACGGTTTGCCGGAGGCTCGCTTTGAATAGCGTGCCATAAGGCTGACCGGTTGCAGGCCCTGCTACGACGGGAACACAAACCTCGATTTTTATCGAGGCACCCTTTTGGCCATTCGACCTAGTGCATATCGGAATCCATAGTGACTATTCCAAACTAGGACAGGTTACTTACTCGGTTATAGGTTGTTTGAACCCGCTGTGTGCGTAGTACAACCCTAGCTCCTGATAAAATAGGACAGGGAAACCCTACCCTAACATAGGGGTGTTTTGGCTCTCATTTGCGTGCTATGCGCTGTCAGAGTGTGTTTCTACAGGTTGCAGATATCAGTTTGCAAGTTTGGGCATCAGGCCTGCGGGCATCAGTATTTTGAGACTCTGTTATATCTGCAGGTATCAGATTCAGTTTTGGGGTAGTAATTTGGGGAACGGTGATCAGTGGTTGAATACAGTTATTTAGCTATGCTTATGTCTATTCTGCTGAAATTGGGCTGAGATGCTACCTGTTTTCTCTTTCAGTTCAGAGATTTGGTTTAGAGCAACCAGTGTTCTCCTTCGCTGAGGCAAGGCAGAGAAAGGCCAGTCAAGGCTCACCAGTTCATCTGATCTGTTAGTCACCAGTCAGATCCCCTCCATTCAGTTAAGCAGACTCGCGATGACACAGAATTCAGAAGAAATTGTGGTCATGGCAGCAGCATTAAACCAGGGAATCGCCATGCAAGGTGAGACCGATGTTGAAATAGAACATCTACCCAGGTCACCTGCTGCACACCCGATCTGGGAACCCCAACCATTTCAAACCTGTGAGCCCACCACTTTCGAGCTTATGGGAATGATCGGCGATCTTCAGAGATCTGTAGCTAATCTAGCCTTCGGAATGTCAGCACCACCGTCGACCATGTCACATGTTGGGAATTTCATACCGAAGGAGCCTCTACTACTGGGGCGAATTGTAATTAAACTCAGCCAACCTGAACCCATCCTAAGTATAGGCAATGGCATGCCAATAACAACAGGAATTCGCACTGATATAGCAACCCAAACCTTCGACCAAGCTGATGCTAGTGGAAAGAACAAGATGGGGGCAGACACTAATCCCTATGAACAACTTCTGCAGGCTTTTAAGGCCTTGAAAGCTGGGGGACTGAATAAGCAATAGGTACTTGCAGTTGCTGCAAAAACTGTGGATGACACATTCCTTACTCAGGCCGAGGGCAGTTCAAGCCAAGGGGAAAACTGGAAGAAGGACCGTCGCACCAGAACTGCTTCCTCCAACTCTAATTCTGTGTCCGGGAAAAATCAGCAGACCAAGCCAGTGCCTGTCGACCCTTTTGCTAGTCCGCCCAGCAAAAATCCACAAACCTCGAAGTACCAACCCCGGGGTCGCAGGGTCTTTCATGCCCTCTATATGCCTTTGTCCAAGGCTCTTCAAATCCTTGTTGAGAAAGGCCATCTCAAACCTCTTGAGCCTCGCCCCCTCCCGAATCCCCTTCCAGCTGAGCATGATAGTACCCAGTACTGTGCATACCATTAACAAACTGGTCACAGCATTGACAATTACTTCCGTCTTCGCCACGAAGTACAGGATTTGATTGACAATGAGGTCATCCTCCCACCTAGCTCAACAAAGTCCATCGTCACTGGGTCAGTAGACTTTGAGGATAATACAAGTATGTGATCAGGGAACGAACCACCTGCGGGCAGCGTTCAGTTTACTCCAGATGTTGCGTATGGCACACACTGTTTTGAGCATTTGCGAATGCTGTTTATTTCACGTTCTGGCTTGGGCATTGAGTCAGTTCTGTTGTGTTATTTTGAGTCTGTCTTTTTGCTTTAAGTCAGTCTTTTGTTTGGGGTTTGTCTTGTTGTATCGAGTCAGTCCTGTTGTATAGGAGTCAGGTGATTTCGAGGATGTTACCTCGGGCATCACTATTTTGTTTTGTGTTTATTTTTTTTGTTTTCTTTTGGGTCTGTTTCTGTCGTGGAGCCAGTTACACCGGAAGATCTGAATGAAACAACTGTGGTTTTCATGATTCTGTGTTTGTTTCTGCCTTGCGCCAGAAGTTTGAGTGAAACGACAGTACATTCCACCTACTTCTTTTGTGCCTTGAAATCATTGCATTAGCCTAAGTTTCTCAAAACTTTTTCTAATATTGTGATGAAAACGAAGAGGAAGAAATTCCTCAGGTTTTGCAAAATTTGATCAATTGAGAGAAAGAGAGGCATGCTAAGCCCTTAATGATTGAGATCATGCTTGTTAACGTGAGTACTGAGAAGGATCCTGGCTTGATCCAGATTGGTTCTACATTGTCTTCAGCGCGAGCGATTAGTCGCTTTCTTAAAAGATTTTAAAAAATATTTTGCGTCATCTTGCGAAGACCTGTGTGGAATCGCTCTTGAGATTGTGCAGCTTAGGATCGCTCTCAGCCTCGAGACTTGACCCTTCACTTTCAAACCTTGAACTTGGATTCAAAATGTTCAACGATCAACCACAATATAAGGCCTGTGTGGCCGAATCAGAAGCAGCCCTTGAACTAGGGCAAAGAAAATCAGACCAAGAAGATCAAGTGTTGTCAAAAGAAGCTTGCGAAGCTAGATCAGAAGCTACTCTCGAACTAGGGGCAAAAATATCAAATGTGCTAGAAGAGCTAAAGATGGATCACTCTGCAAATCAATGAAGATCGGCAAGAATGCCAAATCCTAGAAGGAAAGAAAGAAGAAAATATTGCTGAAGGACAACCGAGTTCCTATCCACAACACTAGGGGCAAATTCAGCCCCCATTGGATGGACTCCTACATTATCAACAAACAGCAACCATTCTCTTAGATTCAGATGGATTCAGGATCCCACAAGCAATCAACATGGACTTGCTACACTTTTACCCTTGAGAGGCTTGCTGGGCCGAAAACTCGGAAGGGTGACCCAGGCAAAAGTTAGAGCAAATGACAAAAGAAAATGAAAAGAAAAAGAACAAAAAAAAAATGCAAAGAATGAAGAAAAAAAAAGAGAATTGAAAAGAAAAGAAAAACAAAGCTCACAAGGTTGAAAACCCGGAAGGGCGGCCTTGGCAAAAGTTAGAGCGCAAAAGGAAGGGTTAATACATGAGTGAACCCAAACCAGAACTACGTAAGGCTTGATTCCCATGTTTGGGATACGTAGGAAACTTCATCCTGAAGTCCAGCTGTAAACACTTCCAAATCGACTATGTCCAAGTAATGGTTTTGATCATCTTTGTCTTCGCTGTATCTGAGAATTCGGTAGTGATCGTCACTTTGAGGACGAATTACAGTGTGCTGCGGCGCTATTCAAACAAGGGGCAACTTTCCGTTGCCATACAATGTGCTACGGTCAAACAAGGGACAATTTCCCATTGCCATACAGTGCCTGGATCTGAGGTTGTGCATCTCGAGAGTAAGTTCAGTGCTCGTTGCGCAGTGGCCGTTTGCAAAAACAGTTTTTGAGAATTTTTACTGAGGTTGACTAATTTTCTCAAAAATTTATTCCATTTTTCCAAAACTGGACCATTTCTTGGACCCAAAAAAAGAAAAATTTTCAGTGCTCATAGCCTGACTTACATGATTTCAAATCAGAAAATTGAACAAGTATGTTAATTTAACTCTCATATTGGTCAAAATTGTTTTAGGAGAAAGCAAAAACAAAAAATGGTCAAAATGATGAACTAGGGGCACAGTTGAGTCAGGTGTTCTGTCTTTTCCTTGTTGCCAACATACTTGCCAGGAAGGGCACTCTATTCGCCACAAAGGGCACAATTGAGGTTAATAAAAAATGGGCCGAAAGCTCTCTCACCCTCCAAGCAACGAGGTATCAAGCCAAGTGCGAAGCACAAATCGGAATGGATCAAGATACTCCACTCCCTTATCCGGGGCATTGACTAAACGTCATCGGAAGAAATAACCGCGAGATAATAATGTTGGGCATGAGCCCACAACTTTCAGTTTATCCATCAACCATCCAAGGGAGGGATAAAAAATGAGAGATTGAAGAATAGAGAGATGTGCGTGGAGAGAAAAAGTGAGGAAAAAGGCTTTTTTCAGAAAAACAGAGCCTAAGGGTTGAGTGATGTGAGAACCACAAATGAGAAAGGGTGGCAACCAATACCCGAAGAAACTCGCTCCTCGCGAACCGAGAGGTCTCTCATCTTTGTAATACGTCCGAGTGTTGTGTTTGTTGTGTTGTTTGTCTCGATTCTTGTTTTGAGTCATTTCGAGTGTTACTCGATGTGTTTAGGTTGTTTACCTTTTTATTTTTCTTTGTTGAAGTCACATTGACTGTGGTCAGTTGTAGGCTCAATACCCGGTTGAGAACCCTTTTCTCATTTCAATTTCAAAAATAAATCGTTTTGTGCTCGGAGTGCTGTGCCATTCTCTACATTTGTGCAAAACAGGATTCGTTCTTTCATAAAACTATAGGGTTCAACCTAGGTCATGTGAGAACAGTAAAACCAGGGCCTATCTGAAGCTATATGGATTCCGGACTGCGAAGCAAAGGAAAATAAGGAAAATTCGGAGCATCTGAGTGTGTTTCGACTTCTGCAAGTTCCCTCTTTACACCCCGTGCGTTCAAAATGAACAGAATACTGTGTTATGAGCTATGTGTTCAGAGTGAGCAGTGTTCAGAATGGGCTGTATGTTCAGAATAAGCTATGAGCAGAATAAATCAAGTGCATGTGTTATGAGCTGTGTGTTTAGAATGAGCAGTGCACAATACGAACTGTGTGTTCAAGGTCAATAGAATACTATGCCGATTATTTTCGTGTCAGAATGGCAATCAGAAGTGCTCTCCCGGAGTACCAATCCCTGCCAGAGGCATCTTGGTTGTGTTTGCGATGAGTTCCTAGGAGATCAATTGCGATGGTGGAAACTAGAGTTTGAATGGTTGTTGCCTAGAACACAAAGGTTTGGAATTTCAGAGACTAAAGTCTGGTTTAAATACCTAGGGGTGTATCCTCGGCTTGAAATCTGTATGGAAGCCCCATAGATTGAGGTAGCAGGTTTGCGCCTCAGTCCTGGATACTGATCCAACCTAGTCTGTCACCCCGTTGAAAAATAGGGAAAGTTGTGAGTATGATCAGGAAGAAAAGCGGCATTCGTGGCTTCCCCAGTAGATGTTGCTCCTTGTTAGCATTTCAGCACCTTTGTACTGTGAGTTGAAGGTAAGTGTTCGAACAAACAGAACACAGAGGGAGATCCCCAACAGAGTACAGTAGTTCACTGCCACTCACCTCATGAGGTGTTTTCTAAAGTGCTGCTTTGTTTGTTTATTGCATTCCTTTAACATCATGCATTGTATTGCATTCTACATATCTAAGATCTCAGTCATGCACAATATTGTATATACTCTTCATTCAGAGGAGTTTCGGTTCAGTTTGACTCGTACCTTTCTCCACTAGCGTGCCGCGTTTGGATGACTGCGCTTTCCCTAGCAGTCTTTTCCTCTATTGCATGTGATACACTGAGAGATGCTTCATTTCCTCTCTTACGTGTGATATGCTGAGAGATGCTTCCTTTCCTCTCTTGCGTGTGATACGCAGATAGATGCTCCCTTTCCTCTCTCGTGTGATACGCTGAGAGGTTTTCCCTTTCCTCTCTGGCGTGTGATACACTGAGAGGTTCTCCCTTTTCTCTCTCGCGTGTGATATGCTGAGAGGTTTACCTTTCCTCTCTGGCGTGTGATACGCTGAGAGATTTACCTTTCCTCTCTTGCGTGTGATACGCTGAGAGGTTTTCCCTTTCCTCTCTCGCGTGTGATACGCTGAGAGGTTTACCTTTCCTCTCTCGCGTGTGATACCCTGAGAGGTTTTCCCTTTCCTCTCTCGCCTGTGATACGTTGAGAGATTTACCTTTCCTCTTTCGCGTGTGATACGCTGAGAGGTTTACCTTTCCTCTCTCGCGTGTTATACCCTGAGAGGTTTTCCCTTTCCTCTCTCGCGTGTGATACGCTGAGAGATTTACCTTTCATCTCTCGCGTGTGATACGCTGAGAGGTTTTTCCTTTCCTCTCTCGCGTGTGATACGCTGAGAGGTTTACCTTTCCTCTCTCACGTGTGATAGGCCGAGAGGTTTTCCATTTCCTCTTTCGCGTGTGGTACGCTAAGAGGTTTACCCTTTTCTCTCTCGCGTGTGATACGCTGAGAAGTTTACCTTTTTCCTTCTGCTGCGTGTGATACGCTGAGAGATGTTGCCCTTTCCTCTCCTGTGTGTGCTACGCTGAGAGATGTTGTGTTTGAGACTCCGGGTATTCTCAGTAGTCGTTTTTAGCCTTCTCCGCGTGAGACGCAGTGAGAATTGCATAATTTTCTTACATCCTTTCTGTTGGAATGTGTGAGACTGTTGTTTTATTCGCTTAAACTGTTGCATTTATTGTGTATAATTGCTTCATTACAGCTTTCCTTGCATGATCATAAGTTATGTTCGGCTTCTTGCATTGTCACTTGCATTTTGCCCCTGCTTGCGGGTACATTTCTTTGTTATCCTGCTTGTTTGTCGAAGTCTTCGGCTTTGTCAAAAATGGGTCGTTTCTAGGCTTTGACATTCACTCCCGTCACTTACGACTTTCGAGTTCTGTCAAAGAGGGGCGACTGTAGACACTCCATTTTTGACCGACCTTAAGACTCAGACGTCATCGATTGAGAGCTTGGTGATGGTGTATGTTGTGCTCGTTTTGAGGTTTCAGAGTTTTGGCTGAGAGCCTTGCCTCCGGGCCTTGGAACTCTTTGTGCTTTGGCTCGATTTGCAAACCAAGTCTTGTTTTCCCTTCCCAGAGGGAGGGAGTGGTCCTGTAGACCATCTCTCTATGGTCGTAGACTACTTTTCGTGGTCGTAGGCCACTTTTTCCGTTTGGAGACTAGTTTCCGGTTTTTGGAGCCTTTGGCCGTGCGCCTTGTCTCGGGACCGCTTAACATTCTCCGTTTGGCGTGGTTTTTGAACCACACCTTGTTGCCTCTGCCTAGAGGAACACTGTGGTCCGGGAGACCACTTTTGTGGTTGTATACCACTTTTGATGCTTGTCAGCTAGTTTTCGGGGCTTTTGGCCGCGTGTTTCACCTCCCGATTTGTCGTCTTGCATCCGCTTTGGTTTGTTTTTGGTACAAACCTTTCTTTCCTTGTTTGGAAGGTGGTACAAGGGTGGGAGACCAGTATTTCTCCTGGCTAATCACTTCTGCCTCTGCCAGCTAGTTTTCTTGTCAAATAACTGGCTTTCTTGGTCTTTGGACCATCTTTTCTGGTCAGCCACCACACCACCACCTTGCATTTAGTGTGTTGACCTCTCCCACCTATGGCTGACCAGTTTTTGCTCTGGTTGACCGCCTAAAGTGGTCGGCCGACCAGTTAAACTAGCAGGCCGACCACTTCAAGTGGTCGGCTACTTTTTGGCACCTTTTTGGAGATATTTTCCTCCAGCTGGCACAGTTGGAGGACATTAGGACCATCCTTCATGCACGTGTATGGAGGGATTTGCTTGTTGCTTAGCTTCTCCTAGAAGCTTTGGCTTTCCTTCTCTATAAGAGGGAGGCTCTTCCTCCCTCCTCCAGGTTCAGAAAATCTGAGGGAAGAGGATATATATAGCATTGTCTCTATATTGCCTTGTTTGCTCCATTCTTGTGTTCAAAAATGTAGATTTGTCTTACTTTAACACACAAACACACACTCAAACACCATCCTTTTGCTACTGAGGTGCTTAGGTGCTGATTTTGGTGTTCTTGGGTTTCCTTGAGCTTGAAAAACTTGCTGGAGTTGCAGTTATAAAGAGGGACTTCAAGGGTGAGCTTTTGACCTTTAAATCCCCCTTTCTTGCTTAAGATTTTAGCCTATCTTGCATGATGTTTTAAGCTTAGATCATAACCGATAAAAGTTCTATTTTTGCATGCTTAAAAAGTTTGTTTAAGATCACTTTTGTGTTTGGGGTTGTTTACCCGCTCTTAGGCCTTGTTTGGCCTTATTTTTGAGCCTTTTTTGTGAGCTTCGGGACCACCTTGTTTTGGCCTGCTCACCACTGAAATCCCTCTTTCAGTGGTGGAGATGGTGTTTTAAGGTCCTAAGAAGGAGAGGGCCATCCCCTCTCCTTACATCTTCAATACATGCCTTAATATGCCTCATGTTTGAGCACCTTTGTTAAGTGTATGTTGACCATGTATTAACTTGTATTTATGGTTATTTTGCTGAGGTATACCACTGTTTTTACTTGCCGTGGTCACTCCATGCATGGTTAATACACTTGTAGTGTAAATCACACAATCTAGTCTTGTATGCTTCATGTTTGAGCATATCTTTTTAGCTTGTTTTAGAGCCATCTCAGTGGGATTTTGGTGTTGTTTTAACATGCCTTAGATCTGTTTTGGGTTGGTTCGGTTGGCTCTTGCATGCCTAATACACTTGTAGTGTAAATCCCTTAAATTAGCTTTGTATGCTTCATGAAGTAGCATGTCATTTTAGCTTGGTTTGAGTCCATTTCATCATGTGTTTGGTGATGTTTTACCATGTCATACCTCTGTTTAGGTTTGGTTTGGTTAGCCTTTGCATGCTCCTTGAACTTGTTGTGCAATCCCATGAAATAGCCTAACATGTATCATGTTGTAACATGTCATTTTAGCATGCTTTTGGCTTAGCTCTGAGAAGACTTTGTTCATGTTTTAGCATGTTTAAGGTCTGATTTGTGTTGTATTGGTCATCCATGACTTGTTTTGTATAGCCATGGTTCAATCTAGCTTGTTAGCTTTGTGTATTGAATCCTCTAGCACGCATTACTTGGCCTATTTCAGTGATTTGACATCGTTAGTTATGTTATTTCAGTCCATGTTCCATGGCCATGCACTTGCATCTTTTACTTATTCAATGCGTTCGAGGGTTTCCCCTTTTATGTCTTAACATGAACCATTGCATATGCCTTCATGCCCTTGCTTGCGAGCCACCATTTCAGTGGTTATTTGGGGTTATTTTGCCATGATATAACTCTAATTTTTGTTGTTTAAGTCCTACCATGCTTGGTCCTAATAAGTGTAGTGTAATCCACCTTATTTGCCTTGCATTCACCATGCTTCATGCCCTTCATGATAGCATATTTTGGCCTCCTTCCATACAGGTTTTAAACTCATTTTAAGATGTTCTACGACTATTTTAGGTTGCCTTGATCACATGCTCCATGTTTTGTATACTTGTAGTACAAATGCTCTTGCCTGCCTTAAGCTTTGAGCATCATTGCATACTTCATTTGTGTTGTGTACATGATTTGGCATCACCTAACATGACATTTCAGAGCTTATAACATGCTTATGTTACCACTTCATTCATGCTTTGATTGTCTTTAAGTGTTGTGCATTATGACCTTGTTATGGCCTTAGCTTGCATGCTTACATGCCTAGGCCTTTGGGCCCTTATCTTAGCATGTTTAGGTCCTTACTTTGACCTACTTGAGCTCTGTCCATACTTAGTTCATGCATTTGTGCCAAGTACTGCATGCCTTATTTGTGTTGCTCTTTGCTAGCCTTCATGCCTTAGGACCCTAGCATGCTTTACTTATGTTGTTTGAATGATTTGGCATCATTTCTTGCTTCATTTCAGTGCACTTAGTGTTGTTACACTTCCATTTTTGTCACTCATTGAGCGCTCTTGAGAGTTGTGCTCTTTGGCCTCTTTGATGGCCAATGCATTGTGCATGCATGCCTTGCTCTATATGCCTTCATTTCATCACCAATGGCCACTGATTTGGGCATGACTGAGGTCTACCCATTTTAGTTTAAGTCCATTGAACATGCCATGTATATTGCATTGAGTATGCCATGTTGTTCATCGCATTATGTATGCCTTGTACTTAGCATTGTGTGCATGCTTAGTTTACATCATTGCATTGTGTATGCTAATTGATATTTGCATTGAGTATGCATGCTCCTAACATTGCTAAGTTGCCCTTATAGCATTGCATTGTGCATGCATGCATTAGCATTGTTCGCATGCCGTTAGCTTTGTTAAGTTAATCATGTCACATTGCATTGAGTATGCCATGTAGTTTATTTTGCTATATATAGAGAGGCTTCTCCATGGTTTTGAAGGTGAGAAAAATTTAGCAAAAGGTTTGGGAGCGTCCCTCTCTAAAACCTCTCTCTCTAGATTTCTCTCTCTCTTGAGCATTTGTGATTGAAGGCTTGCATACATCTAACTTTAGCTTATTCATCCTTGATGAAAGTGGTTCAACTTTGGGCTGAGGTTGCTTGAAGCCCTCTTGGAGCTTCCTTGGAGCTCTTGAAGGTCATTTGGCTTGGTTTTCTTGCTTAAGTGTTGTCTTCCCTTCAAGAGGTATAAGACTCACCATTTAAGCTTGTCTTGCACACTTGTTTTGCCACCTTTGCAAACTGTTTTTGAGCTGGTTTTCAACTGTAAAAACCTCTATTTTTATGGTTTAAAAATGTTGGTTTAAGCCTTGTTTGGTTAAGGGGTGGTTCCCCTCCTTTGCCCTTTGGCTTGTAAAGCCTTTTGAGCCTTCTTTCAAAGCTTTTGAAACATCATTTTCTTGGCCTTTTAACCACTGAAATCCAGAGGAATTTCAGTGATAGAAAGTTGGTTTTGAGGACCAAAATAGGGGGAGAGGGGGTGGTCCCCCCTCCTCATATCCTCTTTGCAAGTGTAGATGGCCTAACCTGTGACCACGCATTTCTACCTTTTTGTAGCTTAGTTCAAGGATATTTTAGGCCCTAATTTAACATGTTTTAACTCTGTTTTTGGCTGGTTTGGCCACTTGTTGCTTGATTCTTGCACTTGTAGTGTAATCTTGCTTACTAGTCTAGCATGCCTTATGAGTTAGCCCATCATTCTAGCATGTGTTAGCTTGACTCCAGCATGTTTTTGCTATTGATTTAGCATGCTTTAGCTCTGTTTTGGATGGTCTTAATCATATGTGCTTTGCTTTGTATTGCTATAGTGTAAATAGCCTTTACTAGCTTTGTGTTTTAAGGCCCCTAGCATGCTTTGCTTGAGGTATTTCCATGCCATAGCATCATTTTACATGTGATTTCAGAGCATATATCATTGTCACACTCTCACATATTCCACTCTTTCATTGCTTTTGAGAGGTGTGCTTTGTGCCTTGTTTGTGAGCCAACATGGGTGCATGTTTTTCTTGCCATCTAAGCTTCCATTTCAGCATGTTTGAGCCACTGATTTGGCATGATTAAGCTCTATTTTGAGCTGGTTTGATCACATGAGCTTTGCTTTGTATGCTTGTAGTGCAATTGTGCAAAATTACCTAGCATGTGTTATTGTTTTGGCCTCTTAATATAGCTATTCTTAACTTATTTCAAGCATGTTTTAGAACTCCATTTAGGGTGTTTTAGGACTGTGTTGGACTGTTTTTCCCTTTTGAGCATTGTGTTGCATGCCTCTAGTGTTGCGTCCATCACTAGCCTTAATATTTTTGGCTCTTAACATGTTGTACATGAGTTGTTTGCATGTTATAGTCTTACTTTTCATGCCACTTCAGCACTGAATTTCTGTAATCTTCCTCCATGCTTCACTCTTTCATTTACTTTGAAAGTAGTCTTAAGCCCCTTGTTAGCTTGAGAATGGAATTGAGGTTCTCATGCCTAATGGTTTTAGCCTTCTCTTGAGGGTTTCTACTAACCAAAAGCATGAGGCTTCTTTCATGCTCAAGGCGCTTGTGGCTGAGGCCATCTTTCCCATTAGAGGACTTTCACATTGAACTAAACAGGTTAATGAATGACTCGGTAATTTTAAAATGTGTAAATAAGAAATGAATCAAGTAAAACATGACAAAGATAAACATTTTTTGTGTGCATTGCATTGTGTTCAATCGGATGTTATATTGAACACATGGTAGATTGGTCCATTTCATACTTCAAGTGATGAAATGAGCCAATCTCCTTTGTCTCCATTGCCCTTGATCATGCATGATGGGGTGATGGTACTTAGAGTCTTGTTTTTGTGCATTTATTGAATATGTACAAGTTGGATCTTTGGCCATCATGCATTGAGATGCTTGATTGATGGTTTTGGATCCAATAGCCCCCCTCCTTTGATGCTTTGAGATGATAAGGAGAGGGTGCAGTACAAACATGTCCTTGGAAAACCCTACATTTTCCTCTGTTTGTGCTCTGTTCCAGTTTGGTGGTTCAGCACACCAGTGGCCGGCAAGGCTTTATCCTTGGCTGGCAGTGCCTCTCTTTGGCCGGCAGATGGCCGACAGCAGCTTCTCATGGCCGGCAGGCCACTGGTGCACTCCCCAGCATTGTTTTGGTAAGGTTCAGCAGAAAACTCTTGAAGACACCCTGCAAACAGAGCCTCTAAAGAGCAAACCAGTGAGCTTTTCGGGGCGAAAACCGAGGCATGCATGTTTATCTTTCAAGTAGAGCTGGGGCAGCTTAGTTTAATGCTTTACTTGTTAGTTGGCATAGTTTTGTAATTTAATTAATTAGTGTGCTAATTAGTTAAAGTGATGTAATAATTAGTAGTTTACTAGTTATTCGTTTCGGTTCGTAATAATTAGTCTAATTAGTTTAATTAGATTAGTTGATTAGCTTAGCATAGCTAGCTTGGCTTATTCATTCGGACCCTCCTTTGAGAGGGCCAAATTTTTTAATAAGGGTGCATGTGTGTGTGTGCATGTCTTCCAACCCCACGTCTTTCTCCCTTTTATTTATCCGCTTTCAGTGGTTAGATTAGGGCACGTTTTGATTAGCATACCTTATGCTTGCATGTTTTTATCATTCATTTGTCTTGCATGCACCGAGCTCAGCGCATCATACAAATTGCATCGTATTTCAATACTTCTTTGAATACGTGTTCAAAGCATGTTATCAAGTGTTGCAAGTCATATGCCATCTTAGATAGCCGAGCTTATTTAGTTGCATTTTGCATGTGTTGCATTAGGCATGTTAGCTTAGTTAGGATCATGCATTGATTTCTAACTAAGTTTCCTATTTTGGCTTGGAGTATACTGTAAGTGTTTACGCTTTAGTATACTTGCATGAGTGTGAGTGTTGCGATATTAGCATGCTTGCCATGAGGCTATTTGCTTAAATGATTAATTGCATGAATACCTGTGGATGAAGGCTTTGTTGCTTGAATTGGGACAATTCATCAAAATGTGCATTTTAAGCCCACTTTATGGAGTGGCTAAATCATGTTGTTTTAAGCCCACTTGAGGGTGGCAAATCCGCGCTTTAGCCCACTTGCGGGTGACATTTTCAAACCATTTTAAAAACAAACATGAATTGTTTTGCTCCAATTCTTGCGATTTTAGTCTATACTTGTATGTTGTGCGCATCACATAGTAATGTTAGATTAATAACCGTATAAGAACACATGTGTTTATAAAACCAAATATCATGCTTAGTAGAGGCCGATCTTTGATCGGGCGAGCGGGGGTGATCATTTCAGGACATTCCCCTCTCATACCCAAGTTCCTGAGCCGAGGCAAGTTTGGTGATGACGGACACGTGGCCTTTGGTTGCATAGTTAGGATCATGCATCTTTCTAGCTAGCTTTTGTTTTGGCTTGGAGTACTCGGTAATCTTTTACGCTTTAGCATACTTGCACGAGTGTGAGTGTTGCCATGATAGCATCTTTGCCATGAGGCTATTTGCTTAAATGATTAATTGCATGAATACCTGTGGATGAAGGCTTTGTTGCTTGAATTGGGACAATTCATCAAAATGTGCATTTTAAGCCCACTTTATGGAGTGGCAAAATCATGTTGTTTTAAGCCCACTTGAGGGTGGCAAATCCGCGCTTTGGCCCACTTGCGGGTGACATTTTCAAACCATTTTAAAAACAAACATGAATTGGTTTGCTTCCAATTCTTGCGATTTTAGTCTATACTTGTATGCTGTGCGCATCACATAGTAATGTTAGATTAATAACCGGATAAGAACACATGTGTTTATAAAACCAAATATCATTAGTAGAGGCCGATCTTTGATCGGGCGAGCAGGGGTGATCATTTCAGGACATTCCCCTCTCATACCCAAGTTCCCGAACCGAGGTAAGTTTGGTGATGACGGACACGTGGCCTTTGGCACGAGTCAGGGTTTCCTAAATTTCCCAAAAATAAAATATTTAGGTGGCGACTCTGTAATCTGGCAAAACAGTCCATGTTTGGCGCTTTTTGATTAAAATCTATTTTCCAAAATGATTTGCCGGATTTGGACTCTTTGGTGATTTATCAGTCTTACATTGCACTTTGTGAGATTAGATTCAGAATCGTGATGGGAGTCCGAACTATAGTAGTAGGGCCCAATTCGCTCCCTCTCCGAAAGGGGGGAGCGCGAAGAGAGTTCTGGCGGTCTACAGTTTCTAGCGACTCTGCTGGGGATTTAGAGAACTTGAATCGAACATCATGATATGTTGTTTTGTTTACACTTATGTGTTTCTTTGCATTGCATTTGCATAGGTGCGCCTAAGTCACAGTGTTTGCCATCTGCTATTCCTGAACGGTTTGCCGAAGGCTTGCTTGGAAAAGCGTGCCATAAGGCTGACCGGTTACGGGCTCTGCCACGATGGGAACACAAACCTTGGATCTGGATCACTGCCATACCGTTTGACCTACCTTTCACTTCTTGGTGCTAGGTGTGGGAGGTATATTAGGTGGTCTTGCTGCGGCACCCTTTTTGACCATTTGGCCTAATTGAATATTGGAAGTCTTAGAGACTGTTTCAAACTAGGACAGGTTGCTCACCCGAATGCAGGATTGTTTGAAATCGCATGTGTGTGTAGTGAAACCCTAGCTCCTGACAAAAATAGGACAGGGAAACCCTACCCCACCATAGGGGTGTTTTGGCTCTCATTAACTGGTATGTGCTTTATAGTGAGACTATACAGGGATGTGCATATCAGTCGCCAAGTTGGTATGTGTTTTGGGGCAGAATTCAGTAAAGATTACAGTCATTCAGCTATGCTCATATCTATTCTGGTAAAATCAGGCTGAGATGCTACCTGTTTTCCTTTTTTTGCAAGGTAGTCTTGGAACTATAGCTTCAGAAGGCTCCAATATCCCCCGAGTACATTGGACTTGTGTTGATAAACTTTGTCAGGTTAGAGATTCAGTTGAAAAGAGTAACTAGTGTTTCCTTCGCTAGAGGCAAGACAAAGAAAGGTCAATCAAGGCTTATCGGTTCAACTGATCCGACAGTCACCCTTCACATCACCTCTATTCAACTCAGCAGACCGTGACTGCACAGAGTCCAGAAGAAGTTGTGGCCATGATAGCGACATTAAACCAGGGAATTGCTATGCAGGATGAGACCAATGCTGAAATGCATTGCCCATCTGGGGCACCTACAACACATCCAGCCTCGGGACCCCAGCCGAACTTTGACCCACTTCCGCCAGCTGAAGATTTGCATGGTCTGGATCCCCGAGAAGGGTTGGCTCAAGCTCAGGTTTTCAAACCCATGGTGTAGCCTAATGAGGGGCTTTTTCGCCTTGGTATAAATGATCTCGATCCAACCTCGGTGAAAATTGCAAACCTTGAGAAGCAATTCAAAAAGGCACAGGGCCTTAACTCCATTCCCGACATTGAAGATGGGTACATTGAGGCTGCCGTACGGCTCCCAGACAGATTCAAAATGCCACACCTTGACCGTTTCGATGGATTTGGAGATCCTATGGTACATATCAGGCTTTTCTTGGATGTCCTGAAACCGATCGGTCTGACTAAGCCGCAGAAACTCTCTCTGTACGGAAGAACCCTGCCGGGTGTAGCAGCCACTTGGTACACTAAGTTAGAGGACACAGTGAAGCAAAATTGGGAAGAGTTGGCTGAGGCCTTTGTCGATCAGTACTCTTACAATACCCAAGTTGAAATGACCACCCAAGAGCTTGAAGCAACCCACCATAACCTAACAGAGCCGTTTGTGGAATTTGTTGCAAGGTGGAGAGCAAAGACAGCACAGATGACAGATTCGCCTTCTAAAAGGGACCAAGTACGAATAGTGGTGCAGAACCTTGAGCATGATATATTGCAAAAGTTGATAGGTGCTCGACTATTTACTTTCAAAAGTCTGCATGAACTGGGGGTTCAGATCGAGAATGCGTTCAATAGAGGAATTATTCCCAGAACAAGTGAACCAATAAGGAGGGTGATTTCCTGGAGTACCAATGCTGGCGGTAGCACTATTCCCAAATCCACTGAAATCAACACAATCGCCACAACCGACTCTTTTGCCAAATCAAGCCTACAAACAGCCAGCCCAGTCCGAGCTCAAGGAAGAACTTTCACCCCCCTCTATATGAGCCTAACCAGCGCACTAAAAGTCCTGATGGAAAGAGGGTATCTCAAACCCCTTGATCCTCAACCTCTGCCTGAACCACTCCCTGCCAGGCATAACCCCTCCAAATACTGCGTGTATCATCAACAGCGCGGTCATGGCACCGATCATTGCTACTGCCTTCGTGATGAGGTCCAGAATCTCATCGACAACCAGACGATAGCTCCGCCTCAAGATCCTAATGACCAAGTATATCGTCCACACCTCAATCTAATCCATACTTTGCCATCTACCTACAATCCCAGCATATACATCACCTCGGCCCATCTACCCAAGCTTGAGGTGTTTATTCCAGAAAGCATGGACATATGCATGATGAATGCAGTCGAACCCTGATCATCTCAAACCCGTGAACCCACTACTTCTGAGCTGATGAGAATGATTGAAGATCTTCAGAGAATAGTGGCAGATCTGGCCTTTGAGATATTGGCTCTGTCATCGACCACATCATATGCTAGAAAAGGC
Organism: Camellia sinensis; assembly: GCF_004153795.1. Lineage (NCBI taxonomy): Eukaryota > Viridiplantae > Streptophyta > Magnoliopsida > Ericales > Theaceae > Camellia > Camellia sinensis. Next base: position 238,507 of record NW_021024593.1, on the reverse strand, counting down.
TCTCTAATCTTGGGGCAAGCTGCAATTGAAAATGGCCAACCTGAAGCCATCCTAGGTCTGGGCAATGACAAGTCGACAATAACTGGGCTCCACTCTAATATAGCGACCCAATTCTTTGGTAAAGATGAGGCAAATGGAAAGAACAAGGTAAGGGCAGGCATTGGTCCCTATGAACATCTTCAATGGGTTATTGAGGCTTTGAAAGCCGAAGAGCTGAACAAACAGCAAGTGCTCGCAACTGTTGCAAAGACTGTGGATGACACTTTCGCCACTCAAGTTGGGGGCAGTTTGAATCAAGGGGCAAGCCGGAAAAATGGATGTTGTACCAGAAACGCCCCTTTCAGCGTCAATCCTACACTCGGAAGAGATTAGCAGACCCAGTCAGCACTTACCAATCCTTTCGCCAGTACATCCAACTCGACCACCCCACAACCAGCAAAATATCCAGCCCGGGGTCAGAGGACTTTCACCTCGCTCTATATGTCTCTAACAGTGGCCTGGAAGGTCCTGATCAGAAAGGGGCATCTGAAGCCCTTGGAACCACGCCCACTGCCAAATAACCTCCCTTCCTCGCATGATCTGGCCAAGTACTGTGCCTTCCATCAACAAGTCGGCCATGACACTAACCTGTGCTTTCGCCTTCGCCATGAAATACAAGATTTGATTGATAACAAGGTCATCGTCACACCAGGCTCTGCAAAGTATATCGGTACTGGATCGATGAGCTTGGGGCATAATGTGATTATGTGATCGGGGGATGAATCACCTGCTGATGGTGCTCGATTTACTCCAGACGTGGGAATGGAAGGCACTATTTTGAGCAATTTGCGAATGCTGTTAATTTTACTTCCTGACTTGGGTATTGGGTCAGTCTTGTTGTGTTGTATTGAGTCAGTCTTTTTGCATTACGTCAGTCTTTTTGTGTGGAGTCTGTCTTGTTGTATCGAGTCAGTCTTGTTGTGTTGGAGTCAGGTGATTTCGGGGGTGTTACCTCGGACATCACTTGCTTGTTTTGTGTTTGTCTTTTACACTCATTCTTTTGAGTCTGTTTCTGCCATGAAGCCGATTGTGCCAAAAGATCTGAATGGAATGACAGTGTTTTTCACCTACTTCTCTTCTGCCATGAAGCCAGTTGTGCCAAAAGAACTGAATGAAACGACAAAGATTTTCACCTATTTTTCTGTGCCTTGAAATTGTTGCATTGACTTAAGTTTTTCAAAACTTTTTGAACTGTGATGAAAACAAAGAGGAATGAATTCCTCAGGATTTGCAAAAATTTGATCAACTGAGAGGAAGAGAGGCATGCTAAGCCCTTAATGAATGAGATCATGTTTGTTAATGTGAGTACTGAGAAGGAACCTTGCTTGATCTTATAGTGATTCCGGTATTCCCTTTATTGTTCTGTTGCATTCCAGACTCGGTTCTGTGGAGTTGGTAGTTGTGTCTACCTTGTTGTCGTCCTTTAATTCCATTTGATTGAGTTTTAGGATGTGTTGGGCATGTTTCGAGCAGGTGGGTTGAGCCTTGGTCTAATTTCTTGGTGCCAGGTTTTTGGTATTTCCGCTCGAGCGGGTCGTCTAGCGCTCGAGCGGAGATTGCACACTCCTAGTATTTTCGTTGTCTGTAAAACTCCTGCAAGTGTGATTTCTACGCTCGAGCAGATTTCCTGCACTCGAGCGGGTCGCGCTCGAGTGGGCTTGTTGGCGCTCGAGCGGGTAGTACATTTTTGGCGTAAGTTCTGGGAGGGGGAAATCTACGCTAGAGCGGATGTACTTTATTCTTGTGTCTTGGAGCTCGAGCGGGACTTCTTGCGCTCGAGCATTGTGTTTTCCGCTTGAGCGGACCTGTCGTATATCAGGAAGCAGTTGGGCATTTTTAAGTCACTTTTACATCCTCATTCTCTCTCTTACTTTTCCAAAAACTCCATTGTAGAGCCTCTCTCTCTAGAACCTTGCCTTCTCTCTAGGTGTTGATCTAGTAGGAGTTGTCCCCTCACCTTTGGCCTTTACAAAAAAGTTGTTGACCGTTAAGGGCTATCTTTTGATCCAAGAATCTCGGGATTTGGAGCATTTCCATTTTCTTCATCTTCTTCGTTGGGTGTCATCATTTGAGGTAGGGATTCCTACTCACTACTATGGGTTTTAACCTAGATTTTTGGGCATTTTGTTAAATGGTTGATTTCGGGGAAAGTTAGGGTTTGAAAATGTTGAAAGGGGGCTTTGCTATTTTGATTCTAAAATGTGTATTTTGGGTTTCAAAATAACGAAATTGTTGTTGGGTATTGATATATAGACCATTGGGTCAATATTGGGAAATGGGGTAGAAAACCCTAATCGGTTGTATAAATTAATTGGTATAATTAATTTGGAAAAATTGTGGCTATATGGGATTGAGTTGGAAATAATGAAATTGGCTCATTATATAGTAGAATGGTGGAGTTGGATTTATTAATCGCTCACTTTTGAAAACATTAATGTTTTATCTATTGGACCTTTTATTATCTGTTTAGAAATAATTGTTTGGGCTACCGGTGGAGGGTAGTTTTGATTGTTGTAGACAATGCATGATGATTAGGCAAACTAAAACTAATCAATTGGATATGTCATAGAGTATGACGGTTAATAGAATACATTAACGTTATGTATTGATTGATTGTGTATATGACCTATGTGTATATACGTGTGTGGGGGGCTCTAATGAACCCAAGGTACCTCAAGTTGACTACAAAAGCTACAAAAGCCTTGCCCCATAAAATTAATATCCAAAGCCACCACAACGAAGAGTTCAATGATGATTGGCTACAAAATGCGGTAGCCCCTCCCTCACCATGACCACCAATTGAATTCGATTTTTTATGAATAGTGTAAATAGAAGACAATTTATGATTAATTATTACAATAAACCTTTCATTTTAAATAAAATTTGGTCACACTTCAAATGAAATTCATTACATTATTTTAACCAGTCACGATTTGTTTTTTAATTTTCCTTTCAACTCAAGTGAAAGGCAAATTCAACGAGCGGACCTAGTTTTTGTTCTTGATGCTCGAGCGTTGTGTTTTCTGCTCGAGCGGGAATGTCGTATATCAGTTGGCTGTGAGGCATTTTTAAATCACTTTTTCTCATCCTTTCTCTCTCTTACTTTTCTGAAAAAGCCATTTGAGAGCCTCTCTCTCTAAAACCTTGCCTTCTCTCTAGGTATTGATCTAGTTAGAGTTGTTTCCTCACCTTTGGCCTTTACAAAAAAGTTGTTGATCGTCAAGGGCTATCTTTTGATCCAAGAATCTCGGGATTTGGAGCATTTCCATTTTCTTCATCTTCTTCGTTGGGTGTCATCATTTGAGGTAGGGATTCCTACTCACTACTATGGGTTTTAACCTAGATTTTTGGGCATTTTGTTAAATGGTTGATTTCGGGGAAAGTTAGGGTTTGAAAATGTTGAAAGGGGGTTTTGCTATTTTGATTCTAAAATGTGTATTTTGGGTTTCAAAATAACGAAATTGTTGTTGGTTGTTGATATATAGACCATTGGGTCAATATTGGGAAATGGGGTAGAAAACCCTAATCGGTTGTATAAATTAATTGGTATAATTAATTTGGAAAAATTCTGGCTATATGGGATTGAGTTGGAAATAATGAAATTGGCTCATTATATAGTAGAATGGTGGAGTTGGATTTATTAATTGCTCACTTTTGGAAGCATTGATATTTTATCTGTTGGAGCTTTTATTATCCGTTTAGAAATAATTGCTTGGGCTACTGGTGGAGGGTAGTTTTGATTGTTGTAGACAATGCATGATGATTAGGCAAACTAAAACTAATCAATTGGATATGTCATAGAGTATGACGGTTAATAGAATACATTAATGGTATGTACTGATTGATTGTGTATATGACCTAAGTGTATATACGTTTCGTGTGTGGGAGGAGATAGTGGATGTACTCCACGGTTTAGGGGAAGATAGGGGATGGACCTCTAAACCAGATCTTGTTTGGGAGGAGATAGGGGATGGACTCCACTGATGCAGCTCATATGCTTGTCAGTTAACGTGTTGATATAGCTCATATGCTTATCTATGGAAGTGTTGATATAGCTCATATGCTTATTTGTTGAAATGTTGATACAGCTTGTATGCTTATCTGTTGAGATGTTGATGTAGCTTATATGTTTATCGGATGAAATGTTGATATAGCTAGTATGCTTATCTAATGTGAAATGGGAGAAGTTTATTATGAGTCTCTATCTCATGTAAATGGTTGGCCAAGTTCTGAGCCGTTGATGTAAATGGTGAAATTGATAAGGAATGGAAAATGAAATGAAACATGAACATAGTGGTCATGTATGGTAATGGATTAAGAATTGATTTATAGGAATTAAACATTTATCAATTGCTAATGTTTTAGTTACTGCTCATATTGTGTTAAGCATATCTCTACTGGGCGTTGGCTCACCCTATATGGGACATTATTTTTCAGGTACAGGTAGCATGCCACCTCCAAGGACATAGATTGGGTGATGATGAGAGTTGAAGACTCTTTTTGTTTATTTTGATTGTATTACATGTATATCAAGCCAAGGGCTTATTTGTATACAGTTAATACTCTTCTTTTGTGTAACCAAGTGTTGACTTGGAAAGCTGTAAGCCCATAGGGCATTTGCTTTTGTTGTTAACATGTAATACTGTTGTAAGAACTACTCTGATGAATAGAAATGGTTGGTTTCTTTTATATCAATGAATGTCTAAAGTGATAAGTTTTATGTATTATTTTGAGGGCGTTACAACTTGGTATCAGAGCTACTGGGTTCGAATACTTTGGGTACGTCGGAAGTGATTAGGATCACAATGGGCTTGTCTCGCTTGATAGAGACTTAGATGTAGTGTTATGTGCTTATATGATAACATGTTTATGTGACTATGTGGGTATGGAATGTAGTTTCTAGGATGTTGATGGGATCCTTGGGTTTCTGGGAGTCTTGTTGGAAGCACTTGATCAATGCTGTTTCTAACCGGAACTCTATGTAGACACTCCATTTTTGACCGCCCTTAAGACTTGGGCACTACTGATGGTTTGCTCGGTGTTGAGAGATGTGCAGGGCAAAGATTCAGTTTCTTCGTACAGTTGTCCATGCATTAGGACGTGAGTGTTATAGCTTCGGCACATTTGTGAATGTGCTAATGGTCTTGGTTACCTTTATTAGGATGTCAGCACGAGGTCGTGGTAGGCGTGGCAGGCGTGGTAGGCAGGAGATGCCTTTACCGGATGATATTCCGGCATAGCATGAGGGAGTTGGTTAGGCCCATGTGGCTTAGCTAGCGGGTTAGCAGGCTATAAGTGCCTTGGCCCGAGAAATAGCAGGAGCTTTGGGTATTCTCAGAGCTGGGAATCAGGATCAGGCCCATGCAGCGGAGGCACGACCTTCCTTCTTGAAGAGGGAATTCTTCTGGTCAAACCTGGACGAGTTTGTTGGGGATCCGAAAGAGCCACTTAAGGCTGACGAGTGGTTGGAACAGATGGAGAAGACGTTTGAGATGCTTGGCATCAAGGACGGGGTTTTGAAGGTGACCTTGGCATCCTTCCAACTGAAGGGAGATGCGGGTCAATGGTGGAAGTACGAGAAGGGCAATGTTGGGGGTGTATGGAAGGCTTTTGTGAATACCTTCCAGGAGAAGTTTTTATCTTCAGCTGCTAGGGAGAAGCTGAGGGAGCAGTTTTGCCAGCTTAAACAGTAGGGCATGTCAGCGGCCGAGTTTGAGGCTACTTTTACTAGTCTGTCCAGGTTTGCACTTGAACTTGTGGTGTCCGAGGAACGCCGTTGCTTTGAGTTTGAGCGGAAGTTGAGGCGTGGACTCAAGCTGAGAGTTGGAGGGTCCTTTGTCCGAGAGTACAGACGTTTGGTTGATGCTACAACTCATATGGAGATTATGATGCAGGAGGAGGATGAAGGGCAGAGAGGCTCCAAGAGGAGCCAAGATGGTCAGGGTGACGGCAGGAGACAGAGGGGTTCTAACCCTCAGCAGTCTCAGGGTGGTTTGGCTAGATCGACCTTTCCAGTGTCGAGTACGGGCTCTGGGAGAGGTAGTTAGGGAGGCTTGACTTGTTTTGCGTGTGGCCAGCTGGGTCACAAGTCTTCGGTTTACCCGCAGAAGGGAGGGGGTGAGCGAACTGCTTCTTCTTCAGCTAGACCTCAGGGCCAGAGTCAGGGCAGGGGCCAGCCTTTGTCTTGCTATCAGTGTGGTCAGCCTGGGCATCTGAAGAGGTATTGCCCACAGTTGAGTGCCACTTCAGGAGCGTCTGGTTCTAGGCAGACGCAAAGTTATCAGCCAGCTCAGTTTGTGCATCGAGGACCAATCCGGGAGCTTCGTCATCCCAGTCAGTGCAGCAGTCTTTTGCTCCTAGACGTGAGCAGGTCGATCAGGGGCCTACAGGGCGCGTGTATGCTGTTACCGCGTAGGACTTAGTACCGGCTCCATCAGTAGTGAGAGGTACCTTTTTGTTTTGCAACTCGGTTGCTAGTGTGTTGATTGATACGGGTGCATCTCATTCTTTTGTATCTGCTGCATTCGCATCTATGTTAGAGTTGGAGTTGGCACTATTAGTATCTCCTATATGTGTTGTATCACCTGTTGGGGGTGAATTGATTTTGAAACATGGATGTAGAGGTTGTGATATAGAGGTCACCGACCATAGGCTTCCTTTTCCTTTTGTTGTCATGCCCATGAAGGGTTTTGATGTTATTTTGGGTATGGACTGGCTATCGTCATACCGGGCTATTATTGATTGCTACCGCCAGAGGGTCACAGTTTGTACCTTGAGCGGGGAGTGTTTCCATTTCTTGGGGGATTGGGTTGGTAGTGTGTTGCCACCGATGTATGATCCGCGAGGGCGGAGTAAGCTTAGTGGTCTACTTGCTAGCTTTATGAGTGGTGAGTGTGATGAGACCCAGATTGTATTGCCGAGGGTGGTTTGTGAGTATTCGGATGTTTTTCCCGAGAATCTCGTTAGTTTGCCACCTCACCGAGAGATATAGTTCTCTATTGATTTAGTGCCCGACACAGCGCCGATTTCTATGGCACCTTATCGTTTTGCCCCAGCCGAGTTGAGTTAGTTGAAGATTCAGCTCCAGGAATTGCTAGATAAGGGTTTTGTTCGCCCTAGTGTTTCGCCGTGAGGAGCACCGGCCCTCTTTGCTAAAAATAAAGATGGTGCCTTGAGATTGTGTATCGACTACCGAAAGTTGAATCGGGCTACGGTTAAGAATAAGTACCCTATGCCCCATATAGATGATTTGTTTGACCAGTTGAAGGGTTCCCGTTGTTTCTCTAAGATAGACTTGAGATCGGGTTACCACCAGTTGAGGGTCAGGGAGGAGGATATTCCGAAGCTGGCATTCCGTACGCAGTATGGCCATTATGAGTTTCTGGTGATGCCATTCCGGCTTACCAATGCACCAGCAGTCTTTATGGACTTGATGAACCGGATCTTTTGGGAATTCTTAGATCGATTTGTGGTCGTTTTCATGGACGACATTCTTATCTATTCTCTTTATGAGGAGGAGCACGAGAAACACTTGATAGTGGTGCTTGAATTGCTTAGAGCCCATAGGCTGTATGCCAAGTTTGGGAAGTGTGAGTTCTGGCTAGGAGAGGTCAAATTCTTAGGCCATGTGGTATCCGGGGAAGGGGTGTCTATTGATACATCCAAGGTAGAGGCATTGCAAGATTGGGCACAGCCTAAGAGTGTGTTTGAGATCCGCAGTTTTCTAGGATTAGCTGGGTATTATCGTCGGTTTGTGAAAGATTTCTCTTGGCTAGCTTCACTGTTGACTAGATTGACGCGAAAAGGGGTCAAGTTTGTGTGGAGTCAGACTTGTGAAAAGTCGTTCTAGGAGTAGAAAGTTAGATTGACCACCGCTCTGGTTTTGATTATTCCGGAGAGAGGGTTGGGTTATGCGGCTTATTGTGATGCCTCACGAGAGGGTTTGGGTTGTGTGTTGATGCAAGAGGGAAAAGTGGCAGCTTATGGCTCACGTCAGTTGAAAATACACGAGAAGAATTACCCTACACACGACCTAGAGTTAGCAGCGATGATCTTCGCCTTGAAGATTTGGAGGCACTACCTTTATGGTGAGAGGTTCGAGGTGTTCTCGGACCACAAGAGTTTGAGGTACCTGTTTACACAGAGAGAGTTGAATTTGAGGCAGAGGAGATGGATGGAGTTCATTGAGGACTATGATTTTGAGTTGCACTATCACCCGGGAAAGGCCAATGTTGTGGCTGATGCCCTTAGTAGGAAATCTATTAGTGATGTAGCTGGTATAGCCATCCGGGAATGGGAGATGTTGGGTGCACTTGGCGAGTTTGATTTGCTTCTGGGCGAATCTGTTGAGGCTGCGGCCTTGTTTTCTGTTGTTGTACAGCCTACACTTGTGACCCGAGTGTTAGAGACACAGAGAGGTGACCTTGAGGTAGAATCCCTCCGAGAGAAGATCTCCAGTGGGAAGGTTGAGAAGAGTTTGACGGTGTATCCCGACCAGAGTGTGAGATACCGAGACCGTTTGTTTGTGCCGGAGTATTGCCGTGAGGAAGTACTCCGAGAGTTCCATCATTCACGCCTTGCGGTGCATCCGGGAGGCACTAAGATGTATCGGGATTTGGGTCGCTAGTTTTGGTGGCGGGGTATGAAGAGAGATGTGGCTGTTTTTGTATCAAGGTGCCTTACTTGTCAAAAAGTGAAGGCCGAGCATCAGAGGCCAGCGGGTTTGTTACAACCCTTGCCTATTGCTGAGTGGAAGTGGGAGCATGTCACTATGGACTTCGTTGTAGGTTTTCCAAGGACTCAGCGGGGTAGTGATGCCATTTGGGTGGTTGTAGACCGGTTGACTAAGTCGGCGCACTTTATCTCTATGCGCGTGAGAGATTCGATAGATCATCTCGCCGACTTGTATATTCGGGACATAGTGAGATTGCACGGGGTCCCAGTGACGATCGTCTCAGATAGAGATCCTCGTTTTACTGCTAGGTTGTGGCAGAGTTTGCAGAGTGCCTTGGGCACTAAGTTGACCTTTAGTACGGCTTATCATCCTCAGACTGACGGGCAGTCCGAGCGTACTATTCAGATCCTTGAGGATATGCTTCGAGGTTGTGTCCTTGACTTTAGTGGGACGTGGGAGAGGCACTTGCCCTTGATGGAGTTTGCCTATAACAATAGTTTTCAGTCTAGCATCGATATGGCACCGTTTGAGGCCTTGTATGGCCGGCCTTGTATGGCCGACCGTGTAGGTCTCCAGTGTATTGGGCCGAGGTGGGTGATGCACCTTTGTTGGGTCCGGAGTTAGTTAGGGAGACGACGGAGAAAGTTGAGTCTGTAGGAGGCTTGTTATAGCTTACAGTCGCCAAAAGAGTTATGCCGACCGTAGGAGGAGGCCTTTGGCATTTGAGGTAGGTGATCATGTCTTCTTGAAAATATCACCTAGGCGAGGTTTGATGAGGTTCGGGAAGAGTGGGAAGTTATCCCCTCGGTTTATCGGTCCCTTTGAGATCCTTGAGAGGATTGGGGAGGTTGCTTATCGTTTAGCTTTGCCACCGCAGTTGTCCAGAGTGCATGACGTGTTTCATGTGAGTATGCTTCGGAAGTATGAGCCGGATCCGTCCCATGTGTTGGATTGGACCGACTTAGAGGTAGATGAGGATGCCTCGTATGAAGAGAGACCGGTTCGGGTCTTAGATAGGCGGGATCAAGTCCTGTGTTGCAAGACAATTCCTTTGGTAAAAGTTTTGTGGAAGCATCACGGAGTGGAGGAAGCCACTTGGGAACATGAGTTGGAAGTTTGTGAAAAGTATCCGGACATGTTTGTTGATGTGTAATCATATAATGAAATTTTGTAATAATATTGAACTTCAAGAACATTAGATATGTCTTAAGTTGTAAAACATTGTAAATGTTTTGGTTTATGGAAAGGTTGTAGAACTTGCCTTGAAATAGAAGTTTCTGTTAACATTGTGTATGTTAAGTATATTGTGGAAATGCAAGCATGATGTTAATGTTGCATGTATTATGGAATTGTGGAAAATGAGTTGAAATTGGTAAATTTCAAAAGAATGCATGTTGATAATGCAGGTTGTTATGTATAATGTGATATGACTCTTGAAAAGAGATGGGATTGACTGGTAACGGGTTAGATTGTTTAACATTATGTTATAATATTGTTGGGAATGGAGAAAACTTGTTTTTGAAAAACTTCTATTTAATTTCGGGGACGAAATTCTTTAAGGGGGAAGGTTATAGCGATTCCAGTATTCCCTTTGCTGTTCTGTTGCATTCCGGACTCGGTTCCGTGGAGTTGGTAGTTGTGTCTACCTTGTTGTCATCCTTTAATTCCATTTGATTGAGTTTTAGGATGTGTTGGGCATGTTTTGAGCAGGTGGGATGAGCCTTGGTCTAATTTCTTGTTGCCAGGTTTTTGGTCTTTCCGCTCGAGCGGGTCGTCTAGCGCTCGAGTGGAGATTGCACACTCCCAGTATTTTCGTTGTCTGAAAAACTCCTGCACGTGTGATTTCTACGCTTAAGCGGATTTCCTGCGCTTGAGCGGGTCGCGCTCGAGCGGACTTGTTGGCACTCGAGCGGGTAGTACATTTTTGGCGTAAGTTCTGGGAGGGGGAAATATACGCTCGAGCGGACTGGTTTTCGCGCTTGAGCGGATGTACTTTATTCTTGTGTCTTGGAGCTCAAGCGGGACTTCTTGCGCTGGAGCGAATTCAGCATTTTGTTCTTGGCGCTCGAGCGTTGTGTTTTCTGCTCGAGCGGACCTGTCGTATATCAGAAGGCAGTTGGGCATTTTTAAGTCAATTTTACATCCTCACTCTCTCTCTCACTTTTCCAAAAACTCCATTGTAGAGTCTCTCTCTCTAGAACCTTGCCTTCTCTCTAGGTATTGATCTAGTAGGAGTTGTCTCCTCACCTTTGGCCTTTACAAAAAAGTTGTTGATCGTCGAGGGCTATCTTTTGATCCAAGAATCTCGGGATTTGGAGCATTTCCGTTTTCTTCATCTTCTTCGTTGGGTGTCATCATTTGAGGTAGGGATTCCTACTTCCTACTATGGGTTTTAACCTAGATTTTTGGGCATTTTGTTAAATGGTTGATTTCGGGGAAAGTTAGGGTTTGAAAATGTTGAAAGGGGGTTTTTCTATTTTGATTCTAAAATGTGTATTTTGGGTTTCAAAATAACGAAATTGTTGTTGGTTGTTGATATATAGACCATTGGGTCAATATTGGGAAATGGGGTAGAAAACCCTAATCGGTTGTATAAATTAATTGGTATAATTAATTTGGAAAAATTGTGGCTATATGGGATTGAGTTGGAAATAATGAAATTGGCTCATTATATAGTAGAATGGTGGAGTTGGATTTATTAATCGCTCAATTTTGAAAACATTGATATTTTATCTGTTGGAGCTTTTATTATCCGTTTAAAAATAATTGCTTGGGCTATCGGTGGAGGGTAGTTTTGATTGTTGTAGACAATGCATGATGATTAGGCAAACTAAAACCAATCAATTGGATATGTCATAGAGTATGACGGTTAATAGAATACATTAATGTTATGTATTGATTGATTGTGTATATGACCTAAGTGTATATACGTTGTGTGTGTGGAAGGAGATAGGGAATGTACTCTACGGTTTAGGGGAAGATAGGGGATGGACCTCTAAACCGGATGTTGTTTGGGTGGAGATAGGGGATGGACTTCGCTAATGCAGCTCATATGCTTGTCGGTTAATGTGTTGATATAGCTCATATGCTTATGTATGGAAGTGTTGATATAGCTCATGTGCTTATCTGTTGAAATGTTGATACAGCTTGTATGCTTATCTGTTGAGATGTTGATGTTGCTTATATATTTATCGGATGAAATGTTGATATAGCTGGTATGCTTATCTAATGTGAAATGGGAGAAGTTTATTATGAGTCTCTATCTCATGTAAATGGTTGGCCAAGTTCTGAGCCGTTGATGTAAATTGTGAAATTGATAAGGAATGGAAAATGAAATGAAACATGAACATAGTGGTCATGTATGGTAATGGATTAAGAATTGATTTATGAGAATTAAACATTTATCAATTGCTAATGTTTTAGTTATTGCTCATATTGTGTTTAGCATATCTCTACTGGGCGTTGGCTCACCCTATATGGGACATTATTTTTCAGGTACAGGTAGCATGCCACCTCCAAGGACATAGCTTGGGTGATGATGAGAGTTGAAGACTCTTTTTGTTTATTTTGATTGTATTACATGTATATTAAGCCAAGGGCTTATTTGTATAGAGTTAATACTCTTCTTTTGTGTAACCAAGTGTTGACTTGGAAAGCTGTAAGCTCATAGGGCATTTGCTTTTGTTGTTAACATGTAATACTGTTGTAAGAACTACTCTGATGAATAGAAATGGTTGGTTTCTTTTATATCAATGCATGTCTAAAGTGATGTGTTTTATGTATTATTTTGAGGGTGTTACAGATCTATATTGGTTCTACATTGTCTTCGACAAGAGTGACTGGTTGCTTTCTTAAAAAATTTGAAAAAATGTTTTGCGTGGTCCTATGAAGACATGCGTGGAATCGCTCTTGAGATTGTGCAGCATAGGATCGCTCTCAGCCTCGAGACTCAACCCCTTTTGCTTTCAAACCTTGAACTTAGATTCAGAATGTTCAATGGTCAACCACAAAGGAGGCCCGCCAGGCCAGATTTGAAGCAACCCATGAACTAGGGGCAATAAGGTCGTATGACATCAAAGGAGGCTCGTCAGGCCCAATTCGAAGCAGCCCTCAAACTAGGGGCAAGAAGGTCAGATCAAGAAGGTCAAATGTGATCGAAGGAAGCTTGCAAAGCTCGATCAGAAGCATCCCTTGAACTAGGGGCAAAAATGTCAAATGTGCTCAAAGATTCAAAGGATGGGTCATTCCGCAAACCAATGAAGACTGGCAAGAAAGCTGAATTCCAACAACTGGATGAAGAAAATTTATTGCTGAAGGACAATCGAGTTCCTATCCACAACACTAGGGGAAAATTCAGACCCGATTGGATGGACTCCTACATCATTAACGAACAGCAGCCATTCGCTTGGATTTAGATGACTTCGAGATCCTACGACCAGTCAACATGGACAAGTTACACTTTTTTTTATCCTTGAGAGGCTCGCTGGGCCGAAAACCCAGAAGGGCAACCCAGGCAAAAGTTAGAGCAAATGAAAAAGAAAAAATGAAAAGAAGAAAAGGAAAGAAAAGAAATGAAAAGAATTTAAGAGAAAAACAGAGCTCGCAAGGTTGAAAACCCGAAAGGTCGGCTTTGGCAAAAGTTAGAGCTCAAAAGAAGAGGTTAATACTTGAGTGTACCTTAACCTGGAACTACGTACGGCCTGATTCCCATGTTTGGGATACGTAGGCAACTTTATCCTGAAGTCCGGCCCCAATCCTTTTCAGCTTGCTTGGCTCATCCATGTTGATTGGTCTATCCTTGTTCAACTTGGCTATCTAATCCATGTGCAAATTGGCTTGTCTTCATTCAAATTGGGATGTCCTGTCCTGTTACAAGATTCAGCTGCAAGACAATTCAAGTTCAGATATGAGGTTGTGCATCTCAAGAGTAAATTCTATGTTGGTCGAGCAGTGGCCATTTGCAAAAATAGTTTTCGAGGATTTTTATTGAGGTTGATTAATTCTCTCGACAAGTATTCTATTTTTCCAAAACTGGGCCATTTCTTAGACCCAAAAAGTAAAATTTTCAGTGCTCATAGCCTGACTTGCATGATTTCAAATTAGAAAATTGAAGAAGCATGTTAATCTAACTTTCATGTTGGTCAAAATTGTTTTAGTAGTAAGCCAAAACAAAAAAGGGTCAAAATGATGAACTAGGGGCACAATTGAGTCAGGTTTTCTGTCTTTTCCCCATTGTCAGCGTACTTGCCAGAAAGGGCACCATACTCGCCAGAAAGGGCACAACTGAAGCTAGCAGCAAAGGGCTGAAAGCTTTCTCATTCTCCAAGTAGTGAGGTATCAAACCAAGTGCGAAGCACGAATTGAAAATGGAGCGGGATGTTTAATTCCCTCATCTGGACGATCTCGCTCAAATTGGTATCTGACCCGGAATGGGAGCGTAGAAAATGCAATGTGTCATGCCAATGAATTGTATACCTGGCCGATGGGATATGCTGTAATTTATCTCGGTCAAGTGAAGCTAGGGACCTTGTCAATAGATGTCAGTTGCAGATCTGTTGCACATCCAGTCGTAGCGCAACCCCTCTGTGGGACAGTTCACGAGTTGTGAGCGGAAGAATGAGAATCTAGTAGAATACTAGGGGCAAGAGCCCATAACTTCCTGTTTATCCATCAACCACCCAGGGGAGGGATAAAAAAGAAGAGAGATTAAAGAAGAGAGAGATGTGCGTTGAGAGGAAAAAGTGAGAAAAAGGTTTTTTCAGAGAAGAAGAGATTGAGTGCCAGAGTGATGTGAGAAGCACAAATAAGAAAGGGTGGGAAACAATACCCGGAGAAACTGGCTCCTCGTGAACTGAGAGGTCTCCCACCGGTGGTACACATCCGAGTGCTGTGTTTGTTATTTTTGTTTGTCTCGATTCTTGTTTTGAGTCATTTTTGAGTGTCAATAGATGTGTCTAGGTTGTTTTACCTTTGTTTTCCTTTGTTGAGTCGTTTTGACTGTGGTCAATCGTAGGCTCAATACCCAGTTGAGAACTCACTCTCAATTTCAAAAAAAATAAATCGTTTTGTGCTCAGAGTGTTGTGCCATTCTCAACATATGTGCAAAACAGGATTTGTCCTTTCATAAAACTGCAAGGTTCAACCTAGTTCATGTGAGAACAGTTAAACCAGGACCTATCTGAAGCTGTGTAGGTTCCAGACTGCAAAGCAAAAGAAAAGAGGGAAAATTTGGAGCATCTTAGTATGTTTCAACTCCTACAAATTTTGAGATTGCATTCCAGGTGCACCTTTTCAGACCTCACCTTTCTCGGGGGTATGAGTGTATCTCGACCCCAAGTGTAAGCCTGCTTCAAGTTGGAATGGCAGTCCAAGTAGCACCTGTGGTTTTCACATGCAAATGTTATTGCTCGCCAATATGAACAGGGTGTGTCCTTTTTGAGCTGAGCATGTTGCAAAGTCCTCTGAGAGGTTAATTCGGAGGCACCAAAGTACATATTTGATGCCCATCTATTGCATAGAGTAGGCACTTTTAGACACATTTCTATTGCATGCGTGCCGCACATCGTTTACAATTCTTGCATAGAATATGCATGATACATTGAATATGCATCATTGATTATTTTGCATAGAATATGCTTTCAATCATGCATAGAATATGCTTGTCTCTTGCGTAGAACATGCCTGTTTCATGCATAGAATATGCTTTCATTTTGACATAAAAAATGCTTTTGTTATTTTGCATAGAACATGCTTTCATAGAATGTGTCGTTGCTTTTATATCTCGGTGGTTTGTCTTGCATAGAATATGCACTCTTACTATATCACACTTGTTAAGTGTCTTTCTTTACATACACGATATGGTATGTATGGTTCATTCAGAGGAATTTCGGGAGTGATCATTCCAATTCCTCGAACTGCCTTGTTTTGGTTAGAAACACTGGGATGTGCGCCCGATGTTCATACCACCTTTCGGTGTTTGCACTGCTCTCCTTTCTTTACTTGTGTGTCGCGCATTTGGATGCTTCTTGCACTTTCTTGTGCATCGCGCTTTCTTGCGCACCTTTCTCCACTTGCATGTCGCGCATTTGGATGCTTCCCGCATTTTCTTGTGCATCGTGCTTTCTTGCACACCTTTCTCCATTCGTGTGTCACGCGTTTGGATGCTTCTCGCACTTTCTTGTGCATCGCGCTTTCTTGCGCGCATTTCTCCACTCGCGTGTTGTGCTGTAGACGTCCCGGGAGGATGAGTCCCGTTCTGTTCATATTGGGTTCACTACAGTTAAGGACTCTCAAATTGTCACGGTTCTTAGTCTGAACCAAAGAGTCCAAATCCGGCAAATCGTTTTGAGAAAAATAGATTTTTAGAAAAAAAGTGCCAAACATGGACTGCTTTGCCAGATACAGAGTTGCCACCTAAATATTTTTATGGGGGAATTTAGGAAACCCTGACTCGTTTGCCTAAGACCACGTGTTCGTCATCACCAAAGTTGCCTCAGCTCGGGAACTTGGGTACGATTGGGGAAGGTCAGCTATGAGCACTCCCGCTTGCCTGATCCGAAGATTGGCCTCTACTAACCATGATACCCAATTTTGAAAATGTTATGTGTTCTTATCCCGGTTAATAGCCTAGATTTACTACGTGATGCGCACATCAAACAAGTATAGACTAAGTGCCTAAATTGGAACGAAACATGTCATGTTTGTTTATTTGAAAATGGTTTGATGGTGCTACCCGCAAGTAGGCTAAGACATGAATGTTGCCACCCTCAAGTGGGCTTAAAACTCATATTCAATGCGTTGTTCCAATTTAAGTAACTCAACCTTCACCCACAGGCATTCAGGCAGTTATATCACACAAGCACATAGCCACATGACAAGCATGCTGTCATGTTAATATTCACATACATGCAAGATGCTAAAGCATAAACACTCACAGTATACTCCGAGCCAAAACAAGAAACTAGTTAGTAATCATGCATGATCCTAGTTCATGTTAAAATGGCTAATGCATCACATACAGAATGTCACTAGAATAGGCTCGGCTAATCTACTGATGGCATGTGAAATGCACAGATAACACGTATTCAAGTTAGATTTGAGTTACTATGCAGAAACCTGTTTTGACAGCAGCAGAGGGTAAAACAAGGCATGACAATGCATTTCAAGCAAATGTGTGCACCAACACACCCCTTATCATGTATATGGCTCAAAGGGGGATGGTACTCGATTCTCGGACCACCAATCGCGCATTTCAATGCATGATGGCCCAAGAAACCAAGTTGTGCATTTTGATTTCAAATGACGTGCAAACAAAATAAACACATAAAGCCCAACCTCTATCATACTCAATTCAAGAGGCAAAGCATGCATGCTCTATGCAATGCAACCTAGGCATGGAGGCTAAGTATGCAACATGAACATGAGGGCAATTATGCAAGTTAGCAAACATGCAAAGTGTAATCTTAACCATGCACACATGCAAGGCATGTAACATGTTAGGCAACTTAGCAAGAAATGCATGCCAAATGCAACACCATTTAAACATGCAACAAAATATCAAGAGCCAAGTACCTAAGCATACAAACATGCATGCAAACATGGTTGAATACCTAAGCATATAAAAGCAACTTTCAAGAACACTTAAAAGGGGCAAACATTGGCACATAGCATTCATGATAAGCTTTGAAAAACATGTAGAAGATGATGCCAAATCAACCTACCAATGCAAGCAAAGCATGCATCCAAGCCCAAGGACTTAAACTATGATCATATGACACATGAAGCAAATGATCAAAGTGAATCAAAACAGTCCCAAATCATGCCAAATGAAGCCCCCCAAACCACTTAGATGGCATCTAAATGATCTAATCCTAGGGGCATACACAATAGCACAAACATGGAGCATGAAACACCAACCTTATAAAGCATTAAAGGGGCATCAAATGCAAGCATACAAGCATACCACAAGGACTGAAATGACATGACAAGTGGTTCTAAACCACTAAAATGATGCAAGGATAGCATGCTAGAGGGTCCGATACTTAAGGCCTACAAGGGGGATTACATGGTAGCTATACAAAGCAAAGCATGGATGACCTAAATGACCAAAAACAATCCTCAAGAACATCAAAACAAGCATAAAAGCTTCACAAAGCTAAGCCAAAAACATGCTAGAAACAAGGCTCAAAGCATAAAGTATGTTAAGGCAAATCATGGCATTACAAGACAAGTATGCAAAGCAAGCATGGTGTGTCTAAACCAAGTAAAAACAATGCTATATCATGGAAAAATAAGCACAAATAACACTTTAGACATGGCCAACATGAACTCAAGAATGGTGCTCACACATGGGGCTAAAATGGCACATTTTGAAGACAACAAGGAGAGGGGATGGCCCTCTCCTTCTTAGGACCTTAAGACACCATCCTCACCACTGAAATCCCTCAAGATTTCAGTGGTGAGGAGGCCCAAACAAGGTGGTCCCGAAGCTCACCAAAGATAGCACAAAATGGGGCCAAACAAGGCCTAAGAGGGGGTAAACGACCCCAAACACAAAAGTGATATTAAACAAACTTCAAAAGGAGCTCAAAATAAGACTTTTTTTAGTTTATGAAAAATCCCAAATATGCTTTCAAGTAAGGCTAACAGTGTGTGCAAAAACGGGGAATAAAGAGGGTAAGAAGTGTTACCCTTGAAGACCAGCAAGAACCAGCAGCCTTTAGACCCAAAAATGCAACCCTCAACCTCTGAAAACAAGATCCAAGAACCTGCAAGTGATGATGAAAGCGTGTGGCTATGAAGTGGTGTACAATAGGCCCAGAACAAGACCCTTTTGAACCCTCTAACACACCCAAATGTAGAGAGAGAGAGGGAGATATAGAGAGAGAGTGATATATATATCTTATATATCAGTTTTTTCAACCCTTGAAATGGGAGGAGAGGCCCTCTATTTATAGAGCAAGGCAAAAGGCCTAAGCTTCTTGGAGAAGCTAAGGCAAAAGGGTCAAAGGGGGCAAACTTCTAAGGGAAGCTAAGGTAAAGGGGCCAAGCTTCTTGGAGAAGCTAGATAAGGGTTCAAGCTTCTTGGAGAAGCTAGAACAAAGGTTCAAAAGGTTCAAGCTTTCTCAAGATGCTAGAACCAAGGGTTCAAAAAGTTCAAGCTTCCTTAAGAAGCTAGAGCAAGGGTTCAAAAGGTTCAGGCTTCCTCAAGAAGCTAAAACCAAGTGCTCAAAAAGGTTCAAGCTTCCTCAAGAAGCTAGAACTAAGGGTTCAAAAGGTTCAGACCCCTCAAGAAAAGGTCCCAGCTAGAAAAAATGGCTAATCGGCCAACAAAGTTGGCCGACCGACCACAAAAGGTGCCGACCGACCATCAAATGGGCCGATCGGTCATCACCAATGGCCGGTGGAAAGAAAATAGGGCTGGTGGCCTCAAGCCATGGCCGGTGGATTTAGGGAATGGCAAACAAGCCATTCTCTACCCTCCAAAGCAAAAACCAACAAGTGTTTGGTCCAACCAAGCACAAAATAGTCGAGTTGAGAGATCCTGAGGCAAGGCGCGTAGCCGAGACCTCCGAGTACTCAGGACGAACACGAACATGGGTAATCATTGAGTGTTCAAATGATGACGTCCAAGTCTCGAGGACGGTCAAAAATGGGGTGTCTACAGTTGCCCCTCTTTGACAGAACTCGAAAGTCATAACAATGACGGGAGTGAGTGTCAAAGCCCAAAGACGACCCATTTTTGACAAGGCCGAAGACTTAGACAAAGCATACAAGCTACCGATAAATAAATGGTTGTGCCCGCAGGCTGCCTACGTATCCCTTTGCAAGGAATCAAACCAGCGTAGTTTAGGGGCAGGATGCAAATGATATGCAAGAAGACTTTGAGAATTGGCCTTATACGCTACGCGAAGCCGATTTGAAAATTGGACTTATATGCTGACGCGAAGCCGGTTTGTAATTGGACTTATATGCTTTCACGAAGCCAGCTTGTTATTGGACTTATACGCTTTCGTGAAGCCGGTTTGCATTCAAAACAATGCAATGTACTAACAAGTACAGGTGAGGTGCGCAAGATAGCGTGAATGAAATGCTATGATAGTAAAGATGCAAAGGGTGACAAACTCCAACCATGCCGGAATCATGAGAGGAGGTCCAAAACAAACAATTAGGAGTGCATACAACGCAACCTAAGTCAAATTCCAAACACGCCGAAATTGTGTGAGGAACAAAGAGAGAAACATAGGGACATATCCCGGTGTTTCGGAAGAAGAGAGAAACATAGGGACGTATCCCGGTGTTTCGGAATGGTGTGAGCATTGGAACGTATTCCAAATGCTCTTAACCAAGGGGAGAGAAACATAGGGACATATCCCGGTGTTTCGAATTGAGTGAGAAACATAGGGATGTATCCCGGTGTTTCGGAATGGTGTGAGCATTGGAACGTATTCCAAATGCTATTAACCAAGGGGGGAGAAACATAGGGACATATCCCGGTATTTCGAATTGAGTGAGAAACATATGGACGTATCCCGGTGTTTCGGAATAGTGTGAGCATTGGAACGTATTCCGAATGCTTTTAACCGAAGATGGAGAAACATAGGGACATATCCCGGTGTTTCGGAAAAGAAGAAGAAACATAGGGACGTATCCCGGTGTTTCGAAAAAGGAGAAGAAACATAGGGATGTATCCTGGTGTTTCGGAAAGGAATGACAAACATAGGGATGTATCCTAGTGTTTCGAAAAAGGAGAAGAAACATAAGGATGTATCCCGGTGTTTCGAAAAGGAATGAGAAACATAGGGACGTATCCCAGTGTTTCGAAAAAGGAGAAGAAATATAGGGACGTATCTCGGTGTTTTGGAAAGGAATGAGAAACATAGGGACATATCCCGGTGTTTCGAAAAAGGAGAAGAAACATAGGGACGTGTCCCGGTGTTTCGAAAAGGAATGAGAAACATAGGGACGTATCCTGGTGTTTTCAAAAAGGAGAAGAAACATAGGGACGTATCCCGGTGTTTCGGAAAGAAATGAGAAACATAGGGACGTATCCTAGTGTTTCGGAAAGGTGAAGAAACATAGGGACGTATCCCGGTGTTTCGGAAAGGAATGAGAAACATAGGGACGTATCCCGGTGTTTCGGAAAAGGAGAAGACACATAGGAACGTATCCTGGTGTTTCCGAATAAGAAGGAGAAACATAGGGACGTATCCCAGTGTTTCAGAATGAGAAGGGGAAACATAAGGACGTATCCCAGTGTTTCTGAATAAGAGAGTGTGCATAACAATGCAAGTGGAAAGTGCGTGACAACGCAAGTGAAAAGGTGCATAACAATGCAAATATAATGTGCATAACAATGCAGGTGTAACGGTGCATAACTGTGATACCCCTGTTCTGTATTATGTTAATTGGTCCGTAATATGTATGTGATTATATGTTTTGATATGATTTTGTGTGCCATTATGTGAATATATGTGATTTTGGAATTCTATCTGTTCACCGTAGGAATACCTGTTTGAATAATCTGCTTTGGAAATTAAATTGAGGGCCTTATCGGCCACGAAACCCGAAATTGATTACGCCATTGTGATTAGCGTAATTTTTAGAGCCTACGGTGAAATTTAATTGAAAATTGATTCAGGTCAGATTAAATTGATTTATTTAATGGCATTGTGCTCAAATTGTTAATATTTTTAATTGTGGCTAGTGAGGTTTGTTGTATTTGAGCACTACACATCCCATTCTCTACTATGACCTCATTTTGGCTGATCAAAACTTGAGAAAGGGAGAGAGAGCCGGCTGTTAGAGAGAGAGAGGAGAGAATATTGCATTTGTGGTTCAAGACTTGGACCTTTTGGAGATTAAGCTCAAGTATTGCCAAATTGGGAAGATTAGAGCTCCTTGGTGAGTGATTCATGCATTTATAGCCATCATCTTGTGAATTCAAGTTTAATAGATGGTCAAGGGCATGAATTATTTTAAATGTAAGGGAATTGAGTTGCTTGTATTCAATTGAAGGCCAATGAAGGCATGCATGTATATGATTGTTGTGGAAATGCATAATCTAGCATGTATTGAGTTGAACATGGAAATAAATGTGTTAAATCTTACATGCAAGCATGCTTTTGTTGTATTCCATGAGAGTGAACACCATTTGCATTGTTTGGGATGGAAATGAAATCAAGGTTAGCATGCATGTTTGAATAATTAAGATATGAGCTTTGGATGTATGATTTTGTTTGTATTAGAATGAGTTGATGGGAGATTGGGGCATGCATGTGAATTAATTGTGAATTGGGCTCCATTGTAATGTGTTTTGGTGTTTATGGCATGTTAGCATAACTATATTTGAGATTTGAGCCATAACATGCATGTTTTGTTGGTTGAAATTTGAATTGGAGCTCAAGAACTCAATCTGGAAAACCCAGATTTTTGATGTCTGCTCGAGCGGGGGAAGAGCCGCTCGAGCGGGAAAATCGTGCTCCCAGCACTTTTTGTAGAGTTGGATGTCCACTCGAGCGGGCTATCTCACGCTTGAGTGGGGAGCTTTTGTAGACAAACCTTCCGCTCGAGCGCTCTATTCCACGCTTGAGCGTATTTTTCATGCAACCAGTACTTTTGCAGGCCTTAAGGGTCCGCTCGAGCGGGGAAGTTGACGCTCGAGCGGGGGCCCTGTTCTCTGAAATTTTGTATGCTCGTTCTGTGTTTCGTTTTCCGTTCTCTTTCACTTGTAAGTACTCTTAGGCATATGTTAAGCATTGTAAATGAGTTAATGAGATAAGAATAAAGCCTAAAGAGGAATATGTGAATCAAAGAACGGATTAAATTGTTAGTGACCCCTTTTGTGTTCATGAAATGTGTAGGGTCAAGCTCCAGGGCAAATCCACAAGCCGATCACTGTGAGTAATATCGATATTTGAAAGCTTGTCTATGTCCAATTGTTTATTTCCCTTATAAGCTTTATGAGTTGCTAATTGGGATTGTGGACAAAAGTTTGACATGATAGAAATGAATGGACCGAAGGTCGTTTTGACATGAATGAGTGGGCCGAAGGCCATTTTGACATAAATGAATGGACCTAAGGTCGTTTTGACACGAATGTATGGGGCGAAGGCCGTTTTGATGTAAATGAATGGGCTGAAGGCCGTTCTGACATAAACGAATGGGCCGAAGGCCGTTTTGCCATGAATAGAAATCTAATTGGGCCAAAGGCCAGTATGGTTGGAACTACAGTCATTTGATCTGAATTTTGTATAAGTGTAATCTCAGGATTACTGGCCGATTATGTCCTTAACCCATAGGGGCGGGTTCGGGTCATGACAGAGTGGTATCAGAGCACGAGTTAATAACTCACACACTTGTCGAAAAAGAGCAATAAGCGTCTAGATAAGATCTAGGATGCATTCATGTGATAAATGTGAATTTGGAAGCATTGATTGTATGCCTAAATATTTAGATATGAACAATTGTATGTCGTAAGTTGTAAACTACTTGCATTGTAAATCACCTGAAAATATGTGCTGCTTAGTGTATGCATACTTGTGTACCTTTTGTGTGAAATATAATGCAAGTTTAATCAGATGGTGAGAACCAGAGGTGATGAGATAGAGGAATCTTCTACTGCCAGACTGGACAGAATGGAAAGACGGATTCAGGAAATGGCAGAGGCTTTGAGATAGCAACAGGAGTGGCAACAACAGTGGCAGCAACCACACCCGCCACCTCCATCTCCGGCACCACCCATGCTAGATAATTAAAATGATGACCGGATAATAGCTCTCACCAAGGAATTCAAGAAAATGAAACCACCACAGTTCCACGGGGGATTAGATCCGTTCAAAGCTGAAGCGTGGGTCCTTGGCATTGAGAAATTATTTGAAGTGTTCCCCTGTTCAGAGACTCAGAAAGTGCTTCTAGCCACTTTTATGCTAGAAAGACGAAGCAAGAAGATGGTGGATGTTGATGCGAGAAAATCATAAGGATGTCGACTGGGTAAAGTTTCTAGAAATATTTTATGACAAACACTTTCCACAATGCGTACGGGACAGGAAAGTAGCGGAATTCATGGAACTCAAGCAAGATAGCATGACTGTAGCAGAGTAGGAGGCCAAATTCACTGAATCGGCCAGGTTTGCCCCACATGTAATTGACACAGACTATAAGAAGGCAAGACATTTTGAAGGTGGACTCCGCAGTGACATCCTAAAGAGGGTGAATGTCCTAAAGCTGGAGACCTACATTGGGGTGCTAGACAGGGCCATCATATTAGAGGCTAACATAGCTAGACAAGCTAAGCCAACAACAGAATGGAAGGGCAATAAAAGGCAAGGCTTCTTTTCGAAGAGGAAATTTCTGAAAAAGCAAAACACGGGCTCCTCAACTACTTCAAGTTCTTCCCGAGACACAGCTCCCATGTGCAACATTTGTAGCAAAAGGCACTGTGGAGTCTGTTACCGTGCATCGGGAGCCTGTTTCAAATGTGGGAAGCAGGGGCACATAGCCCTAGAATGTAATCAGAACAGTGGGAAACTAGCAGCTAGTTCAACTACATCAGTCCCAAAGTCGGGAAATACTTTGAGATCTGCTACTACTGGGGATACAGTGAGTCAGGGAAGAGTTTTTGCGCTTGTTCCGGGCGATACACGGAATGCCAATGCCGTTGTCTCAGGTACTATTTCAATATGTAATCCGGATGCCTTTGTATTAATTGACTCTGGATCAACACACTCATTTGTGACATGTACATTTGCATCTTGACTAAATGGACCCCTAGAATTATTGCTATATTTGCTATATGTGTCTGCTCCATCGAGGGAATCTGTGTTGTGTGAATCCATATACTGGTTTTGTGAAATGCGTGTTGAGGATGCTATCCTGTATGTAGATTTGTTACCCTTGAATTTTAGACATTTTGATGTAATTTTGGGCATGGATTGGTTAACCAAGTATTGTGCCACCATTGAATGTGTAACAAAGCGGGTCGTGTTTAAACCACCAGAACATAAGGAGATTGTGTTTGTGGGTAATGGGGTAGTGCCTCCACCTTATTTGATATCTGCAATGAAAGTATGTAAACTGATCAGGAAAGGGTGCCAGGGTTATTTGTGCTATGTGTTGTCTGAACAATCTGAGAATGTTGAATTGAATAATATTCCTATTGTTAGAGAATTTCCGGATGTGTTCTCGAAGGATTTACCAGGGGAATTGGTAGACAAGGAGATAAAGTTTACCATTGAAACTGTGCCAGGCACCCAGCCTATTTGTAAAACTCCCTACAGAATGGCTACTGCCGAAATGAAAGAATTAAAAGAATAGTTGCAAGACCTTCTTGATAAAGGGTTTATCCGGCCTAGCACTTCACCTTGGGGTGTGCCAGTGTTATTTGTAAAGAAGAAGGATAGTACTTTGCGCCTGTGCATTGATTACCGGGAATTGAACAAGGTAACGATAAAGAACAAATATCCCTTACCCCGTATTGACGACTTATTTGACCAATTGCAGGGATCACAGGTGTTTTCTAAGATTGATTTGAGATCTGGGTATCATCAGCTGAAGGCTAAGGCAGAGGATGTTGAGAAAACCGCATTCAGAATAAGGTATTGTCATTTTGAGTTTCTTGTTATGCCATTTGGGGTAACTAATGCTCCTGCAGCATTTATGGACTTAATGAATAGAATTTTTAAAACCTACCTTGATGAGTTTGTTGTAGTCTTTATCGATGATATTTTGATATACTCTAGAGATAGACTTGAACATGAACATCATTTGAGGACTGTTTTACAAATACTTCGGGAAAGAAAACTATTTGTTAAATTAAAGAAATGTGAGTTTTGGCTAGATGAGGTTGTTTTCTTAGGGCATGTGATCAACAAGGAAGGAATTTCAGTGGACCTGCAGAAGATAGAGGCAATTGTGAATTGGCCTACACCGACCAATGTGACAGAAGTTCGTAGTTTTATGGGCTTAGCTGGGTACTACAGGAGGTTTGTGAAGGACTTTTCGAAATTAGCAGTACCTCTTACCCAATTGACACGTAAAGGGCAACCATTTGAGTGGAATAGTGAAAGAGAATCAGCCTTTCATGAATTGAAGACAAGATTGACCATTGCACCAATTTTGACACTACCTTCAGGTACGAAAAATTTTGTGATTTTCAGTGATGCATCTTATAAAGGTTTGGGTTGTGTGTTAATGTAGAACGGAAAGGTTATTGCTTATGCCTCCAGGCAGTTGAGGCCACACGAGAAGAACTATCCAACACATGACCTAGAATTGGCCGCAGTCATTTTTGCTTTGAAAATCTGGCGGCATTATTTGTATAGGGCAAAGTGTGAAGTCTACACGGATCATAAGAGCCTGAAATACTTCTTCACGTAGAAAGAGTTGAATATGCGTTAGAGAAGGTGGCTAGAACTGATAAAAGACTACGATCTAGAGATTCAGTATCATCCCGGGAAAGCTAATATAGTGGCTGATGCCTTGAGCAGAAAATCAACAAGGAGTATAACTTGTTTGCTTACTGAACAAAGGGAGATTTTGCAAGACTTGGAAAGGTCTGAAATTGAAGTGGTAGTATGTGAACAGGGCGGATTGATAGCCGCTATTACAACCGAGACGGTAATTGTTGATGAAATCAAGCAGAAACAGAAAGGGGATGAGTTCCTCAGAAAGGTAATTGATGAATTTGAGACAAGTCCAAAAGCAGAATTTAGCATTGAGAATGAAGTGTTGAAATTCCGGAACCGAATATGTGTCCCAGATATCCCTGAGCTAAAGAAGAGGGTTTTAGATGAAGCCCACAGGTCCGTATTTGCTATGCATTCGGGTAACAACAAAATGTATCGGGATTTGAAACAAACCTATTGGTGGCATAAAATGAAGAAAGAGATTGCAGAACATATGTCCAAGTGCCTTCAGTGTCAGCAAGTTAAGGCTGAACATCAGAAACCAGACGGTCGTCTTCAACCTCTCCCAATTCCTGAATAGAAGTGGGAACATGTGACTATGGATTTCGTTGTTGGCCTACCTTGGACTTCTCGAGGTATGGATTCTGTTTGGGTTATAGTTGATAGACTGACTAAATCTGTACATTTTCTGCCTGTCAAAACTACATTTACTGCTTATAGATTGGCTACTATTTATGTTGATGAAATTATCCGTTTACACGGAGTTCCGGTATCTATTGTGTCGGATAGAGATCCAAAATTCGTATCTAGATTGTGGAAGAGTTTGCAGGAAGCTACAGGAATAGAACTAAGGTTCAGTACTACATTCCACCCACAAACAGATGGGCAGTCAGAACGAACGATACAGACATTGGAAGATATGCTTCGCATGTGTGCTTTGGATTTTCAGGGGAGTTGGGAAGATTATTTGCCACTTCCAGAATTTGCTCATAATAACAGCTTCCAATCCGGCATCGGTATGGCACCATACGAGGCTTTGTATGGTAAGAGGTGTAGATCACCTATCTGTTGGACAGAGGTCGGGGATAGAGCTTTGCTTGGGCCAGAAATTGTGCAAGACACATCTGAGAAAATCAAGACTATTCGTTAAAGGCTCAAAACAGCTCAGGACCGACAAAAGAATTATGCAGACGTTCGGAGAAGACCTCTTGAGTATGAGGTTGTTGACCATGTGTTCATCCGTGTTTCTCCGATGAAAGGCCAAGTCAGATTTGGGAAAAAAGGCAAGTTGTTGCCCCGTTACATTGGGCCGTTCCAGATTTTGGAGAGACTCGTTCCAATTGCTTATAGAGTTGCCTTGCCACCAGGATTCGAGCAAATCCATAATGTGTTTCATGTGTCAATGTTGAGGGGTTACCTTCGAGACCCGTTACATGTGATTGATTATCACCGGGTTGCTATTGATGAAAATATGGAATATGCAGAATGGCCGGAAAGGATTGTTGACCGACAAGTGAAAGAATTGAGAAACAAATCCATCCCAATGGTGAAAGTGGAATAGAAGGAACACTATGGGCCAGATGCTACATGGGAAAAAGAGGAGGAAATGCGTCTACGCTATCCACATTTGTTTCTCGACGAATGTAACTTAAGTTTGGAGGACCAAACTATCTAAAGGGGGGAAGACTGTGATACCCCTGTTCTGTATTATGTTAATTGGTCCGTAATACGTATGTGATTATATGTTTTGATATGATTTTGTGTGCCATTATGTGAATATATGTGATTTTGGAATTCTATCTGTTCACCATAGGAATACCTGTTTGAATAATCGACTTTGGAAATTAAATTGAGGGCCTTATCGGCCACGAAACCCGAAATTGATTACGCCATTGTGATTAGCGTAATTTTTAGAGCCTACGGTGAAATTTAATTGAAAATTGATTCAGGTCAGATTAAATTGATTTATTTAATGGCATTGTGCTCAAATTGTTAATATTTTTAATTGTGGCTAGTGGGGTTTGTTGTATTTGAGCACTACACATCCCATTCTCTCCTATGACCTCATTTTGGCTGATCAAAACTTGAGAAAGGGAGAGAGAGCCGGCTGTTAGAGAGAGAGAGGAGAGAATATTGCATTTGTGGTTCAAGATTTGGACCTTTTGGAGATTAAGCTCAAGTATTGCCAAATTGGGAAGATTAGAGCTCCTTGGTGAGTGATTCATGCATTTATAGTCATCATCTTGTGAATTCAAGTTTAATAGATGGTCAAGATCATGAATTAGTTTGAATGCAAGGGAATTGAGTTGCTTGTGTTCAATTGAAGGCCAATGAAGGCATGCATGTATATGATTGTTGTGGAAATGCATAATCTAGCATGTATTGAGTTGAACATGGAAATAAAGGTGTTAAATCTTACATGCAAGCATGCTTTTGTTGTATTCCATGAGAGTGAACACCATTTGCATTGTTTGGGATGGAAATGAAATCAAGGTTAGCATGCATGTTTGAATAATTAAGATATGAGCTTTGGATGTATGATTTTGTTTGTATTAGAATGAGTTGATGGGAGATTGGGGCATACATGTGAATTAATTGTGAATTGGGCTCCATTGTAATGTGTTTTGGTGTTTATGGCATGTTAGCATAACTATATTTGAGATTTGAGCCATAATATGCATGTTTTGTTCGTTGAAATTCGAATTGGAGCTCAAGAACTCAATCTGGAAAACCCAGATTTTTGATGTCCGCTCGACCGGAGGAAGAGCCGCTCGAGCGGGAAAATCGTGCTCCCAGCACTTTTTGCAGAGTTGGATGTTCGCTCAAGCGGGCTATCTCATGCTCGAGCGGGGAGCTTTTGTAGACAGGCCTTCCGCTCGAGCGCTCTATTCCATGCTCGAGTGTATTTTTTATGCAACCAGTACTTTTACAGGCCTTAAGGGTCCGCTCGAGCGGGGAAGTTGACGCTTGAGCTTGGACCCTGTTCTCTGAAATTTTGTATGCTTGTTCTGTGTGTCGTTTTCCGTTCTCTTTCACTTGTAAGCACTCTTAGGCATATGTTAAGCATTGTAAATGAGTTAATGAGATAAGAATAAAGCCTAAAGAGGAATATGCGAATCAAAGAGCGGATTGAACTGTTAGTGACCCCTTTTGTGTTCATGAAATGTGTAGGGTCAAGCTCCAGGGCAAATCCACAAGCCGATCACTGTGAGTAATATCGATATTTGAAAGCTTGTCAATGTCCAGTTGTTTATTTCCCTTATAAGCTTTATGAGTTGCTAATTGGGATTGTGGACAAAAGTTTGACATGCTAGAAATGAATGGACCGAAGGTCGGTTTGATAGAAATGAATGGGCCGAAGGTCGTTTTGACATGAATGTGTGGGCCGAAGGCCGTTTTGACATAAATGAATGGACCTAAGGTCGTTTTGACACGAATGTATGGGCCCAAGGCCGTTTTGACGTAAATGAATGGGTTGAAGGCCGTTCTGACATAAATGAATGGGCCGAAGGCCGTTTTGACATGAATGGAAATCTGATTGGGCCAAAGGCCAGTATGTTTGGAACTATAATCATTTGATCTGAATTTTGTATAACTGTATATATGTTAAGCAGAAATATGCATTGGGCCCAAGGCCGTTCGGAGCATGTTGTTCTTCATATTGCTTATGTAACTTATGTATTCGATATTATTCACTGGGCTATCGCTCACGCTCATTCATGTGTTTGTAGGTGAGCCGAGGGAAGTCCAAACCCAGCCCCAATGAAGTCTGCCAGGAACAACATGAGTTTTGGAGAGTCAGCCTTGTGTCTTACGTACGAGACCCATCCTTGCCATTTTGTTATGTATTTATATTTTGTCTTGTTGGCAAGGACATTTGTGTACATCTGTATATAGTTTTGATATGGATTGACTCAGTTTGGATGATCCTGTCTGTAAAGGATTTTGTGATACTGTACTTGTTGTGGGTTATTAACGTATATGTGCATGGTTTGTTTTGAGTGCATATAAGCACGGCTCTATGGACAAAGTTTTAAATTTTTGATTCCGTTTAGCCCCTTTACTCTGATGAGTTATGTCTGTTAAGGTTTGAGGCCGTAGGTAATCTCAGGATTACTGGCCGGTTATGTCCTTAACCCATAGGGGCAGGTTCGGGTCGTGACAATAACAATGCAAGTGAAGTGTGCTTGACAATGCAAGTAAAGAGGTACACGACAATGCAAGATAGATGTGCCTAAAAATGCAAGTAAGGAGCATAACAATGCTAGATAGATGTGCATAACAATGCAACGAATGATGTGCGTAACAATGTGAGAAATGGTGTGCATAACGATGCGATGAATGTGCAACTTCAAAAGCGTGTTTGAAACAAAATGCCGAATAAGGAAATACAAGCCTTAACGAGACCAAATCCAAACGTGACCTCCGATTTACCTCTCGGAGGGGTTTGTAACGACTCCGCTTGAAAAGGGTACACCTTGTTTATATTGGCGAGAGATAACATCTACAGCTGCTTTTAATTGCTATTCTGACTTGAAGCAGGCTTAAGCTTGGGTTTGAGATACACTCATACTCCAGAGAAATGGCAAGGCCAGAAAAGGTGCACCCGGAATGCAGTCTCAGAATTTGCTGAAGTTGAAACACACTAAGATGCTCCAAATTTTTCATCTTTTCTTTTGCTTTGCAGTCTAGAACCTATATAGCTCCAGATAGGTGCTTGTTCTACTGTTCTCACATGACCTGGGTTGAACCCTGCGGTTTATGAAAGAGAGAATCTTGTTTTGCACAAATATGGAGAATGACACGACACTCGGAGCGCAAAACGATGATTCTTTTTTTGAAATTGAGAAATGAGTTCTCGACCGGGTATTGAGCCTACAACTGAATACAGCGAAAAAGACTCAATAACGGAAAACAAAAAGGTAAACAACCTAAACACATCGAGACACACTCGGAATGACTCAAAGCAAGAATCGAGACAATCAAAACAAAAGATACGATATACAGATATGTTACAAAGACGAGAGGCTTCTCAGTTTGCAAGGAGCCAATTTCTCCGGGTAGTGTTTCCCACCCTTTTCTCATTTGTGATTCTCGCATCACTCTTGTACTCAATATTTGTTTTTCTGAAAAAGCCCTTTTCTCACTTTTTCTCTCAATGCACATCTCTCTATTCTTCAATCTCTCATTTTTTTTATCCCTCCCCTGGGTGGTTGGTGGATAAACAAGAAGTTGCGGGCTCTTGCCCCTAGCATTCAGCTTGATTCTTTTTCTTCTGCGCACAACAGTGAACTTTTCCACAAAGGGGTTGAGATGCGGCTGGATGTGCAGCAGATCTGCAATTGACATTGGTTGACGATGCTCTACTGGGGAGTTTGGACGTGATTAGATCTATCCAAACAAAGGAGTGGAATATCTTGATCTGTTCCCGTTCGTGCTTCGCGCTTGGCTTGATACCTCATTGCTTGGAGGATGAAAGAGCTTTCAGCCCTTTGTTGTTAACTTCAGTTGTGCCCTCTTCTGGCAGGTAGAGTGCCCTTCTTGGCGAGTATGTTGAAAATGGGGGAAAGACAGGAAAGCCTGACTCAACTGTGCCCCTAGTTCATCATTTTAAACCATTTTTTTTGTTTTTGGCTTTCTATCTATAAACAATTTTGACCAAAATGGAGTTAGATTAACATGCTTCTTCGATTTTTGATTTGAAATCATGCAAGTCAGGTTATGAGCACGGAAATTTTTCTTTTTGGGTCCAAGAAAATGGTCCAGTTTTAGAAACAATGGAAATAATTTTCAAGAGAATTAGTCAACCTCCAGTAAAAATTCTCAAAACTATTTTTGCAAACGGTCATTGCTCAACGAGCACGAAACCTACTCTTGAGATGCACGACCTCGGATCCAAAACAATGGAAAGCTGCCTCTTGTCTGAAGGACACTCATGGCAACGGAAAGTTACCCCATTGTTTGAATAGCACCGCGGCACACTGTATGGCAACGGAAAGTTGCCCCTTATTTGGATAAGCACTGCAGGCTTGCGTAATCAGTCCTCAGAGTGAAGGTCACAACCAAACTCTCGGATAGGATAATGGCAAAGATTTGAAATAACCATTACATGTGACACAATTGATTTGGAAGTGTTTGCGGCTGGACCTTCAAAACGAAAGTTGCCTACGTATCCCAAAGATGGGAATCAACCTTACGTAGTTCGGGGTTAAGGTACACTCGTGTATTAACCCTCACCTTTTACGCTCTAACTTTGCCAAGGCCCCCTTCGGGTTTTCAACCTTTGCGAGCTTTGTTTTTCTTTTTCTTTTTTTCAATTTCTTTTTCATTTTTTTTCATTTTTTTTTTCTTTCTTGTATTTTTCTTTTTTTCTTTTTTTTGTTCTTTTTTCTTTTTTTTCCTTGCTCTAACTTTTGCCTAGGTCGCCCTTCCGGGTTTTCGGGCCAGAGAGCCTCTCTCAAGGGTAAAGTGTAGCTTTGGTCCATGTCGAATGGTTTTGAGATCCTGAAAGTCATCTGAATCCAAGAGAATGGCTGCTATTTGTTGAACGATGTAGGAAGTCCATCCAAGGGGGGCTGAATCTGCCCTAGTGTTTGTGGGTAGGAACTCAGTTATCCTTCAACATACTTCTTCCTTTCCTCTCTTCTAGGGTTTTGGCATTTTTGCCGGATCTTATTGATTTGTGAATGATCCATCTTCGGCTCTTCGAGCA
The DNA here is from genome assembly GCF_004153795.1 of Camellia sinensis. Taxonomy (NCBI): domain Eukaryota; kingdom Viridiplantae; phylum Streptophyta; class Magnoliopsida; order Ericales; family Theaceae; genus Camellia; species Camellia sinensis. The sequence goes on along the minus strand of NW_021024593.1, from coordinate 205,677 downwards.
CATTTGAAATTCTTGCCCCTAGTTCTAGGGAATGCTTCTGATCTAGCTTTGCAAGCTTCTTTGATGACAACTATTTCTTGATCTAACTTTGGTGGCCTCTTGTTTGAGGGCTGGCTTTGAATCTGGCCTCAACAGGCCTCACACATGTAGTTGACCATTGAAACATTTCTGAATTGTAAGTCCAAGGTTTAAAATGAGGGGTCGAGTCTTGAGCTGAGAGCGATCCTAGGCTGCACAATCTCAAGAGCGATTCCACACAGGTCTTCGCAGGTTCCGCGCAAACAATTTTTTTTTTTGAAATCTTTTAAGAAAGCGACAAATCGCTCGATGCTGAAGACAGTGCGGAACCAATCCTGCATCAAGTCAGGATCCTTCTCAGTACTCACATTAACAAGCATGATCTCGATCATTAAAGGCTTAGCATGCCTCTCCTTTTCTCAAATTGATCAAAGTTTTGCAAAACCCGAGGAATTCCTTCCTCTTCATTTTTATCACAATGTTTCGAAAAAAGTTTTGGAAAACTTAGGTCGATGCAATGAATTCAAGGCATAGAAAAGACACACCTTCTAGTCAAATACTGCCATCTCATTTAAAATTTATGGCACAACTGGCACACAGCAGAAGCAAACACAAGAGTGTGGGAATTACTATTTTTTCATTCAGGTCTGTTGGCACAACTGGCTCAAAGCAGCAACAAGTACAAAACATGACAGCCACAACTGTTTCATTCAGATTTCCCGATTGCAACTGGCTCCACGACAGAAACAGACTAAAAAAGAAAGCAAAGAGACAAACACAAAACAAAATAGTGACATCCGAGGTAACATCCCCGGAATCACTTGACTCTGACAAAACAGGACTGACTCGATACAACCAGGTAGGCCCAACTGATTCAGTATGAAAAGACTGACTCTATACAACGAGACAGACTCTAAACGACATAACAAAACTGACTCAATACCTAAGTTAGAAAGTACAAAAATCAGCATTCACAAATGCTCAAAATAGTGCGTGCCATACGCCACATCTAGAGTAAACTGAGCGCCGCCCGCAGGTGGTTCATCCCCTGATCACATCACATTATCCCCAACAAGTTCACTGATCAAGTGTCGATAGACTTTGCAGGGCCTGGTACGGGGATGACCCTGTTGTCAATCAAATTTTGTATCTCGTGGTGGAGACGGACGCAACTGTCGGTGTCATGACCGGTTTATTGATGAAAAGCGCAGTACTTAGTCGGGTCATGCTTTGGAGGAAGAGGATCGGGTAGAGGCCGTTGTTCTAACGGTTTTAGATGCCCTTTCCTGAGTAGGACCCCTAGAGCTTTAGACAAAGGCATATAAAGCGGGGCAAAAATCCTCTTGCCCCGGGGTAGATAGCCTAAGGTTCGGGGGTTTGGATTGGATGTACCAACAAAGGGGGTGGCTGTTTTGGGAGTGGTGGTGACCATTCCAACTTCAAAAGATCTTGCAGCTGCATCACCACTGGTGGTCGCATTTGAACTGCGGTTGAATGCCCTCTTGGGTTGCTCTCTATCATTGTCAATCAGGCCCTGTTTCAAAGCATCCTCGATCTGTACTCACATCTCATGCAAATCTGAAAGGGTGGGGAAGGGGAGAACGATCATTTTTTGCATGAGCTTGGGTTGGAGGCTGTGCACAACCATCCGAATCTGATCTTTGTCAGTTGGCCTAATGGTCATCATTGAAGCCTTGGCTCTCCATCTCGTTACGAACTCTGAGAAACCCTCCTTTGGTTCTTGGTGGGTGACTTCGAGATCACGAGTTGTGACCTCGATCTGTGTGTTCTAGGAGTATTGAGCAATAAAGGCCTCAGCCAGCTCTTCCCAGTTTCGTTTCACAGAGTCCTCCAATTTCGCGTACCAGATTGCGGCTATCCCAGACATGGTTCGACTAAAGAGAGACAACTTCTGAGCTGTGGTCAAACCCATTGGCCTCAAGATATCAGAAAACAGGTGGAGGTGCACCCTTGGGCCTCTAGAGCCGTCAAAGCGATCGATATGCGACATTTTGAATCTGTCCGGCAGCGTCACAGCTGTATCGGTATACCCATCCTCGATGTCCGAGATGGACTTTACTCCTTGAGATTTCTTGAACATCTTTTCAAGCTTGCTTAACTTTAACACTGTATGGTCTATCTCGAACTCAAAGGGAGAGTCCGATAGGTTGATTGGTGCTTTAGACAGCTGGGGTAAGAATGTGGGTGGAGCTGGCCCTGTCGGAATGTCCGTATCTCCCTGGACATTTGGTGCCTCCTCAGGTGATGGAACTCCTGGTGGTGGAGGAGCTTGATGCGAAATAGATGCTCCATTTTGCTGTTGCAACCTGGTGATTAGCTCTGCCTGCTGGGCCATGATCGCAGCCTGCTGTTTGGAAAATTCCGCTTGACGAGCAGCATCCTGCTACATGGTTTTCATGCTCTCTTGGAGTTGACGCATCATTTCCTCCATTCCTGCCATGTTCTGCTGTTCCGGCTGACTGATTGGTATATGTATCTCTTGTGATAAAAACTGAGGCCTCAGCCTGACTGTTCACTGGTTGGGTAGATAAGGGCCACTGATCTGGTAACTGTTGAACTGGTGATCTGTGCTTGACTGGCCCTTTTACCGTGCCTCTCGCAAAGGAACACTGATTTTCCCTTGAACTGAATCTCCGACCTGACAAAGTCTATCAACACGGATCCGATATACCTGGGGGATATTGGAGCCCTCTGAAGCTATAGCTCCATGACTACCTTGCAAAAGAGCAAACAGACAGTATCTCAGCTTGATTCCACCAGAACAGGTATACACATAGCTGAACGACTGTGCTCTCTACTGAATTCTGCCCAAAATTCTGCTTGTAAACCGATACCCTTAGGTAAAACTGATTCCCCCAAAATACTGATGCCCTCAAGCCTGATGCCCATCACGGTCTTATAGGCTGCTTTGACAAGCAGCCTGCCGCAAACGATTCAGGAATACAGATGGCAAACACGGTGTACCTAACGGCACACTTAATGCAACATCAATGCAAAAAAAAACATAGTGTATCAACAGATACATGAGTATTGAGGTCAAGTTCTTAAACTCCCCAGCAGAGTCGCCAGAACTGTAGACGTCCCAAACCCCCGGGAGGAATGAGTCCTGTTCTGTATATTTGGGTTCACTTACAGTCAAGGACTCTCAATGTCACAGGTTTCTTAGTCTGCAACCAAAGAGTCCAAATCGGCAAATCGTTTTGAGAAAAACAGCTTTTTTAGAAAAAAGTGCCAAACATGGACTTGCTTTGCCAGATACAGAGTCCGCCAATATTTTTATATGGGGGCAATTAGGGAAACCCTGACTCGTATTGCTAAGGACACATGTCCGTCATCGACCAAAGTTGCCACTCGCTCGGAACTTGGTACGTTGCGGGAATGTACCGCTATGAGCACCCTCGCTGCCGATTGAAGTCGAACCTTTATACACCATGATAATCCATTTGAAAACGTTATGTGCTCTTTTCCAGTCTAATAGATCTAGATTTACTACGTGATGGCGCACTATCAAACAGTATACGATAGTCGCCTAAATGGAAAGAAACATGGTCATGTTTGTTATTATGAAAAATGTTGATGCTGCTACCGCAAGTAGGCTAAGACATGAATTTTTGCCACCCTCAAGTGGGCCTTAGAAAATAAATAATTTGCCACTCTCAATGGTTAAAACTCATATTCAAATGCCGTTGTTTCCAATTTAAGTAACTTCCTTCCCCACAGGCATTCGGCAGTTATATTACATAAGCACAAGCAATGGCAAGCATTGCTGTCATGTTAATATTTCACTACTCAGATCAAAAGATAAATCACTCACAGTGTAACTTCTGAGCCAAACAAGAAACTAGTTAGTAATCTGCATGATCCTAGTATGGTTAAAAATGGCTAATGCATCCATAACCAATGTACAGATAGGCGGCTAATCTATTGATGGATGTGAAATTGCACAAATAACATGTATCAAGTTAGATTATGATTGCTATGCATTAGATGATGCGCGGCCGGTGCATGCAATACAAATGAATGGATGCACGCATACATCGCATAAAGGATGCTAATTGAAATATGTCTAATACTAACAGTCAATAAGCAAGGTAAGTGTAAAGGGAGAAAGAAGTGGGGATTGAGAAGACATGCATCACACACACATGCACCTTATATACAAAAGATTCAACTCGCTCGGAGGGACCAAAAGAATAATGACAATATTATAATTACGCTTACAAGCTAATTAAATAATTTACAGACACTCTACATTTATTAACAACAATTCATTAAGCTAAGGAGAAGTGTACAATGCTTGGAAGAGGGATGCTCATGCATTGCTCGGACTGAACTCGCACGGAAATCTATGGCATGCAATTTGTTGCCTCTGTTTATTACCTTTTTTGCACCCAAGAAACTGCATATAGTCTCCAAGATGCTTCTGACACCATTTTGAGCACTTGGGAAGGTTGTCGGCCAAGGGTAAAGGCCCACCGGCATCAATCAGCATAGATATGATATACGGCCAAAATGTTTGCGTCTATCTGGCACTGTTATGACGACGGCATATTTCTACGAACCTGTTTGACAGCAGCTAGAGGGCAAAACAAGGCAATGAGCAAATGCTTCAAGCAATGTGTGTACAACACACCCACTTAATATGTTTATGGACTGCACAAAGGGGGATGGTAACTCGATTCCTGGACACACCAATGCGCTTATCAATCATGATGGCCCAACGAACCAAGGTTGTGCATTTTGATTTCAATGACGTTGCAAAACCAAATAAACCATAAGCGCAACTCTATCTACTCATTCAGAGGCAAAGATGAATGCTCTATGCATGAACCTAGGCTTGGGCTAAGTATGCAACATGAACATGAGGCAAGTATGAAGTTAGGCAAACATGCAAAGTGTAATTTAACCATTGCACACATGATAGGCATGTAACATGTTAGGAAACTTAGCAAGAAATGCATGCCAATGCCAACACATTTACACATGCCCAACATTATGTCATGAGCAGTAGTCTACAGCATACAAACATCATGCAAACATGGTTTGAATGACCTCAGCATATAGCAAGCACTTCAAGCACACTTAAAAGGGACAAACATTGGCAAATAGCATTAATGATAAAGCTTGTGAAAAAATGTAGAACGATGATTACCAAATCAACCTACATGGCAAGCAAAACGCATCGATCCAAGCACAGGACAATATAACTATGAATCATAGACCATGAAGCAAATGATCAAAGTGAAATCAAAGATAGTCCCAAATATGCCATTAAGCCCCAAAAGCCACTTAGAATGGCATCTAAATGATCTAATCCTAGGGCATACACAATAGCACAAGCATGGAGATGAAACACAACCTTATAACAGCATTAAAGGGGCCTCAAATGAAGCATCAAGCATTTACCACAAGGACTGAAATGACATGAAAGTGCGTTTAATCCACTGAACCTGATGCAGGATATAGCATGCTAGAGGGGTTCGACTACTTAAGCTCCAAGGGGGCATTACACGGTAGCTACATACAAAGCAAAGCATGGCATGGACCCAATTGACCCAAACTAGTCCTCAAAGCCTCAAAACATGCATAAAGCTCACAAAGCTAAGCCAAAAACATGCTATAGAAACAAGGCTCAAAGCATAAAGTTATGTTAAGGAAATCATAGGCATTACAGAGTCAAGTTATGCAAAGCAGGCATGGTGTGTCTAACCAATAAAAAGTGTCTATATGATATGCGAAAATAAGCACAAAAAGACAACTTAAGAACTAGTGGCAAACATGAAACTCAAGAATTGGTGCTCACACATGAGGCTAAACATGACATTTGAGACAACAAGGCGAGGGGAATGGCTCCTCCTTTCTTGGGACCTAAGACCACCATCTCACACGTTAAAATCCCTCAAAGATTTCAGTGGTGAGGAGGCAAAACGCTGGTCCGAAGCTCACAGATAGCACAAAAGGGGCCAAACAAGGGCCTAAAAGGGAGGTAAACACCCCAAACAAACAAAGTGATCTTAACAAACTTCAAAAAGGAGCTCAAAATACAGAATTTTTTCAGTTTATGATAGAAGCCTCAAATTCTGCTTCAAGTAAGCAAAACGTGGTGTGAAAAAACGCGGAATAAAGAGGGTAAGAAGTGTTATACCTTGAAAGACCAAGCAAGAACAAGCCGTTGACCCAAAATAGCACCTCAACTCTCTGAAACATTCCACAGAAACATCCAAGTGATGATGAAGTGTGTGGCTATGAAGTGGTGTGATTAGGCCAGAACAAGACCCTTTTTGAACCCTCTAAGACACACCAATGTAGAGAGAGGGAGATAATAGAGAGAGGAGATATATATATCTATATATCAGTTTAGTTCACGCCTTGAAATGGGATGGAGGGCCCTCTATTTAGTGAGAATGCAAAACACCTAGCTTCTTGGAGAAGCTAGTGCAACAAGGGTCCAAAGGGGCAAGCTTCTAAAAGAACATAAGATAAGGGGCCAAGCTTCTTGGAGAAGCTAGACAAGGGTACAAGCTTCTAGAGAAGCTAGAACCAAAGGTTCAAGTTCCTCGAGAAGCTTAGAATCAAGGATTTCAAAAGGTTTCAGCTTCCTCAATGAAGCTAGAGCATAGGGGTTCAAAAGGTTCAAGCTCCTCAAGAAGCCTAAACCAAGGTTCAAAAAGGTTAAGTTCCTCAAGAGAGCTAGAACCAAGGGTTTCAAAAAGTCAGACCCCTAAGAAAAGGTCTCGGCCAGAAAAGTGCTAATCAGGCCAACAAGTTGGCCGACGACACAAAGGTGCGGACGCACATGCAAATGGTGACGGACCTCCACAATGGCCAATGGAAACAAACAGTGGCCGTGGCCTAAAGCCATGGCCGTGGGTTTAGGGAATGGAACAAGCCATTCTCTATCCTCCAAAGAAAAAACACCACAAGGTTTGGTCCAACCAAGCACAAAACAGTCGAGTTGAGAGATCCTGAGGCAAAGCGCGTATAACGAGACTTCGCGAACTCAGGACGAACACGAACATGGGTATCATCGAGTGTTCAAACGATGATGTCCAAGTCTCGAGGATGGTTAACAATAAGGAAGTTACACCGCCGTTTGGGATGCTTCTCGCACTTTTTGGTCATCGCGCTTCTTGTGCACCTTTCTCCACTCCCGTGTCGCCGCGTTTTGATGCTTCTCGCACTTTCTTGTGCATCGCGCTTTTTCGCACTTTTCTCCACTCGCGTGTGCCAGCGTTTGGATTTTCTCCGCCACTTTCTTGTGGCATTGCGCTTTCTTGCGCATCTTTCTCTACTCGCGTGTCGTGCGCTTGGATATTTCTCGTTGTTTTAGGCGATCATACTATTTGTGCATTCACTCTCCCTTCACACTGTTTGTACACTCTCTAGTTTAGGAGCCTATAACTGAAGTTGTAATCCTTTGGTGTTCGTCGTGCCCGAACGACTTCCCGTGGTCTGGTATAGCACCTGCCTAGTGTTTACGGTAAGTTTCTTCGGAGATCAACTGGAACGGTGGAAAATAGAGTTCGAATGGCCAAGTCTGGGACGTAAAGGTTCAAATTTTGAGACTAAGTCTGGTTTAAATGCCCAGGGTGTATCCTCGCTTGAAATTTGGTATGGCAGCCCCATAGGTTGAGGTAACGGTATGCGCCTCAATTCTAGATACTGAACCAATAGTTGTCACCCTATTGGAGAATAGGGAAAGCTACGACCATAGACAGGGAGAAAAGTAGTACCTACGGTTCAACCAAGAAGCGGAAGATTCCCAACAGCATAAGGTGAGTCATCACCAATTGCCCGTGTAAGGTACTTTCATCCTAGCTACATGATCGTATCTATCATAAGTGTTGCATAACATCTATCGCATTGTATATAGCATCTATCGCATGCATCTACTGCATTGTTTTATCATACTATCCTTTCCATGTTAAGCTTAGTCTGGCACGTGCTCATACATTTCCTTCGTTGAAGCGTGGTTCTGTGATAATGTGTACGTGCCTATTCCACAAAGAGAATTGTGGTCTGAGGGTGTCGGCACCTTTTCTGTGTTAGACGTGGTCTAGGTTTGTGTCCATGCCTTTTCTAGGCAAAATGTGGTTTGGCCGCGCGCCTTATCCACTACATCCATTGCATCCATTGCATCGTATTTTATTTTGTTGCATTCAGCATTTAGGATCACGATCTTTCCACAACAGATCATTCCTTACTGATGTCATCCCATCCAAATACTTGTACTCTGTTTCTTTCTGCAAAACACATAGTTTTGCATGTGCTCGCACCCCTTTCACATTGAAACATGGTTCTGTTATGTGTAAGCATCCATGCTAGGTTGAGGCCAGTATTGAGGATGTAGGCACTTAGCCTATGTTAGGCGTCGTTCGGGTCGTGCCCCACACATTTTCTATGTTAAACGTAGTTTGATTTTGCATCTCCATCCCTTCATGATATTTGTGCGGTTTTGCACTACTTGTGGTTTGATTATCTCAATTACATTGCATATCATTTGCATTGTTTCATTACATTGTATGTCATTTACACTGTTTTGTTATATTATGTATCATTTTGCATCTTGCCCCTGAACTACGCTGGTTTGATTCCTTACAACGGGATACGTAGGCAGCCTGCGGGCGTAACCATTTATGCATTCGTATTTTGTTTGTTTGTCTAAGTCTTCGGCCTTGTCAAAAATGGGTCATCTCTGGGCTTTGACATTCACTCACGTCATTTCATGACTTCGAGCTCTGTCAAAGAGGGGCAACTGTAGACACCCCATTTTTGACCGCCGTTATGACTTGGGCGCTACTGATTGTTTACTTGGTGATGAAAGGTGTGCAGTGCAAAGGTTCGATTTCTTCGGTAAGAGGAGAGTCAAATCCCAACCATACACCCCATTTTGGACCAAACCAATTTTGAATGCTTTTTAGGCCTTAAAACCCTTTCTTTCAAAATATTTTTTGAAAAGAAGTTTCTACGATGTTCCGAGGCTCGCATTTTGTTAAATGTCGCGCTTTTCGGTAAACCGAGCGAGGACAAAGTGTAAATAAATGAAAAAGAGATGAATTCTTTTGAAAAATCTTTCAAAACACCTTTTTTAGGGGTTTGGAGTTGAAGAAAATGAGGAGAGGAGAGAAGACAGCTAGTTGAGGAGAAGTTTGGCATGAATCTGGGTAGGATCGAAACTGAGCAGTCTTCACTCAAACAGGCATAACTTTTTTCACACTTGGAATTTTGAAGTGAGCTGCCGCCATCGGAAATAAGACTTCCAAGGCTACAATTTAGGCACAAGAATGACTTGCAAAGGGGTCCATATGATGGAGATAGTCCCATTTGAATTTGGGCCCAAAAAGCAGATTTTTCTTTCCAACCAGAGGTGGAAGTTTCTTACCATGAATGGGATTTTTTGGCCATGTGCTGGCCATGAATGGCCAATGCCGGCCCCTTTCGATCCAAGAGTGTCCCATGCCAGCCAACAATGATGTAGTGTCGGCCAACAATGATCAAGTGCCGGCCATTGATGCAAAAAAGTAGTTTTTGGAAGATATTTTTACTCTAGCTGTTCCAGCTGTCTCTCTTGAGGTATTTTTGACCAAAGCTTGTATTTTCCTATATATAGAGAGGTTTCTCTATGGTTTTGAAGGTGAGAACAATTTAGAAAAAGGTTTGGGAGCCTCTCTCTCTCTAAGACCTCTCTCTCTAGATTTCTCTCTCTCTTGAGCATTTGTGCTTGAAGGCCTGCATACATCAAACTTTAGCTTATTCATCCTTGATCAAAGTGGTTCAACTTTGGGCTGAGGTTGCTTGAAGCCCTCCTGGAGCTTCCTTGGAGCTCTTGAAGGTCATTTGGCTTGGTTTTCTTGCATAAGTGTTGTCTTCCCTTCAAGAGGTACAAGACTCACCCTTTAAGCTTGTCTTGCACACTTGTTTTTCCACCTTTGCAAACTGTTTTTGAGCTGGTTTTCAACTGTAAAAACCTCTACTTTTAAGGTTTAAAAATTTTGGTTTAAGCCTTGTTTGGTTAAGGGGTGGTTCCCCTCATTTGCCCTTTGGCTTGTAAAGCCTTTTGAGCCTTCTTTCAAAGCTTTTGAAACCTCCTTTTCTTGGCCTTTTAACCATTGAAATCCAGAGGAATTTTAGTGGTAGAAAGTTGGTTTTGAGGACCAAAATAGGAGGGGGTGGTCCCCCCTCCTCATATCCTCTTTGCAAGTGTAGATGGCCTAACTTGTGACCATGCATTTCTACCTTTTTGTAGCTTAGTTCAAGCATATTTTAGGCCCTAATTTAACATGTTTTAACTCTATTTTTGGCTGGTTTGGCCACTTGTTGCTTGATTCTTGCACTTGTAGTGTAATCTTGCTTACTAGCCTAGTATGCCTTATACGTTAGCGCATCATTCTAGCATGTGTTAGCTTGACTCCAGCATGTTTTTGCTACAGATTCAGCATGCTTTAGCTCTATTTTGGATGGTCTTAATCATATGTGCTTTGCTTTGTATAGTTATAGTGTAAATAGCCTTTACTAGCTTTGTATTTTAAGGCCCCTAGCATGCTTTGCTTGAGGTATTTGCATGCCATAGCATCATTTTACATGTGATTTCAGAGCATATATCATTGTCACACTCTCACATATTTCACTCTTTCATTGCTTTTGAGAGGTGTGCTTTGTGCCTTGTTTGTGAGCCAACATGTGTGCATGTTTTTCTTGCCATCTATGCTTCCATTTCAGCATGTTTGAGCCACTGATTTGGCATGATTAAGCTCTGTTTTGAGCTGATTTGATCACATGAGCTTTTCTTTGTATGCTTGTAGTGCAATTGTGCAAAATTGCCTAGCATGTGTTATTGTTTTGGCCTCTTAACATAGCTATTCTTCGCTTATTTCAAGCATGTTTTAGAACTCCATTTAGGGTGTTTTAGGACTGTTTTGGACTGTTTTTCCCTTTTGAACATTGTGTTGCATGCCTCTAGTGTTGTATCCATCACTAGCCTTAATGTTTTTGGCTCTTAACATGTTGTACATGAGTTGTTTGCATGTTATAGTCTTACTTTTCATGCCATTTCAGCGCTGAATTTCTGCAATCTTCCTCCATGCTTCACTCTTTCTTTTACTTTGAAAGTAGTCTTAAGCCTCTTGTTAGCTTGAGAATGGAATTGAGGCTCTTATGCCTAATGGTTTTAGCCTTCTCTTGAGGGTTTCTACTAACCAAAAGCATGAGGCTTCTTTCATGCTCAAGGCGTTTGTGGTTGAGGCCATCTTTCCCATTAGATGACTTTCACATTGAACTAAACAGGTTAATGAATGACTCTGTAATTTTAAAATGTGTAAATAAGAAATGAATCAAGTAAAACATGACAAAGATAAACATGTTTTGTGTGTATTGCATTGCGTTAAATCGGACGTTATATTGAACACAAGGTAGATTGGTCCATTTCGTACTTCAAGTGATGAAATGAGCCAATCTCCTTTGTCTCCATTGCCCTTGATCATGCATGATGGGGTGATGGTACTTAGAGTCTTGTTTTTGTGCATTTATTGAATATGTACAAGTTGGATCTTTGGTCATCATGCATTGAGATACTTGATTGATGGTTTTGAATCCAATAGCCCCCCTCTCTTGTGTAGACACCCCATTTTTGATCGACCTTAAGACTCAGACGTCATCGATTGAGCGCTCAGTGATTATGCATGTTGTGCTCGTTTCGAGGTTTCGGCTAAGTGCCTTGCCTCCGGGTCTCTGAACTCTTTGTGCTTTGGCTTGGTTTGCAGACCAAGCCTTGTTTTCCTTCCCTGAGGGAGGGAGAGGTCTTGTAGACCACTCTTTTGTGGTTGTAGACCACTTTTTGTGGTTGTAGACCACTTTTCCTGCTTGGAGACTAGTTTTCGATTTTCGGAGCCTTCGGTCGCGCGCCTTGTCTCGGGACCGCTTAACATTCTCCGTTTGGCGTGGTTTGTGTACTATACCTTGTTTCCTTGGCATAGGGGCCACTGTGGTTTGGGAGACCACTTTTGTGGTCGTAAACCACTTTTGGTGCTCGTAGGGTAGTTTTTGAGGCTTCCGGCTGCGCACCTTGCCTCCCGGACTTTCGTCTTGCATCAGTTTTGTTTTGTTTTTAGTACAAACCTTGTTTTCCTTGTTTGGAAGGTGGTACAAGGGTGGGAGACCAGTTCTTCCCCTTGGAGACCACTTTGCTTCTTGCCAGCCAGTTTTCTAGTCGGGGAACTGGTCTCCCTGGTCTTTGGACCATCAAAAGTGGTCGACCACCACACCTTTAGCTTTCTTTCATGCTGCTGACCTTCTCCCACCATGGCCGACCACTTTTTGTCTTGGTAGACCACTTGTGGTAGTCGGCCGACCACTTTAAGTAGCTGGCCGACCACTTCAAGTGGCCAGTTGCTTTTTATCACCTTTTTGGGGGTATTTTTAGCCAGCTGGCACAGTTGGAGAACACTGAAACCATCCTCCCTTAGCTTCTTCAAGAAGCTTGAGCTTTTGTTCTCTATAAGAGGGAGGCTCCCCCTCCCTCCTCCAGGTTCAACTTTTTGTGTTAGAGAGTGATAGATACACCTTTATCTCTATATCTCTCTCTTTGCTTCATTTTTGTGTCTTAAAGTGCCCTTTTGTCATACTTTAACACACTAACACACACTCAAACACCATCCTTTTGTTGTTGAGGTGCTTAGGAGTTGGTTTTGAGGTTCTTGGTTTGGTTTGAGCTTGAAAATGTTGCTGGAGTTGCAACTTTGAAGGTGTTCATCAAGGGTGAGCTTCTAACCCTTTAAACCCCCATTCTTGCTTAAGCTTTTAGCCTTACTTGCATATTGTTTTAAGCTTAACTCTAAACTACAAAAAGTTCTGATTTTGTATGCTTAAGATCTTTGTTTCAAGTCACTTTTGTGTTCGGGGTTGTTTACCCCCTCTTAGGCCTTGTTTGGCCTTGCTTTTGTGCCTTCTTTTTAAGCCTTTGGGACCACCTTGTTTTGGCCTTCTCACCCCTGAAACTCAGAGGAATTTCAATGGTGGAAAGGGTGTTTTGAGGTCCCAAATAGGAGAGGGTCATCCCCTTTCCTTGTGTCTTGTTTACTTGCTTTGAATGCCTCATGTGTGAGCATGTTTGTTAAGCTTATGTTGGCCATATCGTAGCTTGTATTTGGGCTTATTTTAGCATGGCATGCCACTTTTTTTACTTGGTTTTGTCACTCCATGCATGCCTAATACACTTGTAGTGTAAATCTCACAAACTAGTCTTGTATGCTTCGTGAAGTAGAATGTCATTCTAGCATGTTTTGTTTCCATTTTAGCATGTTCTTGGTGTTGTTTTACCATGTCATACCTCTGTTAGGGTTTGGTTTGGTCACCTCTTGCATGTTCCATGCACTTGTAGTGCAATTCCATGAAAAAGCCTAACATGTATCATGCTTTAACATGTCATTCTAGCATGCTTTTGGCTTAGCTTCAAGAAGCTTTTGTCCATGTTTTAACATGCTTTAGCTCTAATTTTTGTTTTTTTGGTCATGCATGCATTGCTTTGTATAGCCATGGTTCAATCTTGCTTGTTAGCTTTGTGTATTGAGTCCACTAGCATGCATTACTTGGACTATTTGAATGATTTGGCATCATTTATAATGTGATTTCAGTCCATGTTTCATGCTCATGCACTTGCATTTGTCACTCATTCAATGCGCTAGAGGGTTTGCCCTTTATGCCTTAACATGAATCATTGCATATGCCTTCATGCCTAAGCTTGCGAGCTATCATTTCAGTATGTTTTTGGGGTTATTTTTCCATGATATAACTATGATTTTTGTTGGCAAAGTCATCTCATGCTTGGTCTTAATAGGTGTAGTGTAATCCACCTTATTTGCCTTGTATGCATCATGCCTTATGCCCTTCATGCTAGCATATTTTGGCTTCCTTCCATACATGTTTTAGACTCATTTTAACATGTTCTAGGACTGTTTTGGGTTGCCTTGATCACATGCTTCATGTTTTGCATAGTTGTAGTACAAGTACCTATGCTAGCTTCAAGCTTCGGGTGCCATAGCATGCTTCATTTGTGTTGTGTACATGATTTGACATCATTCATCATGTTATTTCAGAGTGTGTAACATTGCCATATGCTCACTTCATTCACCCTTTGAGTGCCTCTAAGGGTTGTGCATTTGTCATCTTGTTTATGGCCTAGTGTGTATGCTTGCATGCCTAGGTCTTTGAGCCTCCATCTTAGCATGTTTTGGTCCATGTTTTGACCTACTTGAGCTCTGTTGGTGGTTGGTTCATGCATATTTTCCATGTATTGCATGCCTCCTTTGTAGTCCTCTTTATTAGCTTCCATGCTTTAGGATCTTTGCATGCTATACTTGTGTTTGATTGAATGATTTCGCATCATTTTTTACTTAATTTTAGTGCATTTAGTGTTGTTACACTTTCGTATTTGTCACTCCTTGATCCTTCTTGAGGGTTGTGCTCTTAGGCCTAGTTGATATGCCAAGGCATGTGCATGCACGCCTTGTCTTTTGTGCCTTGGTTTCTTAGCATAATGGCCACTGATTTGGACATGACTGAGGTCTGTCCACTTTTGGTTTAAGTCTATTTAGCATTGTGTAGGCCATGTTGCTTGCATGCTTAGGTCACATTGCATTGAGTATGCCATATTGTTTATTGCATTTATGTATGCCATGTTCATTGCATTGTGTATATTATGTTGCCATTTGCATTGTGTATGCCATTGGCATTGAGTATGCTAGGTTACATTGTATTACATGTTTCCATGCTTGTTTCATTGTATTGCATATTTGCATGCTTGTTTTGTTGCATTGCATGTTTGCATGCTTGAGTCGCATTGTGTATGTCATGCTTGTGTTGCATTGTTGTTTGGAATAGGCGTTAGTCCAAACACGAGAAACGAGGGACGTTTCATATTTGAAGTGATGAAATGTGCCTCAGTTCTCGGTCGCCGACGCTTGATCATACATGATAGAGTTCTAGGCATTTATGTGTTTGTGTGTGCATTCATTTCATATTGAATTGTGCAACTTCGCCTCTCGGCCATCATGCATCGAGATGCGCGATTGGTGGCCCGAGGGTCGAGAACCACACTCCCTTGAGCTTATGAAATGATAGGGATGGTGGTTGTGCACACATATCTTGCAAATACATTGCCATGCCCTTTCTTGCTCTCTGTTGTAGCAAATTGGAGGAATACAACAATAACTGGTTGGCCAGCCAGAAAAACTAGCTGGCCGACCACTTTTTCTGCCCTGCAACAACAAAAAGTGGTCGGTCAATGGCTGGAGAGAGCAACAACTGGTCGGCCACCCTCCTACAGGTCCCTAAGATGAGTTAGAAGCTATCTGGAGCTTGGTGCAAGTTTCTGAGAACAATTGAAAACAGAGGCAAGTTGGGGCATTACAACGGATTTCCGAACGAGGCGACCGGGCATGCATGCATTCTTCTCCCTCTGAGGACCTTGTTTTGCAGCTTTATTTAGCTAGTTTATGCTTTGGATTCTATACCTTAAGTCGTTAATGCATTTAGCTGCTTAATTGTTTTGTAATAATTAGTTGAATTTGCTTAGATTAGCTACTTAGCTTCTTATTCAGACCCTCCGTCGAGAGGGCCAACTATTGTAATAAGCGTGCGTGTGTGTGATGCATGTCTTCCAACCCCCATTTCTTTCTCTCTTTTACTTAACCGCTTACGATGGTTAGTTTTAGGGCATGTTTCAAGTAGCATACCTTATGCTTTGCATACGTGCATCATTCATCTATTTTGCATGCACCGGGCTCGGCGCATCATGCTAAACTGCATTGTATTTTCAATCCATTTACTTGAATACGTGTTCAACAGCATGTTATCAAGTTACATCTCACATGACATCTTAGAATAGCCGAGCCTATTTTACCTGCATTTTTGCATGTGTTGCATTAGCCATCTTAAACACGAACTAGGATCATGCATGATTTCTATCTAGTTCTTTGTTATGGCTCGGAGTAAACTGTGAGTGTTTATGCTTTAGCATATTGCATGCGTGTTAATGTTGCCATGAAAGCATGCTTGCCATGAGGCTAACTGCTTATTTGATATAACTGCCTGAATGCCTGTGGGTGAAGGTTGGATTACTTGAATTGGAATAATTCATCGAATCCCCGATTTAGCCTACTTACGAGTAGTAAACTTCAAACCATTTTCAAACAAAAATGCGATTTTTTGTTCCAAATTAGGCGATCTAGTTTATACTTGTATGGTGTGCGTATCACGTAGCAAGATTAGCTAATTAACCGGAATAAGAACACATGTGTTTTCAAAAACAAAATATCATGCTTAGTACAGGGCGATCTTTGATCGGACGAGCGGGGGTGCTCATTGCATGACCTTCCCCTCTCGTACCCAAGTTCTCGAGTCGAGGCAACTTTGGTGACGACGGACACGTGGCCTTAGGCACGAGTCAGGGTTTCCTAAATTCTCCCAAAATAAAATATTTAGGTGGCGACTCTGTATCTGGCAAAGCAGTCCATGTTTGACATTTCTTTATAAAATCAGTTTTGCAAAACGATTTGCTGAATTTGGACTCTTTGGTGATTTATCAGTCTTACATTGCATTTTGTGAGATCAAATTAAGAACCGTGACATTGAGTCCGAACTGTAGTAGCTAGAGAACAAAACGAGATTCGTGCCATCGCGCGCGGATATCGGAGAGTTCTCTGGGGCTCGTCTACACCTTGATGTTTTGAGATGATAAGGAGAAGGTGCAGTACAAACATGTCCTTGGAAAATCCTCCCTTTTCCTCTGTTTGTGCTCTGTTGTAGTTTGGTGGTTTAGCAAACCAGTGGCCGGTAGTGCCTCATCAGTGGCCGGCAAGGCTTCACCTTTGGCCGGCAGTGCCTCTCTTTGGCCGGCAGATGGCCGGCAGCAGCTTCTCATGGTCGGCAGGCCACTGGTGCACTCCCCAGCATTGTTTTGGTAAGGTTCAGCAGCAGCTTCTCAGTCTTATTGTTTCGGTTGAAATAATTAGTCTAATTAGTTTAATTAGATTAGTTGATTAGCTTAGCATAGCTAGCTTGGCTTATTCATTCGGACCCTCCTTCGAGAGGGCAAACTGTTTTAATAAGGGTGTGTGTGTGTGCATGTCTTCCAACCCCACGTCTTTCTCCCTTTTATTTACCCGCTTTCAGTGGTTAGATTAGGGTACGTTTTGATTAACATACCTTATGCTTGCATGTTTTTATCATTCATTTGTCTTGCATGCACCGGGTTCGGCGCATCATACAAACTGCATTGTATTTCAATACTTCTTTGAATACGTGTTCAAAGCATGTTATCAAGTGTTGCAACTCATATGCCATCTTAGATAGCCGAGCCTATTTAGTTACATTTTGCCTGTGTTGCACTAGGCATGTTAGCATGGTTAGGATCATGCATTGACTTCTAACTAAGTTTCCTGTTTTGGCTTGGAGTATACTGTAACTGTTTATGCTTTAGCATACTTGCATGAATGTGAGTGTTGCGATGTTAGCATACTTGCCATGAGGCTATTTGCTTAAATGATTAATTGAATGAATGCCTGTGGATGAAGGCTTTGTTGCTTGAATTGGGAAAATTGATCAAAATGTGCATTTTAAGCCCACTTTATGGAGTGGCAAAATCATGTTGTTTTAAGCCCACTTGAGGGTGACAAATCCGCGCTTTAGCCCACTTGCCGGTGGGATTTTCAAACCATTTAAAAAAAAAAACATGAATTGTTTTGTCCAAATTCTTGGGATTTTAGTTTATGCTTGTATGCTGTGCGCATCACATAGTAATGTTAGATTAATAATCGGATAAGAACACGTGTTTATAAAACCACATATCATGCTTAGTAGAGGCCAATCTTTGATCGGGCGAACGGGGGTGCTCATTTCAGGGCATTCCCCTCTCGTACCCAAGTTCCTGAGCCGAAGCAACTTTGGTGATGATGGACACGTGACCTTTAGCACGAGTCAGGATTTCCTAAATTTCCCAAAAACAAAATATTTAGGTGGCGACTCTGTAATCTGGAAAAGCAGTCCATGTATGGCGCTTTTTGATTAAAATCAATTTTCCAAAACGATTTGCTGGATTTGGACTCTTTGGTGATTTATTAGTCTTACATTGCACTTTGTGAGATTAGATTCAGAATCGTGATGGGAGTTCGAACTGTAGTAGCAGGACCCACTTCGCGCCCTCTTTGAAAGGGGGGCGCGCGAATAGAGTCGGGCGGTCTACAGAGCCAAATGTAAGAATAAGTATTTTAACAGGGATTTGGCTCCTTTCCAATTGGGCCTTGTGGGTTCACAAGGCGATCTCGATAATCCAAATGATTCATATTGTAGGGCCATCTCGATAATCCAAATGATTCATATTGTAGGGCTTGTTGAAAAAATTATTTTCACAAAAAACCAAACTATTTAGACAACTGTAACCACATGATTATCACAAAAATAGATATACAATTGTAATTTTTAAAATTGATCATTCATTATTTTCAAGACAAATGTAATTTAATAATGCGTCTATAGTTTGATAAATATGATTTTTTTTTAAAGTTGATCTTTTAGTATACCCTACAATATGTACGGTTTGTATCATCGAGATGGGTATCTTGATAGACTCACATGAACGTTTCCTTTTAATAGAATGGCTATTGGCCATTCTATTTTAGTGAACTAAATATCGTCATGGTTTTTTTTTTTGTTTTTTTTGATCGGGTAGAAAATTTTTATTGCAAAATCGATAAAAAATCGAATCCATCTTGTACAGCGATAGCAAAAGGTCTCATAATGAGATAACAAACTTCTATAGGAGAAAGAATCCTAACCTCCATAGAAGAGAGGAAAAACACTGTCGTGCTTGATATTACATTTGACTCAAATTATTAGTTCGGTACGAAAAACAAGAACTCAATGTAATTTTTGGGCAGAAATTTTCGGAAAAAATAAATCACAAATTAATAGCATTAAGAGATCGTTTAATTGATGAAAAGAATTTAAAATTTTTAGTATGAGAATAAATTATTTTTAGAGTAAATTACAATGACCTTTACTAAAATTTGAAGAAAATATAGTAAACTCACAGTTTTGACATAATTATATTTACTTTAATTTAAATAAGATTAAATAAACAGAAATTAATTATCAGAGATTGTGATGACCCCGTCACGTATAATATTTTATATTTGGTTAATTAAGGAGATTTGGGATTTTAATTAGTCGTTATCCTAATTTAATTTGGGACTTCTGAAAATTGTGGAATCTGATTCGTATATGATTCTCTTGAAGATTTATTTTAAGGGTCCAAATGGCTTAAGGAAGCGAAATTAAGAAGTTGAATCAATTTAATTTTAATTACGGACTCGTTTGGGAGTTAATTAAATATTCGAGTCAGTTTAGTAAAATTGAGATTCGATTAATTAGGTCTGAATTGGAGTTAATTAAGTTAGTTCAATTATGAGGATTGAGAATTGTGATTATTACGGGTTAAATTTATTTATGGGATGTCCAATTTAAATATGTAATTTATTGACGAAAATTTGGAGTCTAATTAGAAATTAAAGGCCTAAATGATTTGGGGAATCAAAATTGATGATGATAATAAGTTTAATTTAATATTTGGAGTCTTTTCGAAGTTTGATTAAAAATCTTATTCAGATTGATAAATTAAATATAATTAATTGGGCTCTTAAGGAAGTCAAATTAGGCTAATTAAATTATGTGGGATTTGTGATTAGTTACGATTA
>NW_021024593.1:146153-160338 GCF_004153795.1 Camellia sinensis | reverse complement strand
TGAAGTTGGGTATCATCCCGGTTGGATCGAATCTGCGCGGCTTCACCAAAATGGGCATAACTTTTTCCACAGGAGGAATTTTAATGCAAGGTTTGCGCCATTGGAAAGATAACTTATGCAATAACTTTACCATTCTGCATCAATACACATCCCAAACCCTTATAAGAAGCATCACTAAATATGGTAAATCCATCCGTACCTGAGGGTAGGGTAAGAATCGGTGCAGTCACAATTCGAGTCTTTAACTCTTGAAAAGCTGATTCTCTCTGGTCAGTCCAGTCAAATGATATCCCTTTTTGAGTCAATTGAGTCAACGGTAGGGCAATTTTGGAGAAGTCCTTCAAATCTGGGATTTTCGTGCTATGAGTTTGAAAACATGGACCTGGGTACCCGTACTTGGAATTCTTGCGGAAATAAACACAAAAACATGATTCTTTATGCAAGCTTTCGGATCAAAACAAGACTTTCTTGAAGAACACATGAATGTCATTTTCTCTTTCTAAAATCGAACTTCAAAACAATGCATGGCTTACAAATCATATCCGATCATACAATGCAATAACATGAACATGAAGAACATCATGAGCAGATCAAGAATCTAACCTTAGAACACAAATCTAACGGTTTGATCTCAAGGAATCAAGCTTGAAGATTTACTTTCTCACTCTAAAACTCCTTCTTCCTCCTAGAGCTCCTCTCTCTAAAAGACAAGATTATGATATCAAATGATAGTTTTCTTTACCCGGTTCTGGGGTTAACCCTCTGCTGAGGCACGTGGCGGCGACTGGTTGGGTTTTCCCTGAAAAGGTGGCTGACAGACCAGACAAAGCATGGTGGAAGGGTGTTCAACAAGTAAAGCGGTATGGGCTCTCTGACGAGGCAATGACATCGGCTAATAACAAGGCGTATTTAACAAGCTACACGGAATGGCACTCCGGCAAGGGGTGACATCGGCTAATAAAAGGGCTTCGGCAACTAAGGTGACAATGACCCCGGCTAGGAAGGACAACTCTTGACTAAGCTGTGCCACACCTTGGCCTAGATGTGCCACACCTCGATCTAGGTCATACCACTCCGGGACGAGATCATTTGGGTGCAAAGGTAACATCTCGGCCAATGAGTCAAAGCAAGGATGGAGGTCAACAAAGGGGTTCCAAGATACTTCTAGGCTGAGGATGACCTCGGCTCGGAATGGTCTAGGCGTAACGTAACCTAGGCTTGGCATAACATCGGCTAATCATAACTTAGGCAAGGCGTGACCTAGGTTTCACATCAAGGAAGGAGCAAGGCAAGCACACAACACTTAGACAAATCACAAAGGCATCAAAACAAGACATGGATCTCACTCACTTAAGCAGAACGAGTCACAAACATACACATGCAAGCTTAACAAGCCATAATCATACAGATGCTCATGAACATGATTAAGACGTAAAATGTGGGTTCCTATATATATTATTTTTCCATTTATGTTTTTCATCCATTTACTACTTTCCCATGATTTGATTTGATTTGATTCTATTTTTCAAACCTTTTACTACATTCCCATCTATGTTTTTCCCGCTGTTTATTACTTTCCCATGATTTTCTTAGATTATGTTTTCCGAGCCGTTTATTATTTTTCCATTTCTGTTCTTCAGCCATTTACTACTTTCTCATGACTTTGTTTGATTCTATTT
This sequence comes from Camellia sinensis, assembly GCF_004153795.1. Lineage (NCBI taxonomy): Eukaryota > Viridiplantae > Streptophyta > Magnoliopsida > Ericales > Theaceae > Camellia > Camellia sinensis. Next base: position 158,659 of record NW_021024593.1, on the reverse strand, counting down.
TTCCAACCGTTTACTACTTTCCCATCTATATTTTTCCTGCCGATTACTACTTTCTCACGATTTTGTTTGATTCTATTTTTCCGGCCATTTACTACTTTCCCATTTATGTTTTTCCAGCAATTTACTACTTTCCCGTGATTTTCTTTGATTATGTTTTTCCAGCCGTTTACTACTTCTCATTTATGTTTTTTCAGCCATTTACTACTTTACCATTATTTTGTTTGATTCTGTTTTTCCAGCCGTTTATTACTTTCCCATTTATGTTTTTCCAACCGTTTACTACTTTCCCATAATTTTGTTTGATTATGTTTTTCTAGTAGTTTATTATTTTTCCATTTCGATTTTTCAGCCATTTACTACTTTCCCATGATTTTGTTTGATTCTATTTTTCCAACATTTTACTATTTTCCCGTCTATGTTTTTCTCGTCGTTTATTACTTTCCCATTATTTTGTTTGATTATGTTTTTCCAGCCGTTCTTTATTTTTCGATTTTTGTTTTTCAGCCATTTACTACTTTTCCATGATTTTGTTTTATTCTATTTTTCCAACGGTTTACTACTTTTCCATCTATGTTTTTCCCGCACGTTTACTACTTTCCCATGATTTTGTTTGATTCTGTTTTTCCAGCCATTTATTACTTTCCCATTTATCTTTTTTCAGTCGTTTACTACTTTCCCATGATTTTGTTTGATTATGTTTTTCCAACCGTTTACTACTTTCCCATTTATGTTTTCCCAGCCATTTACTACTTTCCCATTACTTTTTTGGTTCTGTTTGTCCAGTCGTTTATTAATTTCCCATTTATGTTTTTCCAACTGTTTACTACTTTTCCATGATTTAGTTTGATTATGTTTTTCCAGCCGTTTATTATTTTTCCATTTCTGCTTTTTAGCCATTTACTAGTTTCCCATGATTTTGTTTGATTCTATTTTTCCGACCGTTTACGACTTTCCTATTTATGTTTTTCCCGCCGTTTACTACTCTTCTATGATTTTGTTTGATTCTATTTTTCCAGCCAGTTACTACTTTCCCATTTATGTTTTTCCAGCCGATTACTACATTCCCATGATTTTGTTTGATTCTATTTTTCTAGCCATTTACTACTTTTCCATTTCTGTTTTTCAGCGGTTTACTGCTTTCTTATGATTTTGTTTGATTATGTTTTTTCAGCCGTTTACTGCTTTCTCATTTATGTTTTTCCAGCTATTTACTACTTTCCCATTATTTTGTTTGATTTTATTTTCTAGCCGTTTATTACTTTCCCAATTATGTTTTTCTAACCGTTTACTACTTCCCCATGATTTTGTTTGATTATGATTTCCCAGCCGTTTATTATCTTTCCATTTCTATTTTTCTGCCATTTACTACTTTACTGTGATTTTGTTTGATTATGTTTTTCCAACCGTTTACTACTTTCCCATGATTTTTTTTGGTTATGTTTTTCTAGCCTTTTATTATTTTTCCATTTCTATTTTTCAACAATTTACTACTTTCCCATGATTTTGTTTGATTATGTTTTTTTCCAACCGTTTACTTTGCCATTTATGTTTTCCCGGCCGTTTACTACTTTCCCCATAAGTTTGTTTGATTCTGTTTTTGTAGTCGTTTACTACGTTTTCATTTCTGTTTTTCAGCGGTTTACCAATTTTTCATGACTTTGTTTTATTATGTTTTTCCAGCCGTTAACTACTTTCTCATTTATGTTTTTCCAGCCATTTACTACTTTTCCATTATTTTGTTTGATTATATTTTTCCAGACGTTTATTATTTTCCCATTTATGTTTTTCCAACCGTTTACTGCTTTCCCATGATTTAGTTTGATTATATTTTTCCAGCCGTTTGTTATTTTTCCGTTTATGTTTTTCAGCCATTTACTACTTTCTCTTGATTTTGTTTGATTCAATTTTTCTCACCTTTTACTACTTTCCCATCTATGTTTTTCCCATCGTTTACTACTTTCCAATGATTTTGTATTACTATGTTTTTCTAACCGTTTATTATTTTTCCATTTCTGATTTTCAGCTGTTTACAACTTGCCCATGATTTTGTTTGATTCTATTTTTCCAACCATTTAGGACTTTTCCCATTTATGTTTTTTCCGCCGTTTACTACTTTCCCATGATTTTGTTTGATTCTGTTTTTTCAGCGATTTATTACTTTCCCATTTATGTTTTTCCAACCGTTTACTACTTTCCCATGATTTTGTTTGATTCTGTTTTTCCAACCGTTTACTACTTTCCCATTTATATTTACCCATTCGCTTACTACTTTCCCGATAATTTTGGTTGATTCTGTTTTTCTAGCCGTTTACTACTTTTCCATTTCTATTTTTTAGTGGTTTACTACTTTCCCATGATTTTGTTTGATTATATTTTTCCAGCTGTTTACTACTTTCTCGTTTATATTTTTCCAACCATTTACTACTTTCCCATTCTGTTGTTTGATTCTGTTTTTCTAGCCGTTTATTACTTTCTCATTTATGTTTTTCTAACCATTTACTACTTTCCCATGATTTTGTTTGACTATGTCTTTCCAGTCGTTTATTATTTTTCCAATTCTATTTTTCAACCATTTATTAATTTCCCTTGATTTTGTTTGAATATATTTTTCAGACCGTTTACTACTTTCCCATCTATGTTTTTCCCGCCATTTATTACTTTCCCAAGATTTTGTTGGATTATGTTTTTCAAGCCGTTCATTATTTTTCCATTTATGTTTTTCTGCGATTTACTACTTTCCCAAGATTTTGTTTGATTTTATTTTTCCAACCGTTTACTACTTTCCCATCTATTTTTTTCCTGTCGTTGACTATTTTTCCATGATTTTGTTTGATTATGTTTTTCCAGCCATTTACTACTTTCCCATTTACGTTTTTCCAGCCGTTTACTACTTTCCCATGATTTTGTTTGATTTTGTTTTTCCAACGGTTTACTACTCTCCCATTTATGTTTTCCCAGCCGTTTACAACTTTTCCTATAATTTTGTTCGATTTTGTTTTTCTAGCCGTTTACTACTTTTTCATTTTTGTTTTTCAGCGGTTTACAACTTTCCCACGATTTTGTTTGATTATATTTTTCCAGCCGTTTACTACTTTCTCATTTATGTTTTTCCAGGAATTTACTATTTTCCCATTATTTTGTTTGATTATGTTTTTCCAGCCATTTATTACTTCCCATTTATGTTTTTCCAACCGTTTACTACTTTTCCATAATTTTGTTTGATTATGTCTTTCCAGCCATTTATTATTTTTCTATTTCTGTTTTTCAATCATTTACTACTTCTTATGATTTTGTTTGATTCTATTTTTCCAACCATTTACTACTTTCCCATTTATGTTTTTCTCGCCATTTACAACTTTCCTATGATTTTGTTTGATTATGTTTTTCAAGCCGTTTATTATTTTTCCATCTCTGTTTTTCAGCCATTTACTACTTCCCATGATTTTATTTGATTTTATTTTTCCAACTGTTTACTACTTTCCCATATATTTTTTTCCCGCCGTTGACTACTTTCTTAAGATTTTTTTTGATTCTGTTTTTCCAGCCATTTACTACTTTCAGATGTATGTTTTACTAGCCGTTTACTACTTTCTAATGATTTTATTTGATTTGGATTTTCCAACCGTTTACTACTTTCCCATTTATGTTTTCTCAGCCGTTTACAACTTTCCCTATAATTTTTTTTGATTCTGTTTTTCTAGCCGTTAACTATTTTTCCATTTTTGTTTTTCACAGGTTTACTATTTTCCCGCGATTTTGTTTGATTATATTTTTCCAGCCGTTTACTAATTTCTCATTTATGTTTTTGCAAGCATTTACTACTTTCCCATTATTTTCTTTGATTATGTTTTTACAGTCGTTTATTACTTTCCCATTTTTGTTTTTCCAACCGTTTACTACTTGCCCATGATTTTATTTGATTATGTTTTTTCCAGCCGTTTATTATTTTTCCATTACTGTTTTTCAGCCATTTACTACTTTCCCATGATTTTGTTTGATTATGTTTTTCCAGCCGTTTATTATTTTTCCATTTCTGTTTTTCAACCATTTACTACTTTCCAATAAATTTGTTTGATTCCATTTTTCCAGTCGTTTACTACTTTCTCATTTAAGTTTTTCCAGCCATTTATTACTTTCCCATTATTTTGTTTGATTATGCTTTTCCAACCGTTTATTACTTTCACATTTATATTTTTCCAACCGTTTACTAGTTTCCCATGATTTTGTTTGATTATGTTTTTCCAGTGGTTTATTATTTTTCCATTTCTGTTTTTCAGCCATTTACTACTTTCCTACGATTTTGTTAGATTCTATTCTTCCATCCTTTTACTACTTTCCCATCTATGTTTTTTCCGCCGTTTACTACTTTCCCATGATTTTGTTTGATTATGTTTTTCCAGCGGTTTATTATGTTTCCATTTCTGTTTTTCAGCCATTTACTACTTTCCCATGATTTTGTTTGATTCTATTTTTCCAACCGTTTACTACTTTTCCATCTATGTTTTTCCTGCCGTTTCCTACTTTCCCATGACTTTGTTTGATTTTGTTTTTCCTGCCATTAACTACTTTCCCGTTTATGTTTTTCCAGCCGTTTACTACTTACCCATTATTTTCTTTGATTCTGTTTTTCCAACTGTTTACTACTTTTCCATTTATGTTTTCCCAGCCGTTTAATACTTTCCTCATAATTTTGTTTGATTTTGTTTTTCTAGCCGTTTACTACTTTTCCATTTCTGTTTTACAACGGTTTACTACTTTCCTATGATTTTGTTTGATAATATTTTTCCAGCCGTTTACTACTTTGTCATTTTGGTTTTTCCAGCCATTCACTACTTTCCCATTATTTTGTTTGATTCTGTTTTTCTAGCTGTTTGTTACTTTCCCATTTGTGTTTGTCCAACCGTTTACAACTTTCCCTTGATTTTGTTTGATTATGTTTTTCCAGCCGTTTATTATTTTTCCATTTCTATTTTTCAGCCATTTACTACTTTCCCATGATTTCTGTGAATCTATTTTCCCAACCTTTTACTACTTTCCCATCTATGTTTTTCTCGCCATTTACTACTTTTCCTTGATTTTGTTTGATTATGTTTTTCCAACCGTTTATTATTTTTCCAATTCTGTTTTTCAGACATTTACTACTTTCCCATGATTTTATTTGGTTCTATTTTTCCAACCGTTTACTACTTTCCCATCTATGTTTTTCCCATCGTTTACTACTTTCCCAGGATTTTGTTTGATTCTGTTTTTCCAGCCATTTACAACTATCCCATTTATGTTTTACCAGCCGTTTACTACTTTCTCATGATTTTGTTTGATTCTGTTTTTCTAGCCGTCTACTACTTTCCCATCTATGTTTTTCCCGTCGTTTACTACTTTCCCATGATTTTGTTTGATTCTGTTCTTCTAACCATTAACTACTTTCCTATTTCTGTTTTTCCAGCCGTTTATTACTTTCCCATGATTTTGTTTGATTTTGTTTTTCCAACCGTTTACTATTTTCCCATTTGTATTTTCCAGCCATTTACTACTTTCCCCATAATTTTGTTTGATTCTGTTTTTCTAGCCGTTTACTACTTTTCCATTTCTGTTTTTCAGCGGTTTACTACTTTCCCGCCATTTTGTTTGATTATATTCAACCATTTACTACTTTCCCATGATTTTGTTTGATTATGTTTTTCCAGCCGTTTATGATTTTTCCATTTCTGTTTTTCAGCCATTTACTACTTTCGCATGATTTTGTTTGATTCTATTTTTCCAACCTTTTACTACTTTCCCATCTATGTTTTTCCTACCGTTTACCACTTTTCCATGATTATGTTTTTCCACCCGTTTATTATTTTTCCATTTCTATTTTTCAGCCCTTTACCACTTTCTCATGATTTTGTTTGATTCTATTTTTCCAACCGTTTACTACTTTTCCATCTATGTTTTTCTGTCGTTTACTACTTTTCCATGATTTTGTTTGATTCTATTTTTCCAGAGTTGAACATTGGAAAGCCAAGTTCATTGAAGGTCTTCCCACTCTCTTTGCTAAAAGAATCCAGAAAAAATTAAGGGATAAGCATAGTAAAATGTCTATTCCTTATTCAGAATATACTTATGGTCAACTCATAAGGATTGTTACAGAAGAAGGTCTTGCTCTTTGCAATGATCTGAAATTACAGAATCAAATGAAAAAACAAAGTCACAATGAGTTAGGTGAATTCTGTGAACAATTTGCCTATGACACTAAAATCCAGTATCCATCCAAGTATAAACATAAAAAACATAAGTATGGAAAATCTTTAAAAGATTATTCCAAAAAATACAGAAAAAGAAATATTCCAAACAAACTGTCCAGCAACCTCAGTCTTCCAAACCAAGAGGAAAACAGAAGAAATCTTATCCCCAAAAGGATAAATCTACAGTCAAATGTTATAAATGTGGCCAAACAGGTCACTATGCTAATCGTTGCAAAGCTAGATTTCAACAAAAACTTAAGGAACTAGCTTTGGACGATGAAATTTAGCAACAAATTCTTCAGATGCTTTCTGAAGATTCTAATTCAAACTCTATTTCAGATGATGGAATTGCAGTCTTATATTCATCATCTTCTGATATTAACTCTGAATCTTCTCTAGAAATTTGTGCCTGCAAACCACAAATCAATCAGATTACAGAAGAAGCTAACTATTGGAAAGTAATAGTTGAGATGAATGGACTTGATATTAGCAGTCCTAGTATCAATGTCTTAACAGATGATCAACAACATATGTTAAATATTGCTGAACAGATCATTGATCCAGAAATGAAGTTAAAATTTCTTGAATTATGCTATCACCAGCATAAAAAAGATGAAATTTTACCTCCAAAACATTACAGTATGAAAGAAGTTTATAAAAGAGTCCAGCATACTTCAGAAGAAAAGCCTATAACAATCCAGGATCTTAAAATGGAAGTAAATGCTTTAAAAGTTGAAATAAAGCATTTACAAACAACAAACATTGCTATTAATTCAGATCTTAAGAGAATTAAAGAACAATTTAGTTCTAAACATCCAGAAATTACTGAAGTAACTGAATCCAGTAATGACAAAGATTCATCTATTTCATATTTGAATCTTATTAATCATGTCACTTTCCAAAAATGGTATATCAGAATTATTTTTATTATAAAACCAGATTTTATAATGAAAGATGCCATCACTCTTGTTGACAGTGGTGCTGATATGAATTGTATTCAGGAAGGATTAATTTTTACTAAATACTTCCAGAAAACAACTCAATCACTTACTAGTGCAAGTGGTAATTCTTTGTACATCAGGTACAAACTTCCAGAAGTGCTTATTTGCAATCAAGGATTGTGCTTACCAACATCTTTTGTTCTGATTAAGAATATGTCTCAAGCTATAATCTTAGGGACACCTTTCCTGTGCCTCTTGATGCCAATCACCAAAATTGATTCTATTGGCATTCATAAAACTTTAAATAATCAACAGATTATTTTTGAGTTTATTACAGAACCATACACCAAAGAATTAGATCAAATTAAAGATTTAGTTGATTTTAAGGAAAAACAAATTAATTTTTTACAAAAGGAAATTAGTTTCCTTACTAAAGAACAAAGATTACAACAATCTTCTTTCCAGCAAAAAATTAAATCACTCGAACAAGAATGTCAACATGAAATTTGTAGTGATGTTCCAAATGGTTTTGGGGATAGGAAGAAACACATAATTTCTCTTCCTTATGAACCAGGATATGATGAGCGCAAGATTCCGACTAGAGCTCGTCCTAGCTAGATGAAAAAAAGAGTATTTAGAACTTTGTAAAGCAGAGATTCATACTCTCCTCCAGAAAAAAACTTATTCATTCCAGTAAATCTCCTTGGAGATGTATAGCATCTTATGTAAATAAAAATGCAGAGATTGAAAGAGGTGTGTCAAGATTGGTCATTAATTATAAGCCTCTTAATGATGCCTTACAGTGGATTAAGTATCCAGTTCCAAACAAAAAGGATCTTTTAGATCGTCTTCAAGATGCTATCATATTTTCAAATTTTGATATGAAATCGGGATATTGGCAAGTCCAGATTGCCGAAAAAGATAGATATAAAATTGCTTTTACAATACCCTTTGGGCATTTTGAATGGAATGTTATGCCATTTGGATTAAAAAATGTTCCATCTGAATTTCAACATATTATGAATGATATTTTTAATCCATATACAGAATTTGCAATTTGTTATATTGATGATGTTCTTATTTTTTCATCATCTATAGACCAGCATATGAAACATCTTAATATTTTTAAGCATGTTATCATCAGAAATGGATTAGTAGTTTCTGCATCAAAAATGAAACTTTTTCAAACCACAGTCAGATTTTTGGGCCATAACATTCATAATGGCACCATCATTCCCATTAATAGAAGTATGGAGTTGGCATCAAAATTTCCTAATGAAATTAAAGATAAAACTCAATTACAGAGTTTTTTGGGTAGTTTAAATTATATTCATGATTACTATCCTAACCTTGCTACCGATGCAGCTGTTTTATATTCCAGACTTAGAAAAAACCCTCCGTCATGGGGTCCAGAACATGCAGAAGCTGTTCAGAAGATCAAAGCTAGAGTGAAAACTCTACCTTGTCTTTCTTTACCAAATCCAGAATGGAAAAAAATTGTTGAAACAAATGCCTCTAACATTGGTTATGGTGGCATACTTAAACAGTTTAATCCTCGCAGTAAAAAAGAAGAACTTTTAAGATTTACTTCTGGAATTTGGCATCAAGCTGCTAAAAATTATCCGACAATTAAACAAGAATGTTTAGCCATTATTAAATGTGTTTCAAAATTCCAGGATGATTTATTAAATCAACATTTTTTTATTCGTGTTGATTGTTCTATAGCAAAACAAATCTTTAAAAAAGATGTCCAGAATTTAGCTCAAAAACAAATTTTTGCAGCATGGCAAGGCCAACGATCAGTATTTGATTTTGATATTGAATATATCAAAGGAGAAAATAACTCCCTTCCAGACTTTCTAACCCGCGAATATTTGCAGGGTCCAAATAATGCAGAATACAGGCCGAGGCTATGGCACAAGGGGCCGAGGAAAGGGCAATCCCTACAATACAGAATTTCCAAGGCTTAATGCCTATTCCAGTAAGAGGAATCTAGCCAAACGGCTAAAGATGTCCTCCTAACCCCTCCAGTACCTTATGTCCAGAATTTTATCATTGAGGACACTGTCCTTCATATTGATACAATAGATATCCAATGGATGAATGATCCTTGGGAGATCAAAATGAGGTATTTGACTACTCAACATTCACTCCCTCATTTTGATCAATACAGATACATCTATGAGGAGATTCCTTTTGAAACTGCGTCAATTGATTTCAAGTACACATTGACTGAGCCCAACCGAACTGCCAGTCCAATTAATTACAACAAAGCTACAATCCAGCAAATTTTGCCTATAGCTGCTTGGGGTATGCATAACCATGTTACACGTACTTTCAAGATCCGCAATAATGAGTCTCATTACAGCTATTGGGATTATATTGATACTTTTTCCCAAGCATTCTATTACATGAATCCCCCACGGAACCATTCTCGGTTTATCCATGTTCTTCTAGAAGTCCTCAAAAATGATCTACCAAACTGGTTTCTCGTTTGGTGGGACAAATTTGGTATCCAGATTGATGCCTTTCCAGAATCTATTCGTCTTGCATTCAATGAATGGCAAGTGGCTTACAGTCATATTCCAGTCTATAAGGATATTTCAATGTCCAAATCTACAGCTCATTTTGTCATAAGATTTAGAATCCCATGGATTTGGTTGTACCCCATATATGGTAACTTACAATCCAAAATGAGTGCTGCCCTTACAGAAGAAGTAGCACCTATATTAGCCAATATAGTAGCAAATACAGTAGCTTCTACATTAGAAACTAGAGAGTTTGTAGCCTACCAGGATGTTAAGAAAGATCTTGATAAGTGGACTATCCCTAAACTCAAACCAGATATTGTGTATAAGATAGAAACTTTTGACTTTTCCAGTAGAAAAATACTTAAAACATTTGAGCATGCAGCCTCAATCCAGAATGATGATGAACTTATGTATCTTCTACATATACAGGATCTTTATCCTTTTTTACATAAATACAAGTTTGTCCACATCGGACTTGTCCAGATAGCATTCAAACCTTTGACCCTTCTAGGTTAAAATACCAACATACAGTGCACCCTACGAGATGGTAGATGTATCAATTAGCGGGCATCTCTTACGGGAGCCATAGAAACCAGCCTCTCACATGGTCCAGTATACTTTGATATATATCCAAATTTAAGTGTAGCACTCACTGACCAAAATTTGTCTAAAGTCCTAGAACTTAGAGTGTTATCACATAGATATGAATATCTTTCAGGATCCCTACCTTTCACAGTAATTTCCAGGATTTATCTTAAGGTTTTAACAACTCTTAATCATTATATCCGAAAACAAAGTGGACAAGGACACACAGTCCTTATAGGCATCAACCTTTTCAGTAGTCAAGTAGCTGTGCCAAAAATGATTCCTTGGCAAGAAATTACTTTTCCAGAAAGATGGTAAATAAATAATGCCATACCAGCCAGGCCAATTGTCAAACAATCATAGGATGATGTTATCCAGACACGAAGAGGTAATGTTTATCTTACCATCAAAAGACCACCAAGGTCACTATCCAGAAGTATGTCTAGTATCAGTTTTAGAACTGGTCCATCTTATAGAATAGATCTACCTGAGTCATCTAGACAATCTTACTTGGAACCCGCTGAGTCAATTAGACTACCATCCAGACCTCCTAGTGACAATCAACTTGAACAAGTTGATCCCATAGTTCAGGGAGTATAGTTTTCAGAGAACCAGATACCGCATGGAATCTACGAATCCAGAAGTCCTTACAGTCCTACAGCTAGTGACATGAATTTTGAAGTTTAATGGATTTTGCACCAAGAAGTAAAATAAGAAAAGCCCTCAATGAGGACTTACAGAAAGAAAAATACAGAACATTTAGGGAATGGTATTTTCATAACCATACACCTCTCCAGCTAGAACAATACAAGATTTAATATTATGTTCAGTCAGAACATAATCAAAAACTTCAGTCTTTTCCCTGGTGGTATGTTGAAAATATCATCCCTACAGAATCTCAAATAAACGTTATTGAGAAAATACAGCAAACTTGGGTTGCTAGCGATGGCCAAAATTTTGTTTCTATCCATCCTCCAACGCAACCTGTGGAATTACAACCTGTAAGCAGTGGTACCGGCACAAAACCCTTAGCCATTGCTGCTTATATGGAAATTCCTCACAAATCCCAGAATAGAGATCCTGTGCTTGTCCAAGATTTGATGCCTATTCAAAAACAACATAATTATACAAATTTGTTTTTCCAAACAGCAGGCAAACAAATTACCAAAATTGAAGAAACTGGTAACCACATTAGAGACAGTTGTCATTTACAGCCAAAATCTGAGGCTAAAACTGAAATAATTCCAGTAACAATAAAGCCTCCTTCAGAAGTAACTAAGTTTAAGTTATCTTCTACTAAGAAAGACACATAATTCATGGATACTTTAGTTGATAAGATTAAACATCTTAAAACTGGAGAATCCTCTTCTATTAATATGTTATCCGGGCAAAACAATCCAGGCCATCCAGCTGTCCCTTTGCCGACACTTAAAAGATAAGGCCAATCACGAGAAGATAGGGACGATCGACTCCAACCTAACCAGGACACGCCACTTGTCTTCCTCATCCTTATCTTGTTTTGTTTTCTTTTCTATATAAGGGAGGCCTCACCCTTGTTGAAGGCACGCTTTAATATTGCAAGTTTTTCGGTTTTATAAGTACTCTCTCTCCCTCTATATTTCTCAGTGTGTACTCCTCCTATCGTTTGAAGTATAATAAAAAGTTTGCACTGTTGATTATAAGTATTTCTTTTTGGTATTTATTTAATGTATGTCTGTTCATACTCTTGCTATATTGAATGAAATATTAGATCATAAGCAGTGATTGCGGTTAGGTCGTTTAATCTCATAAGTCGTTGACAGACGTGTTAGCTTTGCCTTGTATCAAGCGTAATTCTTGGTATCTGAGCCAAGTTATTGTTATTTGTATTATACTATATCATACTCATATTATACATATATGGTCACATACAATCCGAAATGAGTACTACTCCTACAAAAGAAGTAGCACCTACAGTAGCCAATACAGTAGCAAATACAGTAGCTTCTACATCAGAAGCTAGAGAGCTTGTAGCCTACCAGAATGTTAAGGAAGCCCTTGATAAATGGACTATCCCTAAAGTCAAACTAGATACTATCTATAAGATAGAAACTTTTAACCTTCCAGTAGAAAAATAATTAAAACATTTGAGAATGCAGCCTCAATCCAGAAGGATGATGAACTTATGTATCTTCTACATATACAGGATCTTTATCTTTTTTTTACAGAAATACAAGTATGTCCAC
>NW_021024593.1:106984-145239 GCF_004153795.1 Camellia sinensis | reverse complement strand
AAGTTATTTTTCGATTCAACTATACAGCTGATATCCAATGGGTTTCTGATCCTTGGGAGGTTAAGAAACGCTATCTTGCTACCCAAAATAGCCCTCCACATTTGGATACTTACAGATATGTTTATGAACAAATTCTAACTGAATTAGCTTCTGTCCAATTCCAACATCATTATGCTGATTCTAATCGTACTGCTAGTCCGATTAATTACAGTAAAGCTACCATCCAGTCCATCATGCCCATTCAAGCCTGGGGTATTCATCCTCATGTTACCCGTAGTCTTGATATCCGTTCTAAAGAGGTTCGTTACAGCTATTGGGATTATATTACTGCTTTTACCCAGACTTTTTATTATATGAACCCTCCTCGGTCTCATTCCTGGTTCTTCCGGGTTCTTCCTGATGTTCTCAAAAATGATCTCCCCTCCTGGTTTCTCATTTGGTGGGATACTTTTGGGTTACAGCTTGACGCTTTTCCAGATTATGTTCGCTTGGCCTTTAATGAATGGCAAGCCGGTTTCTGTCTCCTTCCTGTTAATAAAACCATTTCCATGTCTAAATGTCTCGTGCATTTTGTTATTCGCTTCAGTATTCCTTGGATATGGAAATGGGATTTCCAGTGCGATTTCCAGAATAAAGTTCCCCGTTTAAAACGAGTTTTCTTTTATAAATGGTGGAACAAGATGGATGATCCAAAACCTCATCAAGAATTACTCTAGAAAATTAAAGGTCATACTCAGGCTAGCTGGGATGCTACACCTAAGTTAATCCCAGCTGCACCTACAGTCCAGAATCCGTTTGTCCAAATTCAAAATGAATTACGAAAAAAATATCCAGCACTTTCAGAATAGGAATTAGTCATCAAAAGCATGGACTACATGAAAGAACAATTTCTCCAGTCATTTAACCGTGATGATACTAGCATGAAATCTGGTACCAGCCACGGCGATCCAGATGAAGGCCATCCTGATCCCTATGAGGATGAAAATGAGTTTACAGTACTGGCAGGTGAATCACAAGAACTAGCCGAAGCCGATCCCAATTTTGGCGACTTCTGGGACTCTCTCACAAGCATGATTGCCAACAAGATGAGTCAAGAAAAAGACAAAAAATGAAAAGGAAAAGAAGAATAATTTGCCTCTTTGTCCTCCACTTATCCAACCTCATGCTACGACAAAATTACTTTCGGTAGCAACTTTACTGCTTAACAACATGCCAAAATAACTTTTGGCTAAAAGCAGATTCCTTCATCTGCCTTATCCTCCAGCTGTCCGCCTACCGACACTTTTCATGATAAGGAATCTCGAGAAGATAAGACGATCGACTCCAAGCCAACCAGGACACGCCACTTGTCTTGCTCATCCTTATCCATTGTCTTTTATTGTATTATATAAGGGATGCCTCACCCTTGTTGAAGGCACGCTTTTGAATGTTTTAAGTTTTTCAGTTTATAAGTCTGTACTCTCTCCCTCTGTCTTTCAGTGTGTAATTTTCTTTTAATCGTTTGAAGTATAATAAAAGCATAGTTGCAGTACTGATTGTAAGTATTTCGTACTCTTCTTTTAATGTATGTCTGTTTATACTCTTGTTATATTAAATGATATCTTAGCTTTTCATATTGAAAGAAGAAATAATCTTTTAGAAAACTTTTTATCTATTTGGCCTAATGACCCTTGGGCTCTCCAGAAATTAGAAGAAACTAATCGTCAAATTAACCAAGTCCAGTTGCAAATCTAGGAACAAATCTGCCTGTTGGCTGTGGCCGTTAGGCCTCCCCCTCCAGCACAGTAGATCATGAGACCATATATGGCATAATTTAGGTTTTATATAAAAATAATATGACTAGTAATATCCCTGGGTTTGTGCTTAATAATGGGTAGAACAGTGTTAGGGTTAGTGGGACGTCACCCAAGTCGCGTAGAGTCAGACCATAAGCAATGATTGCGGTTAGGTCATTTTATCTCGTAAGTCGTTGACAAGCGTGCTAGCTTTGCCCTGTGTCAAGCATCATTACTGTGATTTCCAGAATAAAATTCCTCATTTAAAAAGAGTTTTCTTTTATAAATGGTGGAATAAAATGCATGATCCTAAACCACACCAGGAACTTCTCCAGAAGATTAAAGCTCATACACAGGCTTGTTGGGATGCTACGCCCAAACTCATCCCAGCTGCTCCAGTGCAAAATCCTTTTGTCCAAATTGAAAATGAATTAAGACAAAAGTTTCCAAGATTATTTGAGCAAGAATTAGTTATAAAAAGTATGGACTTTATGAAAGAACAATTCTTCCAATCATTCTCCAGAGATGACACCAGTATGAAGTCTGGTTCTAGTAGCCATGGCGGTCACGAAGAAGACGAACATTTTGATCCTCTTTTCGGATGAAAATGAGTTTACAATATTGGCAGGTGAATCACAAGACCCTACAGACGCCGATCCCAACTACAGAGATTTTTGGGATTCTCTTACAGGCCTGATTGCAGAAAAGATGAGTCAGGACAAAGGCAAAGGAAAAGCAGAAAAATACTTTGTCTCCCACTTTGCTCCAGTAACTTTCCAGCTCCACAAGATGACAAAACAACTTTCGGCTAAAGAAAGATGCTTTGTCTGACAGCTTAACAGCTGGGCATCCAGCTGTCCCTTGCCGACACTTAAAAGATAAGGCGAATCACGAGGAGATAAGGACGATCGACTCCAACCTAACCAGGACACGCCACCTGTCTTCCTCATCCTTATCTTGTTTTCTTTTCTTTTCTATATAAGGGGGGCATCACCCTTGTTGAAGGCACGCTTTAATATTGCAAGATTTTCAATTTTATCAGTACTCTCTCGCCCTCTATATTTCTCAGTGTGTACTCCTCTTATCGTTTGAAGTATAATAAAAAGTTTGCAGTATTGATTGTAAGTATTTCTTTTTGGTATTTATTTAATGTATGTCTGTTCATACTCTTGCTATATTGAATGAAATATTAGATTTTTATATTTTAAGAAAAACTAATATTGAAAACTTCCTATCAATTTGGCCGAATGACCCTTGGGGTCTTCAAGAATTAGAAACTTGTAATCAACACAAGTCCAGAATCAATTAAATGAACAGATTTGCCTTTTGGCTATAGCCGTTAGGCCTCCCCCTCCAGCACAGTAGATCATGAGACCATATATGGCATAATTTAGGTTTTATATAAAAATAATATGACTAGTAATATCCCTGGGTTTGTGCTTAATAATGGGTAGAACAGTGTTAGGGTTAGTGGGATGTCACCCAAGTCGCGTAGAGTCAGACCATAAGCAGTGATTGCGGTTAGGCTATTTGATCTCGTAAGTCATTGACAGACGTGCTAGCTTTGCCTTGTGTCAAGCATCATTATTGGTATCAAAGCCAAGTTATTGTTATTCGTATTATATTATATCATACTTAAATTACACATATATGGTCACATACAATCCAAAATGAGTACTACTCCTACAGAAGAAGTAGCACCTACAGTAGCCAATACAGTAGCAAATACAGTAGCTTCTACATCAGAAGCTAGAGAGCTTGTAGCCTACCAGGATGTTAAGGAAGCCCTTGATAAGTGGACTATCCCTAAAGTCAAACCAGATACTATCTATAAGATAGGAACTTTTGACTTTTCCAGTAGAAAAATAATTAAAACATTTGAGCATGCAGCCTCAATCCAGAATGATGATGAACTTATGTATCTTCTACATATACAAGATCTTTATCCTTTTTTACAGAAATACAAGTATGTCCACATCGGACTTGTCCAGATAGCATTCAAACCTTTGACCCTTCTAGGTCAAAATACCAGCATACAATGCACCCTACGAGATGGTAGATGTATCAATTGGCATGCATCTCTTACGGGAGCCATAGAAACCAGCCTCTCACATGGTCCAGTATACTTTGATATATATCCAAATTTAAGTGTAGCACTCACTGACCAAAATTTGTCTAAAGTCCTAGAACTTAGAGTGTTATCATATGGATATGAATATCTTCCAGGATCCCCACCTTTCACAGTAATTTCCAGAATTTATCTTAAGGTATTAACAACTCATAATCCTTATATCCGAAAACAAAGTGAACAAGGACACACAGTCCTTATAAACACAAACCTTTTCAGTAGTCAAGTAGCTGTGCCAAAAATGATTCCTTGGCAAGAAATTACTTTTCCAAAAAGATGGCAAATAAATAATGCTGTCCCAGCCAGGCCAATTGTCCAACAATCATTGGATGATGTTATCTAGACACAAAGAGGTAATGTTTATCTTACCATCAAAAGACCACCAAGGTCTCTATCCAGAAGTATGTCCAGTACCAGTTTTAGAACTGCTCCATCTTATAGAGTAGATCTACCTGAGTCATCTAGACAATCTTACTCGGAACCAGCTGAGTCAATTAGACTACCATCCAGGCCTCCTAGTGACAATTAACTTGAACAAGTTGATCGCATAGTTCAGGGAGTACAGTTTTCGGAGAACTAGATACCCCATGGAATCTATGAATCCAAAAGGCCTTATAGTCCTACAGCCAATGACATGAATTTTGAAATTTAATGGATTTTACACCAGGAAGTAAAATCAGAAAAGCCCTCAATGAGGACTTACAAAAAGAAAAATACAAAACATTTAGGAAATGGTATTTTAATAACCATACACCTCTCCAGCTAGAACAATACAAGATTCAATATTATGTTCATTTAGAACATAATGAAAAACTTCAGTCTTTTCCGTGGTGGTATGTTGAAAATATCATCCCTATAGAATCTCAAATAAATGTTATTGAGAAAATCCAGCAAACTTGGGTTATTAGCGATGGCCAAAATTTTGTTTCTATCCATTGTAACAACCCACATTCATGTCCTAGTCATGTTTGCATGCATTTATATGTTTTGCCATGTTAAGTTTACATTCATGAATCTTGTCTTGTTTTGCTTAAGTGTTGCTTGCATGCTTTGTCCCTTCCCTGCTATGTCAAGCCTAGGTCATGCCAAGCCTAAGTTATGTTAAGCCTAGATCATTCC
This sequence comes from Camellia sinensis, assembly GCF_004153795.1. Taxonomy (NCBI): domain Eukaryota; kingdom Viridiplantae; phylum Streptophyta; class Magnoliopsida; order Ericales; family Theaceae; genus Camellia; species Camellia sinensis. The sequence continues at coordinate 140,217 of NW_021024593.1, read as the reverse complement.
AAGCCGAGGTCATCTTCAGTCTAGAATTATCTTGGAACCACTTTGTTTGACCTCCACCTTTGCCTTGACATATTGGCCGAGATGTCATTATCTAGACCGAGGTGTTCATCACCAAGGCTGAGATGTGTATTATCTAGGCCGAGATGTTACCTTTGCACCTAAGTGATCTTGTCCTGGAGTGGTATGACCTAGACCGAGGTGTGGCATATCTAGGCCAAGGTGTGGCACAACTTAGTCAAGTGTTGTCCTTCCTAGCCGAGGTCATTGTCACCTTACTTGCCGAAGCTTTGTCCTTAGCCGATGTCATTGCTTGCCAGAGTGCCTTACCGAGTAGCTTGTTAGATACACTTTGTCATAGTCTTGTCTTGTCTTGTCGATCTATCACCTTTTTGAGGAGAGCCAACCAGCCGTGGCCACGTGTCCGAGCTGCGGGTTAAGTCAGCCGGCAGAGAGAGAATCCTATCATTTGTTATATCCTTGTTTCTAAAGAGGAGAGAGAAGCTCTAGAAGAGGGAGAGAAGTTCTTGAGGGAGAGTAGATTTCCAAGCTTGATCCCTAGAGATCGAACCGTTAGATCCGTGTTCTAAGGTTAGATTCTTGATCTGCTCTTGTTGTTCTTTATGTTCATGTTATTGCATTGCATGATTGAATATGATTTGTAAGCCATGCATCGTTTTGAAGTTCGATTTTAGAAAGAGAAAATAGTATTCATGTGTTCTTCAAAAAAAGTCATGTTTTGATCCGAAACCTCATGCCAAGATCCATGTTTTTTTGTTTGCTTTCACATGATTTTCAAGTATGGGTACCCAGGTCCATGTTTTCGAACTCATAGCATGAAATCCCAGATTTTTGTAATAAAGAAGTTATGATTTTAGCATTCATGTTCTTCATAATCTTCATGTTCATGTTCTTCCTGTTCTTCACGGGTGGAAACCTAGATCTCCAGACCTCACTTCCTAAAGTGTAGTCCCCGAGATCACTTTCACCTAGACCTCACACTTAGGCCAAGCATCGTATCTCACCTTGGCCTACCTTGCATGATCACTTACACCTTTAGTTTGTCTTGTTCGCACCTCGGCATGCAGCCGCATGCCGAAGCCTAGGTAGCCACACCTCGGCTAGGAGGTGTGGGACCTCGGCAAAGACCTGGTTGGTACCCAGCATGTCATCCTGACATGTAAAACAGTGTTTTGACTTCCAGCATGTTTTCCCGAGATCATTTGCATGCATGTAAGACTTGTTTTGAGAAGTGCATTCAGTAGACTTTGCAATGTATTTGTAGGACTTGGACCCTTGCCTTGATCCCGACGTCCCAAGAACTATGTGAGTGGCATTTTTAATAAAGTTATGTTATAAAGATTTGATAAAGCCTTGTTTCGTTTTGATAAAAGCATTTGATCAAGCATGAATGATTACCCCTATTTTTATGTATCAAGTAAGCTTTGTTTTGATGACATTCTCGGAAAGTCCTTAGTGCCAGTGGACTATAATGCAACTGCACATCTTGTTTTGAGAGTCCTAAGTGCCAGGGGACTATAATGCAACTGCACATCTTGTTTTGAGAGTCCTTAGTGCCAGGAGACTATAATGCAACTGCACCATTGTTTGAGATATCTCCCTTATTTTGTCTTGTTTTGCCACTGACGGTTTACCACGTGGGTCTTGTAAGTCCGGAATGTCATCCCTTGTATTATGTAGATGCTATTAACATCCAAAGCAAGTAAGTAAGTAGGTTTTGTAAGATCAAGTTGATGAACTAGATTCATCCCATGTTTTGTACAAGCTATGGTATGTATGTTTTCCAAAGACCTCGGGTATCATTCATTTAACCCCTTTATCACTTGTATCATTCACTGAGTATCCAAGCTCACCCTCCCTATGTATATATGTAGGTAACAAGCAAGAAGTCGGCTATGCCGAGATGTGTGTTTTGTATGCATGTTATGTCGGCAGTGAGGATGTCGGCAATCTTGAAGCTTATGTATTTTGAACATATCGGCTTGAGAAGCCTTTTATCAAGATGTAATATGTATTTTTGTACTTCATTTTATTTGTATTCAAGTTTTAAAGCTATGTAAAGTTGTATGCCATTCCATTTGACTTATGCACTGCTCTTATGGACCACTTGTATTGTAAATTATTGCTTCCGCACATGTTAGCCCCATATATTTATACTCTGATTATGTGTGAATTTTGTAAGTGGCCTTCGGTAATCTCGAATTACTGGCCATCACGGCACCATCCTACTAGGGGTGGTTTGGGGTCGTGACATCCATCCTCCAACCCAACCTGTGGAATTACAACCTGTAAGCAGTGGTACCGGCACAAAACCCTTAGCCATTGCTGCTTATATGGAAATTCCTCACAAATCCCAGAATAAAGATCCTGTTCTTGTCCAAGATTTGATCCCTATTCTAAAACAACATAATTATACAAATTTGTTTTGCCAAGCAGTAGGCAAACAAATTACCAAAATTGAAGAAACTGTTAACCACATTAGAGACAGTTGTCATTTACAGCCAAAATCTGAGGCTAAAACTGAAATAATTCCAGTAACAATAAAACCTCCTTTAGAAGTAACTAAGTTTAAGTTATCTTCTACTAAGAAAGATACATAATTTATGGATACTTTAGTTGATAAGATTAAACATCTTAAAACTGGAGAATCCTCTTCTATTAATATGTTATTCGGCAAAACAATCCAATTGAAGGCAATCTAACACTTTCTCAAATTACAGAACTTGAAGAAAATTTTCAGGACACACCAACCTCTATAAACAAAGTTCATTATGGAGAATTTTCTAGCAATTCTCATAGAACTGCCCTAACAAGACATTTTTATCCCAGGAGCACTCCTATGGATATTCTCTATGAAGAAGATTTTTTACAGATGCAAAAATCTTGTCATGAAAAAACCATTTATGAATGGAATATAGATGGTCTTTCTAAATATCAGATATTCGAATTATTGCATCAAATGATTATGTATTCAACAATTTGCAAACAAAATGAAAACGATGACCATGAAATTGCCAGATTTTTGGCCAATGGTTTCACCGGCATCCTTAAAGGATGGTGGGATAACATAATTACAGAAACTCAACAAACAGAAATTCTTACAGCCTTCAAAAGAATTATAGATCCTTTAACAGGTACTGTTCAAGCTGAACAGGACGCTGTTTATACTCTTATCAATACAATTCTACATCATTTTGTAGGAGCTTCTCCTGATGGTTTAGAAGATAGGAGTAGAGAATGGTTATAGAATTTAAGATGCCCATCTTTATCTCATTTTAGATGGTATAAAGATGTGTTCATGATGAGAGTTGTTAGGAGATCTGATGCCAACAGTGAGCATTGGAAAGCCAAGTTCATTGAAGGTCTTCCCACTCTCTTTGCAGAAAGAATCTGGAAAAATTTAAGGGATAAGCATAGTAAAATGTCTATTCCTTATTCAGAATATACTTATGGTCAACTCATAAGGATTGTTACAGAAGAAGGTCTTGCTCTTTGCAATGATCTGAAATTACAGAATCAAATGAAAAAACAAAGTCACAATGAGTTAGGTGAATTCTGTGAACAATTTGCCTATGACACTAAAATCCAGTATCCATCCAAGTATAAACATAAAAAACATAAGTATGGAAAATCTTTAAAAGATTATTCCAAAAAATACAGAAAAAAGAAATATTCCAAACAAATTGTCCAGCAACCTCAGTCTTCCAAACCAAGAGGAAAACAGAAGAAATCTTATCCCCAAAAGGATAAATCTACAGTCAAATGTTACAAATGTGGCCAAACAGGTCACTATGCTAATCGTTGTAAAGCTAAATTTCAACAAAAACTTAATGAACTACCTTTGGACGATGAAATTCAACAACAAATTGTTCAGATACTTTCTAAAGATTTTGATTCAGACTCTATTTCAGATGATGGAATTGCAGTCTTATATTCATCATCTTCGGATACTAACTCTGAATCTTCTCTAGAAATTTGTTCCTGCAAACGACAAATCAATCAGATTACAGAAGAAGCTAACTATTGGAAAGCAAGTTGAGATGAATGGACTTGATATTAGCAGTCCTAGTATCAATGTCTTAACAGATGATCAACAACATATGTTAAATATTGCTGAACAGATCACTGATCCAGAAATGAAGTTAAAATTTCTTGAATTATGCTATCACCAGCATAAAAAAGATGAAATTTTACCTCCAAAACATTACAGTATGAAAGAAGTTTATAAAAGAGTCCAGCATACTTCAGAAGAAAAGCCTATAACAATCCAGGATCTTAAAATGAAAGTAAATGCTTTCAAAGTTAAAATAAAGTATTTACAAACAGCAAACATTGCTATTAATTCAGATCTTAAGAGAATTAAAGAACAAGTTAGTTCTAAACATCCAGAAATTACTGAAGTAACTGAATCCAGTAATGACAAAGATTCATCTATTGCATATTTGAATCCTATTAATCAAGTCACTTTCCAAAAATGGTATATCAGAATTACTTTTATTATAAAACCAGATTTTATAATGAAAGATGCCATTGCTCTTGTTGATAGTGGTGTTGATATAAATTGTATTCAGGAAGGATTAATTCCTACTAAATACTTCCAGAAAACAACTCAATCACTTACTAGTGCAAGTGGTAATTCTTTGTACATCAGGTACAAACTTCCAGAAGTGCTTATTTGCAATCAAGGATTGTGCTTACCAACATCTTTTGTTCTGATTAAGAATATGTCTCAAGCTATAATCTTAGAGACACATTTCCTGTGCCTTTTGATGCCAATCACCAAAATTGATTCTATTGGCATTCATACAACTTTAAATAATCAACATATTATTTTTGAGTTTATTACAGAACCATACACCAAAGAATTAGTCAAATTAAAGATTTAGTTGATTTTAAGGAAAAACAAATTAATTTTTTACAAAAGGAAATTAGTTTCCTTACTACAGAACAAAGATTACAACAATCTTCTTTCCAGCAAAAAATTAAATCACTCGAACACGAATTTCAACATGAAATTTGTAGTAATGTTCCAAATGCTTTTTGGGATAGGAAGAAACACATAGTTTCTCTTCCTTATGAACCAGGATATGATGAGCGCAAGATTCCAACTAGAGCTCGTCCTAGCCAGATGAAAAAAGAGTATTTAGAACTTTGTAAAGCAGAGATTCATACTCTTCTCCCGAAAAAACTTATTCGTTCCAGTAAATCTCCTTGGAGTTGTACAACATTTTATGTAAATAAAAATGCAGAGATTGAAAGAGGTGTACCAAGATTGGTCATTAATTATAAACCTTTTAATGATGCCTTATAACGGATTAGGTATTCGGTTCCAAAGAAAAAAGATCTTTTAGATCGTCTTCAGGATGCTATCATATTTTCAAAATTTGATATGAAATCGGGATATTGGCAGGTCCAGATCGCTGAAAAAGATAGATATAAAACTGCTTTTACAGTACCCGTTGGGCATTTTGAATGGAATGTTATGCCATTTGGATTAAAAAATGCTCCATCTGAATTCCAGCACAATATGAATGATATTTTTAATCCTTATGTAAGCATGTTATCATCAGAAATGGCTTAGTAGTTTCTGCATCAGAAATGAAACTTTTCCAAACCGCAGTCAGATTTTTGGGCCATAACATTCATAATGGCACCATCATTCCCATTAATAGAAGTATGGAGTTTGCATCAAAATTTCCTGATGAAATTAAAGATAAAACTCAATTACAGATTTTTTTGGGTAGTTTAAATTATATTCATGATTACTATCCTAACCTTGATACCGATGCAGCTGTTTTATATTCCAGACTTAGAAAAAACCCCTCCGTTGTGGGGTCCAGAACATACAGAAGCTGTTCAGAAGATCAAAGCTAGAGTGAAAACTCTACATTGTCTTTCTTTACCAAATCCAGAATGGAAAAAAATAATTGAAACAGATGCCTCTAACATTGGTTATGGTGGCATACTTAAACAGTTTAATCCTCGCAGTAAAAAAGAAGAACTTTTAAGATTTACATGTGGAATTTGGCACCAAGCTGCTAAAAATTATCCGACAATTAAACAAGAATGTTTAGCCATTATTAAATGTGTTTTAAAATTCCAGGATGATTTATTAAATCAACATTTTTTTAATAAGAGTTGATTGTTCTTCAGCAAAACAAATTCTTAAAAAAAGATGTTAAGAATTTAGCTCAAAAGCAATTTTTTGCAGCATGGCAAGGCCAACTATCAGTATTTGATTTTGATATCGAATATATCTAAGGGGAAAATAACTCCCTTCCAGACTTTCTAACCCGAGAAAATTTGCAGGGTCCAAATAATGCAGAATAGAGGCCGAGGCTCCGACAGAAGAGGCCGAGGAAGGGGCAATCCCTACAATACAGAATTTCCAGGGCTTAATGCCTATTCCAGTAAAAAAGGGGAATCTAGCCAAACGGCTAAAGATGTCCTCCTAACCCCTCCAGTACCTTATGTCCAGAATTTTATCATTGAGGACACTGTCCTTCGTATTGATATAGCAGATATCCAATGGATGAATGATCCTTGGGAGATCAAAATGAGGTATTTGACTACTCAACATTCCCTCCCTCATTTTGATCAATACAGATACATCTATGAGCAGATTCTTGTTGAAACTGCGTCAATTGATTTCAAGCACACATTGGCTGAGCCCAACCGAACTGCCAATCCAATTAATTACAGCAAAGTTACAATCCAGCAAATTTTGCCTATGGCTGCTTAGGGTATGCATTCCCATGTTACCCGTACTTTGGAGATCCGTAATAAGGAATCACGTTACTGCTATTGGGATTATATTGATGCTTTTTCCCAAGCATTCTATTACATGAATCCCCCATGGAACCATTCTTGGTTTATCCGTGTTCTTCCAGAAGTCCTCAAAAACGATCTACCAAACTGGTTTCTCGTTTGGTGGGATAAATTTGGTATCCAGATTAATGCCTTTCCAGAATCTATTCTTCTTGCATTCAATGAATGGCAAGTGGCTTACAGTCATATTCCAGTCTATAAAATTTTGTGCCTTTGTCCTGACTCATTCTGGAATTTTAAAACATATTTAATAATGGCTAAACATTCTTGTTTAATTGTTGGATAATTTTTAGCAGCTTGGTGCCAAATTCCAGAAGTAAATCTTAAAAGTTCTTCTTTTTTACTATGAGGATTAAACTGTTTAAGTATGCCACCATAACCAATGTTAGAGGCATCTGTTTCAACAATTTTTTTTCCATTCTGGATGTGGTAAAGAAAGACAAGGTAGAGTTTTCACTCTAGCTTTGATCTTCTGAACAGCTTCTGTATGTTCTGGACCCCACGACGGAGGGTTTTTTCCAAGTCTGGAATATAAAACAGCTTCATCGGTAGCAAGTTTAGGATAGTAATCATGAATATAATTTAAACTACCCAAAAATCTCCGTAATTGAGTTTTATCTTTAATTTCATCAGGAAATTTTGATGCAAACTCCATACTTCTATTAATAGGAATGATGGTGCCATTATGAATGTTATGGCCCAAAAATCTAACTGTGGTTTGGAAAAGTTTCATTTTTGATACAGAAACTACTAATCCATTTCTGATGATAACATGCTTAAAAATATTAAGATGTTTCATATGCTGGCCTGTAGATGATGAAAAAATAAGAACATCATCAATATAGCAAATTGAAAATTTTGTATAAGGATTAAAAATATCATTCATAATATGCTGGAATTCAGATGGAGCATTTTTTAATCCAAATGGCATAACATTCCATTCAAAATGCCCAATGGGTACTGTAAAAGCAGTTTTATATCTATCTTTTTCAGTGATCTGGACCTGCCAATATCCCGATTTCATATCAAATTTTGAAAATATGATAGCATCCTGAAGACGATCTAAAAGATCTTTTTTGTTTGGAACCCGATACCTATTCCGTTGTAAGGCATCATTAAGAGGTTTATAATTAATGACCAATCTTGGCACACCTCTTTCAATCTTTGCATTTTTATTTACATAAAATGTTGTACAACTCCAAGGAGATTTACTGGAATGAATAAGTTTTTTCTGGAGAAGAGTATGAATCTCTGCTTTACAAAGTTCTAAATACTCTTTTTTCATCTGGCTAGGACGAGCTCTAGTTGGAATCTTGCGCTCATCATATCTTGGTTCATAAGGAAGAGAAACTATGTGTTTCTTCCTATCCCAAAAAGCATTTGGAAAATTACCACAAATTTCATGTTGAAATTCGTGTTCGAGTGATTTAATTTTTTGCTGGAAAGAAGATTGTTGTAATCTTTGTTCTATAGTAAGGAAACTAATTTCCTTTTGTAAAAAATTAATTTGTTTTTCCTTAAAATCAACTAAATCTTTAATTTGATCTAATTCTTTGGTGTATGGTTCTGTAATAAACTCAAAAATAATATTTTGATTATTTAAAGTTGTATGAATGCCAATAGAATCAATTTTGGTGATTGGCATCAAAAGGCACAGGAAAGGTGTCCCTAAGATTATAGCTTAAGACATATTCTTAATCAGAACAAAAGATGTTGGTAGGCACAATCCTTGATTGCAAATAAGCACTTCTGGAAGTTTGTACTTGATGTACAAAGAATTACCACTTGCACTAGTAAGTGATTGAGTTGTTTTCTGAAAGTATTTAGTAGGAATTAATCCTTCCTGAATACAATTCATATCAGCACCATTGTCAACATGAGCAATGGCATCTTTCATTATAAAATCTGGTTTTATAATAAAAGTAATTTTGATATACCATTTTTGGAAAGTGACATGATTAATAAGATTCAAATATGCAATAGATGAATCTTTGTCATTACTGGATTCAGTTACTTCAGTAATTTCTGGATGTTTAGAACTAACTTGTTCTTTAATTCTCTTAAGATCTGAATTAATAGCAATGTTTGGTGTTTGTAAATGCTTTATTTCAACTTTTAAAGCATTTACTTTCATTTTAAGATCCTGGATTGTTATAGGCTTTTCTTCTGAAGTATGCTAGACTCTTTTATAAACTTCTTTCATACTGTAATGTTTTGGAGGTAAAATTTCATCTTTTTTATGTTGGTGATAGCATAATTCAAGAAATTTTAACTTCATTTTTGGATCAATGATCTGTTCAGCAATATTTAACATATGTTGTTGATCATCTGTTAAGACATTGATACTAGGACTGCTAATATCAAGTCCATTCATCTCAACTATTGCTTTCCAATAGTTAGCTTCTTCTGTAATCTGATTGATTTGTCGTTTGCAGGAACAAATTTCTAGAGAAGATTCAGAGTTAGTATCCGAAGATGATGAATATAAGACTGCAATTCCATCATCTGAAATAGAGTCTGAATCAGAATCTTCAGAAAGCATCTGAAAAATTTGTTGTTGAATTTCATCGTCCAAAGGTAGTTCATTAAGTTTTTGTTGAAATTTAGCTTTGCAACGATTAGCATAGTGACCTGTTTGGCCACATTTGTAACATTTGACTGTAGATTTATCCTTTTGGGGGGTAAGATTTATTCTGTTTTCCTCTTGGTTTGGAAGACTGAGGTTGCTGGACAGTTTGTTTGGAATATTTCATTTTTCTGTATTTTTTGGAATAATCTTTTAAAGATTTTCCATAGTTATGTTTTTTATGTTTATACTTGGATGGATACTGGATTTTAGTGTCATAGGCAAATTGTTCACAAAATTCACCTAACTCATTGTGACTTTGTTTTTTTCATTTGATTCTGTAATTTCAGATCATTGCAAAGAGCAAGACCTTCTTCTGTAACAATCCTTATGAGTTGACCATAAGTATATTCTGAATAAGGAATAGACATTTTACTATGCTTATCCCTTAATTTTTTCCGGATTCTTTCTGCAAAGAGAGTGGGAAGACCTTCAATGAACTTGGCTTTCCAATGTTCACTGTTGGCATCAGATCTCCTAACAACTCTCATCATGAACACATCTTTATACCATCTAAAATGAGATAAAGATGGGCATCTTAAATTCTGTAACCATTCTCTACTCCTATCTTCTAAACCATCAGGAGAAGCTCCTACAAAATGATGTAGAATTGTATTGATAAGAGTATAAACAGCGTCCTGTTCAGCTTGAACAGTACCTGTTAAAGGATCTGTAATTCTTTGGAAGGCTGTAAGAATTTCTGTTTGTTGAGTTTCTGTAATTATGTTATCCCACCATCCTTTAAGGATGCCGGTGAAACCATTGACCAAAAATCTGGCAATTTCATGGTCATCGTTTTCGTTCTGTTTGCAAATTGTTGAATAAATAATCATTTGATGCAACAATTCGAATATCTGATATTCAGAAAGACCATCTATATTCCATTCATAAATGGTTTTTCCATGACAAGATTTTTGCGTCTGTAAAAAATCTTCTTCATAGAGAATATCCATAAGAGTGCTCCTGGGATAAAAATGTCTTGTTGGAGCAGTTTTATGAGAATTCCTAGAAGATTCTCCATAATGAACTTTGTTTATGGAGGTTGGTGTGTCTTGAAAATTTTCTTCAAGTTTTGTAATTTGAGAAAGTGTTAGATTGCCTTCAATTGGATTGTTTTGCCCGGATAACATATTAATAGAAGAGGATTCTCCAGTTTTAAGATGTTTAATCTTATCAACTAAAGTATCCATAAATTATGTATCTTTCTTAGTAGAAGATAACTTAAACTTAGTTACTTCTAAAGGAGGCTTTATTGTTACTGGAATTATTTCAGTTTTAGCCTCAGATTTTGGCTGTAAATGACAACTGTCTCTAATGTGGTTAACAGTTTCTTCAATTCTGGTAATTTGTTTGCCTGCTGTTTGGCAAAACAAATTTGTATAATTATGTTGTTTTAGAATAGGGATCAAATCTTGGACGAGAACAGGATCTCTATTCTTGGATTTGTGAGGAATTTCCATATAAGCAGCAATAGCTAAGGGTTTTGTGTCGGTACCACTGCTTATAGGTTGTAATTCCATAGGTTGGGTTGGAGGATGGATAGAAACAAAATTTTGGCCATCGCTAGTAACCCAAGTTTGCTGGATTTTCTCAATAACATTTATTTGAGATTCTGTAGGGATGATATTTTCAACATACCACCAGGGAAAACACTAAAGTTTTTCATTATGTTCTAAATGAACATAATATTGAATCTTGTATTGTTCTAGCTGTAGAGGTGTATGGTTATTAAAATACCATTCCCTAAATGTTCTGTATTTTTCTTTCTGTAAGTCCTCATTGAGGGCTTTTCTGATTTTACTTCCTGGTGTAAAATCCATTAAATTTCAAAATTCATGTCACTGGTTGTAGGACTATAAGGCCTTCTGGATTCATAGATTCCATGGGGTATCTGGTTCTCCAAAAACTGTACTCCCTGAACTATGCGATCAACTTGTTCAAGTTGATTGTCACTAGGAGGTCTGGATGGTAGTCTAATTGACTCAGCTAGTTCTGAGTAAGATTGTCTAGATGACTCAAGTAGATCTACTCTATAAGATGGAGTAGTTCTAAAACTGGTACTAGACATACTTCTGGATAGAGACCTTGGTGGTCTTTTGATGGTAAGATAAACATTACCTCTTTGTGTCTGGATAACATCATCCAGTGATTGTTGGACAATTGGCCTGGCTGGGACAACATTATTTATTTGCCATCTTTTTGGAAAAGTAATTTCTTGCCAAGGAATCATTTTTGGCATAGCTACTTGACTACTGAAAAGGTTGGTGTCTGTAAGGACTGTGTGTCCTTGTTCACTTTGTTTTCGGATATAAGGATTAAGAGTTGTTAATACCTTAAGATAAATTCTGAAATTACGGTGAAAGGTGGAGATCCTGGAAGATATTCATATCTATGTGATAACACTCTAAGTTCTAGGACTTTAGACAAATTTTGGTCAGTGAGTGCTACACTTAAGTTTGGATATATATCAAAGTATACTGGACCATGTGAGAGGCTGGTTTCTATGGCTCCCATAAGAGATGCCGGCCAATTGATACATCTACCATCTCATAGGGTGCACTGTATGCTGGTATTTTGACCTTGAAGGGTCAAAGGTTTGAATGCTATCTGGACAAGTCCGATGTTGACATACTCGTATTTCTGTAAAAAAAAGGATAAAGATCCTATATATGTAGAAGATACATAAGTTCATCATCATTCTGGATTGAGGCTGCATGCTCAAATGTTTTAATTATTTTTCTACTGGAAAAGTTAAAAGTTCCTATCTTATAGACAGTATCTGGTTCGACTTTCGGGATAGTTCACTTATCAAGGGCTTCCTTAACATCCTGGTAGGCTACAAGCTCTCTACCTTCTGAAGTAGAAGCTACTGTATTTGCTACTATATTGGGTACTGTAGGTGCCACTTCCTCTGTAAGAGCAGTACTCATTTTGGATTGTATGTGACCATATATGTATAATTTAAGTATGATATAATATAATACAAATAACAATAACTTGGCTCTGATACCAATAATGATGCTTGACACAGGGCAAAGCCAGCACGTCTGTCAATGACTTATGAGATCAAATGACATAACCGCAATCACTGCTTATGGTCTGACTCTACACGACTTGGGTGACGTCCCACTAAACCTAACACTGTTCTACCCATTATTAAGCACAAACCCAGGGATATTACTAGTCATATTATTATTATATAAAACCTAAGTTATGCCATATATGGTCTCATGATCTACTGTGCTGGAGGGGGAGGCCTAATGGCCGTAGCCAAAAGGCAAATCTATTCGTTTAATTGATTCTGGACTTGTGTAACCTGTTGATTACGAGTTTCTAATTCTTGAAGACCCCAAGGGTCATTCGGCCAAATTGATAGGAAGTTTTCAATATTAGTATTTCTGAAAATATAAAAATCTAATATTTCCTTCAATGTAGCAAGAGTATGAATAGACATACATTAAATAAATACCAAAAAGAAATACTTACAATCAATACTGCAAACTTTTTATTATACTTTAAACGATAGGTGTCACGCCCCCAAACCGCCCCTAGTAGTTTGGGTGTCGTGATGGCCAGTAATCCGAGATTACCGAAAGCCGACTTACAAAAATCACACACAATCAGAGTATAAAATATGGGGCTTACGAGTGCGGAAGCAATATATATATACATTTACGGAATCTAAATAGTCCATGAGAGCCGTGCATAAGTCCGATGAAATGACATACATCTTTATAAAGTCTTACAACTCAAATACAATAAGGAAATGAGATACAAAACACATCTTGACCAAAAGGCTTCTCAAGCCGACGTATACAAGTACAAATGAAAAACAAGCCGAGAAGCATGATCTTCAAGACGGTACAAAATGATAATCCAAAACATGTCGGCAATGCACCCAAAAACACATCGGCATCACGTCTAGGCCTCAATGCCTTCTTGTTCGTCACCTACATATATATAGAGAGGGTGAGCTTGGATACTCAGTGAATGATATTAGAAATAAAGGTTTTGCATGATTGATATCCAAGATTTCTTTCAAAACAATACATAGCATACTCTACAATCAAGAGGGAAATCAAGTTCATTGCCGGCCTTTCAAGTTCCTTGGATGTTATTACATCTACTTAATACAAGAGGGTGATGACATTCCCAAGACAAGAGTGCAGTTGCATTATAGTCCCCTGCAGCTAAGGACTTTCAAGAAATGTCATCAAAACAAGATAGTGCTTGATATGCAATTAGGGATAGTCATTCATGCTAAATCAAATACTTTTCAAGACAAGGCAAAACAAGATTTATCAAAACAAGTGTAACATAGCTTTATTAGAAATACCACTCACATAGTTCTTCACACGTCGGGGTCGAGACAAGCCCAAATCCTACAAACACATGACAAATCCTATTGAATGCACCTTCAAACAAGTCTCTTAATTCGTTATGTACACAAATTGGTTTCGGAAAACATGCTGCTGGGCACAACCAGGTCCAGGCCGAGGTTCCACACTCTCGCCGAGGTGTGTTCCGAGGGCCACATTGCCAAGGAAAAGAGGTCGGGAAAACTCTGGGTATCCCTCTGGCTGATGAACGTGAAGAACATAAGTGTGAAAAAACATGAAAAAATGGATGGTTCAATCATAATCTGTCATCAAAAATCTGGGTTTTCGTGCTTATTGAGTTTGAAAACATGGACCTGGGTACCCGTACTTGGAATCTTGCGAAAACAACACAAAAACATGATTCTTTATGCAAGCTTTCGGATCAAAACAAGACTTTCTTGAAGAAACACATGTAATTGTCATTTTCTCTTTCTAAAATCGAGCTTCGAAAACGATTGCATGGCTTACAAATCATTTTCAATCATGCAATTGCAATAACATAAACATAAAAGAACATCATGAGCAGATTCAAGAATCTAACCTTAGAACGCGGATCTAACGGTCGGATCTCTAGGAATCAAGCTTGAGGATCCACTTCCTACTCCTAAACTCTTTCTTCCTCCTAGAGCTTCTCTCTCTACAAGACAAGGTTATGACACCAAATGATAGTTTTCTATTACCTTGGTTCTTGGGTTAAACCTCTGCTGAGGACACGTGCGGCGACTGGTTGGGTTTCTTCCTGAAAAGGTGGCTGACAGGCCAGACAAAGCATGGTGTGGAAGGTGTTCAACAAGCAAAGCGGTATCGGCTCTCTTTGCAAGTAGCAATGACATCGGCTAAACAAGGCGTATCTAACACGCTATACGGGAATGCACTCGGGCAAGGATGACATCGGGCCAACAAAAGACTTCGAAGGTGACAATGACCTCGGCTAGGAAGGACAACACTTGACTAAGCTGTGCCACATCTTGGCCTAGATGTGCCACACCTCGGCCTAGGTCATACCACTCCAGGACGAGATCACTTGGGTGCAAGGTAACATCTCGGCTAATGTGGTCAAGGCAAGGACGGAGGTCGACAAGGGGTTCCAAGATACTACCACTAGACTAAGGATGACATCGGCTTGGAACAACATCGGCTAGCATAACTCAGGCAAGGCGTGACCTAAGTTTCACATCATGGAAGGAACAAGACAAGCATACTACACTTAGACAAATCACAGGGCTTCAAAACAAGGCATGGATCACATTAACTCAAGCGAAACAAATCACAACACACACATGCAAACTTAACAAATCATCATCACACAGATGCTCATGAACATGATGAGAACATAAAATGTGGGTTCCTACAATAGGAGAAGTACACACTGAGAAATATAGAGGGAGAGAGAGTACTTATAAAACTAAAAAACTTGCAATATTAAAGCGTGCCTTCAACAAGAGTGGGGCCTCCCTTATATACAAAAGGAAAGAAAACATGATAAGGATGAGGAAGACAGGTGGGGTGTCCTGGTTAGGTTTGAGTCGATCGTCCTTATCTCCTCGTGATTCGCCTTATCTTTTAAGTGTCGGCAAGGGACAGTTGGTTGGCTAGCTGTTAAGCTATCAGACAGAGCATCTTTCTTTAGCCGAAAGTTGTTTTGTCGCCTTGTGGAGCTGGAAAGTTACTGGAGCAAAGTGGGAGACAAAGCATTATTCTGCTTTTCCTTTGCCCTTGTCCTGACTCATCTTTTCTGCAATCAGGCCGGTGAGAGAATCCCAAAAATCTCCGAAGTTGGGATCAACGTCTGTAGGGTCTTGTCATTCACCTACCAATAATGTAAACTCATTTTCATCCAAAAGAGGATCAAAATGTTCATCTTCTTCATGACCGACATGGCTACTGGAACCAGGCTTCATACTGGGGTCATCTCTTGAGAATGATTGGAAGAATTGTTCTTTCATAAAGTCCATGCTTTTTATAACTAATTCTGGTTCAGATAACCTTGGAAACTTTTGTCTTAATTCATTTTGAATTTGTACAAAAGGATTTTGCACTGGAGCAGCTGGGATGAGTTTGGGTGTAGCATCCCAGCAAGCCTATGTATGAGTTTTAATCTTCTGGAGAAGTTCCTGGTGTGGATTAGGATCATCCATTTTATTCCACCATTTATAAAAAAAAAACTCTTTTTAACCGAGGAATTTTATTCTGGAAATCACAGTAATGATGCTTGACACAGGGCAAAGCTAGCACGCTTGTCAACGACTTACGAGATAAAATGACCTAACCGCAATCATTGCTTATGGTCTGACTCTACGCGACTTGGGTGACGTCCCACTAACCCTAACACTGTTCTACCCATTATTAAGCCCAAACCCAGGGATATTACTAGTCATATAATTATAATATAAAAACTAAATTATGCCATATATGGTCTCATGATCTACCGTGCTGGAGGGGGAGGCCTAACGGCCGTTGCCAAAGGGCAAATCTGTTCGTTTAATTGATTCTGGACTTGTGTAACCTGTTGATTACAAGTTTCTAATTCTTGAAGACCCCAAGGGTCATTCGGCCAAATTGATAGGAAGTTTTCAATATTAGTTTTTCTTAAAATATAAAAATCTAACATTTCATTCAATATAGCAAGAGTATGAACAGACATACATTAAATAAATACCAAAAAGAAATACTTACAATCAATACTGCAAACTTTTTCTTATACTTCAAACGAAAGGAGGAGTACACACTGAGAAATATAGAGGGAGAGAGAGTAATTACAAAAGAAAAAAATCTTGCAATATTAAACCGTGCCTTCAACATGGGTGAGGCCACCCTTATATAGAAAAGAAAAGAAAACATGATAAGGATGAGGAAGACAGGTGGCGTGTCCTGGTTAGGTTGGAGTCGATCGTCCTTATCTCCTCGTGATTCGGCTTATCTTTTAAGTGTCGGCAAGGGGCAGCTGGATGGCCAACTGTTAAGCTGTCAGACAGAGCATCTTTCTTTAGCCGAAAGTTGTTTCGTCGTCTTGTGGAGCTGGAAAGTTACTGGAGCAAAGTGGGAGACAAAGCATTATTCTGCTTTCCCTTGCCTTTGTCCTGACTCATCTTCCCTGCAATCAGGCCTGTGAGAGAATCCCAAAAATCTCCGAAGTTGGGATCGGCGTCTGTAGGGTCTTGTGATTCACCTGCTAATACTGTAAACTCGTTTTCATCCAAAAGGGGATCAAAATGTTCATCTTCTTCATGACCGCCATGGCTACTGGAACCAGACTTCATACTGGTGTCATCTCTGGAGAATGATTACAAGAATTGTTCTTTCATAAAGTCCACACTTTTTATAACTAATTCTTGCTCAGATAATCTTGGAAACTTTTGTCTTAATTCATTTTGAATTTGGACAAAAGGATTTTGCACTAGAGCAGCTGGGATGAGTTCGGGTGTAGCATCCCAGCATGCCTCTGTATGAGCATTAATCCTCTGGAGAAGTTCCTGGTGTAGTTTAGGATCATCCATTTTATTCCACCATTTATAAAAGAAAACTCTTTTTAAAAGAGGAATTTTATTCTGGAAATCACAATAATGATGTTTGACACAGGGCAAAGCTAACTAGTTTGTCAACGACTTACGAGATCAAATGACCTGACCGCAATCACTGCTTATGGTTTGACTCTACGTGACTTGGGTGACGTCCCACTAACCCTAACACTGTTCTACCCATTATTAAGCGCAAATCCAAGGATATTACTTGTCATATTATTATTATATAAAACCTAAATTATGCCATATATGGTCTCATGATCTACTGTGCTGGAGGGGGAGGCCTAACGGCCGTAGTCAAAAGGCAAATCTATTCGTTTAATTGGTTTTGGACTTGTGTAACCTGTTGATTACAAGTTTCTAATTCTTGAAGACCCCAAGGGTCATTCGGCCAAATTGATAGGAAGTTTTCAATATTAGTTTTTCTTAAAATATAAAAATTTAACATTTCGTTCAATATAGCAAGAGTATGAACAGACATACATTAAGTAAATATCAAAAAGAAATACTTACAATCAATATTGCAAACTTTTTGTTATACTTCAAACGATAGGAGGAGTACACAGTGAGAAATATAGAGGGAGAGAGAGTACTTATAACGCTGAAAAACTTGCAATATTAAAGCGTGCCTTCAACAAGAGTGGGGCCTCCCTTATATAGAAAAGGAAAGAAAACAAGATAAGGATGAGGAAGACAGGTGGCGTGTCCTGGTTAGGTTGGAGTCGATCGTCCTTATCTCCTCGTGATTCCCCTTATCTTTTAAGTGTCGGCAAGGGACAGCTGGATGGCCAGCTGTTAAGCTGTCAGACAGAGTATCTTTCTTTAACCGAAAGTTGTTTTGTCATCTTGTGGAGCTGGAAAGTTACCAGAGCAAAGTGGGAGACAAAGCATTATTCTGCTTTTCCTTTGCCTTTGTCCTGACTCGTCTTTTCTGGTATCAGCCTGTGAGAGAATCCTAAAAATCTGCGTAGTTGGGATCGGCGTCTGTAGGGTCTTGTGATTCACCTGCTAATACTGTAAACTCGTTTTCATCCAAAACCGGATCAAAATGTTCGTCTTCCTCATGACCACCATGGCTACTCGAGCCAGACTTCATACTGGTGTCATCTTCGGACAATGATTGCAAGAATCGTTCTTCCATAAAGTCCATACTTTTTATAACTAATTCTTGCTCAGATAATTCGGGAAACTTTTGTCTTAATACATTTTCAATTTGGACAAATGGATTTTGCACTGGAGCAGCTGGGCTGAGTTTGGGCGTTGCATCCCAGCAAGCCTGTGTATGAGCTTTAATTTTCTGGAGAAGTTCCCGGTGTGGTTTAGGATCATCCATTTTATTCCACCATTTATAAAAGAAAACTCTATTTAAACGGGAATTTTATTCTGGAAATCACAATAATGATGCTTGACGCAGGACAAAGCTAGCACGTCTGTCAACGACTTACGAGATCAAATGACGTAACCGCAATAACTACTTATGGTCGGACTCTACGCTACTTGGGTGACGTCCCACTAACCCTGACACTGTTCTACCCATTATTAAGCACAAATCCAGGGATATTACTAGTCATATTATAATTATATAAAACCTAAATTATGTCATATATGGTCCCATGATCTACTGTGCTGGAGGTGGAGGCCTAACGGCCGTGGCCAAAAGGCAAATCTGTTTGTTTAATTGATTCTGGACTTGTGTAACCGGTTGATTACAAGTTTCTAATTCTTGATGACCCCAAGGGTCATTCGGCCAAATTGATAGGAAGTTTCCAATATTAGTTTTTCTTAAAATATAAAAATCTAATATTTCATTCAATATAGCAAGAGTATGAACAGACATACATTAAATAAATACCAAAAACAAAATACTTACAATCAATACTACAAACTTTTTATTATACTTCGAACGACGGAAGGAGTACACATTGAGAAATATGGAGGGAGAGAGAGTACTTACAAAACCGAAAAACTTGCAATATTAATGCGTGCCTTCAACAGGGATGGGGCCTCCCTTATATAGAAAAGGAAAGAAAACAAGATAAGGATGAGGAAGACAGTGGCGTGTCCTGGTTAGGTTGGAGTCGATCGTCCTTATCTCGTCGTGATTCGCCTTATCTTTTAAGTGTCGGCAAGGGACAGCTGGATGGCCAGCTGTTAAGCTGTGAGAAAGAGCATCTTTCTTTAGCCGAAAGTTGTTTTGTCGTCTTGTGGAGCTGAAAAGTTACTGGGGCAAAGTGGGAGACAAAGCATTGTTCTACTTTTTCTTTGCCTTTGTCCTGACTCATCTTTTCTGCAATCAGGCCTGTGAGAGAATCCCAAAAATCTCCGAAGTTGTTATCGGCGTCTGTAGGATCTTGTGATTCACCTGCCAATACTATAAACTCATTTTCATTCAAAAGAGGATCAAAATGTTCGTTATCTTCATGACCGCCACGGCTACTGGGACCAGACTTCATACTGGTGTCATCTCTGGAGAATGATCGCAAGAATTGTTCTTTCATAAAGTCCATGCTTTGTATAACTAATTTTTGCTCAGATAATCCTGGAAATTTTGTCTTAATTCAATTTGAATTTGGACAAAAGGATTTTGCACGGGAGCAGCTGGGATGAGTTTGGGCGTAGCAGCCAGCAAGCCTGTGTATGAGCTTTAATCTTCTAGAGAAGTTCCTGGTGTGGTTTAGGATCATCCATTTTATTCCACCATTTATAGAAGAAAACTCTTTTTAAAAGAGGAATTTTATTCTGGAAATCACAATAATGATGCTTGACATAGGGCAAAGCTAGCACGTCTGTCAACGACTTACGAGATCAAATGACCTGACCGCAATCACTACTTATGGCCTGACTCTACGCGACTTGGGTGACGTCCCGCTAACCCTAACACTGTTCTACCCCTTATTAAGCACAAACCCAGGGATATTACTTGTCATACTATTATTATATAAAACATAAATTATGCCATATATGGTCTCATGATCTATTGTGCTGGAGGGGGAGGCCTAACGGCCGTAGCCAACAGGCAAATCTGTTCATTTAATTGATTCTGGACTTGTGTAACCTGTTGATTACAAGTTTCTATTTCTTGAAGACCCCAAGGGTCATTCGGCCAAATTGATAGGAAGTTTTCAATATTAGTTTTTCTTAAAATATAAAAATCTAATATTTCATTCAATATAGCAAGAGTATGAACAAACATACATTAAATAAATACCAAAAAGAAATATTTACAATCAATACTGCAAACTTTTTATTATACTTCAAACGATAGGAGAAGTACACGCTGAGAAATATAGAGGGAGAGAGAGTACTTATAAAACTGAAAAACTTGCAATATTAAAGCGTGCCTTCAATAAGAGTGGGGCCTCCCTTATATAGAAAAGGAAAGAAAACAAGATAAGGATGAGGAAGACAGGTGTCGTGTCCTAGTTAGATTGGAGTCGATCGTCCTTATCTCCTCGTGATTCGCCATATCTTTTAAGTGTCGGCAATGGACAGCTGGAGGGACAGCTGGATGGCCAGCTATTAGGCTGTCAGACAGAGCATCTTTCTTTTGCCGAAAGTTGTTTTGTCGTCTTGTGGAGCTGGAATGTTACCGGAGCAAAGTGGGAGACAAAGCATTATTCTGCTTTCCCTTGCCTTTGTCCTGACTCATCTTTCCTTCAATCAGGCCTGTGAGAGAATCCAAAAAATCTCCGAAGTTGGGATCGGCGTCTGTAGGGTCTTGTGATTCACCTGCTAATACTGTAAACTCGTTTTCATCCAAAAGGGGATTAAAATTCTCAACTTCTTCATGACCGCCATGGCTACTGGAACCAGACTTCATACTGGTGTCATCATTGGGGAATGATTGCAAGAATTGTTCTTTCATAAAGTCCATACTTTTTATAACTAATTCTTGCTCAGATAATCCTGGAAACTTTTGTCTTAATTCATTTTCAATTCGGAGAAAAGGATTCTGAACTGGAGTAGCAGGGATGAGTATGGGTGTAGCATTCCCGCAAGCCTGTGTATGAGCTTTAATCTTCTGGAGAAGTTCCTGGTGTGGTTTAGGACCATCCATTTTATTCCACCATTTATAAAAGAAAACACTTTTTAAACGGGAATTTTATTCTGTAAATCACAATAGTGATGCTTGACACCGGGCAAAGCTAGCACGTCTGTCAACGAGTTACGAGATCAAATGACTTAACCGCAATCACAGCTTATGGTCTGACTCTACGCGACTTGGGTGACGTCCCACTAACCCTAACACTGTTCTACCCTTTATTAAGCCCAAACCCAGGGATATTACTAGTCATATTATTATTATTATTATATAAAATGTAAATTATGCCATATATGGTCTCATGATCTACTGTGCTGAAGGGGGAGGCCTAACGGCCATAGCCAAAAGGCAAATCTGTTCGTTTAATTGATTCTGGACTTGTGTAACCTGTTGATTACAAGTTTCTAATTCTTGAAGACCCCAAGGGTCATCGGCCAAATTGATAGGAAGTTTTCAATATTAGTTTTTCTTAAAATAAGAAAATCTAATATTTCAATCAATATAGCAAGAGTATGAACAGACATACATTAAATAAATACCAAAAACAAAATACTTACAATCAATACTGTAAACTTTTTATTATACTTCCAACGACAGAAGGAGTACACACTGAGAAATATAGAGGGAGAGAGAGTACTTAAAAAACTGAAAAACTTGCAATATTAATGCGTGCCTACAACAAGGGTGGGGCCTCCCTTATATAGAAAAGAAAAGAAAACAAGATAAGGATGGGGAAGACAATTGACGTGTCCTGGTTAGGTTGGAGTCGATCGTGCTTATCTCGTCATCATTCGCCTTATCTTTTAAGTGTCGGCAAAAGACAGCTGGATAGCCAGTTGTTAAGCTGTTAGACAGAGCATCATTCTTTAGCTGAAAGTTGTTTTGTCATCTTGTGGAGCTGGAAAGTTACTGGGGCAAAGTGGGAGACAAAGCATTGTTCTACTTTTTCTTTGCCTTTCTCCTGTCTCATCTTTTCTGCAATCAGGCCTGTGAGAGAATCCCAAAAATCTCCGAAGTTGTTATCGGCGTCTGTAGGATCCTGTGATTCACCTGCCAATACTGTAAACTCATTTTCATTCAAAAGAGGATCAAAATGTTCGTTATCTTCAAAACCGCCATGGCTACTGTGACCAGACTTTATACTGGTGTCATCTATGGAGAATAATCGCAAGAATTGTTCTTTCATAAAGTCCATACTTTTCGTAACTAATTCTTGCTCAGATAATCCTGGAAACTTTTGTCTTAATTCATTTTCAATTTGGACAAAAGGATTTTGCACGGGAGCAGCGGGGACGAGTTTGGGCGTAGCAGCCAGCAAGCCTGTGTATGAGCTTTAATCTTCTAGAGAAGTTCCTGGTGTGGTTTAGTATCATCCATTTTATTCCACCATTTATAAAAGAAAACTCATTTTAAACGAGGAATTTTATTCTGGAAAACACAATAATGATGCCTGACACTGGGCAAAGCTAGCGCCTCTGTCAACGACTTACGAGATCAAATGACCAAACCGCAATCACTGCTTTTGGTCTAACTCTACGCGACTTGGGTGACGTCCCACTAACCCTAACACTGTTCTACCCATTATTAAGCACAAACCCAGGGATATTACCAGTCACATTATTATTATATAAAACCTAAATTATGCCATATGTGGTTTCATGATCTATTGTGCTGGAGGGGGAGGCCTAACGGCCGTAGCCAAAAGGCAAATATGTTCATTTAATTGATTCTAGACTTGTGTAAGCTGTTGATTACAAGTTTCTAATTCTTGAAGACCCCAAGGGTCATTCGGCCAAATTGATTGGAAGTTTTCAATATTAGTTTTTCTTAAAATATTAAAATCTAATATTTCTTTCAATATAGCAAGAGTATGAACAGACATACATTAAATAAATACCAAAAAGAAATACCTACAATCAATACTGCAAACTTTTTATTATACTTCAAACGATAGGAGGAATACACGCTGAGAAATATAGAGGGAGAGAGAGTACTTATAAAACTGAAAAACTTGCAATATTAAAGCGTGCCTTCAACAAGAGTGGGGCCTCCCTTATATACAAAAGGAAAGAAAACATGATAAGGATGAGGAAGACAGGTGGGGTGTCCTGGTTAGGTTTGAGTCGATCGTCCTTATCTCCTCGTGATTCGCCTTATCTTTTAAGTGTCGGCAAGGGACAGTTGGTTGGCTAGCTGTTAAGCTATCAGACAGAGCATCTTTCTTTAGCCGAAAGTTGTTTTGTCGCCTTGTGGAGCTGGAAAGTTACTGGAGCAAAGTGGGAGACAAAGCTTTATTCTGCTGTTCCTTTGCCTTTGTCCGGACCCAACTGTTCTGGTATCAGGCCTGTGAGAGAATCCCAAAAATCTCCGAAGTTGGGATCGGCGTCTGTAGGGTCTTGTGATTCACCTGCCAATACTGTAAACTCATTTTCATCCAAAAGAGGAGCCAAATGTTCGCTTTCTTCATGACCGCCATGGCTACAGGAACCAGACTTCATACTGGTGTCATCTTTGGAGAATGATTGCAAGAATTGTTCTTTCATGAAGTCCATACTTTTTATAACTAATTCTTGCTCGGATAATTCTGGAAACTTTTGTCTTAATTCATTTTCAATTTGGACAAAAGGATTTTGCACTGGAGCAGCTGGGATGAGTTTGGGCGTAGCATCCCAGCAAGCCTGTGTATGAGCTTTAATATTCTGGAGAAGTTCTTGGTGTGGTTTAGGATCATCCATTTTGTTCCACCATTTATAAAAGAAAACTCTTTTTAAACGAGGAATTTTATTCTGGAAATCACAATAATGATGCTTGACATAGGCCAAAGCTAGCACGTCTGTCAACGACTTACGAGATCAATTGACGTAACCACAATCACTGCTTATGGTCTGACTCTACGCGACTTGGGTGACGTCCCAGTAACCCTAACACTGTTCTACCCATTATAAAGCACAAATCCAGGGATATTACTAGTCATATTATTATTATATAAAACCTAAATTATGTCATATATGGTTTCATGATCTACTGTGCTAGAGGTGGAGGCCTAACGACCGTGGCCAAAAGGCAAATCTGTTCGTTTAATTGATTCTGGACTTTTGTAACCTGTTGATTACAAGTTTCTAATTCTTGAAGACCCCAAGGGTCATTCGGCAAATTGATAGGAAGTTTTCAATATTAGTTTTTCGTAAAATATAAAAATCCAATATTTCATTCAATATAGCTAGAGTATGAACAGACATACATCAAATAAATACCAAAAACAAAATACTTACAATCAATACTGCAAACTTTTTATTATACTTCAAACGACAGAAGGAGTACCCACTGAGAAATATCGAGGAAGAGAGAGTACTTACAAAACTGAAAAACTTGCAATATTAATGCGTGCCTTCAACAAGCGTGGGGCCTCCATTATATAGAAAATAAAAGAAAATAAGATAAGGATGAGGAAGACAATCGGCGTGTCCTGGTTAGGTTGGAGTCGATCGTTCTTATCTCGTCGTGATTCGCCTTATCTTTTAAGTGTCGGCAAGGGACAGCTGGATGGCCAACTGTTAAGCTGTCAGACAGAGCATCTTTCTTTAGCCGAAAGTTGTTTCGTCGTCTTTTGGAGCTGGAAAGTTACTGGGGCAGAGTGGGAGACAAAGCATTGTTCTACTTTTTCTTTGCCTTTGTCCTGACTCATCTTTTCTGCAATTAGGCCTATGAGAGAAACCCAAAAATCTCCGAAGTTGTTATCGGCGTCTGTAGGATCTTGTCATTCACCTGCCAATGCTCTAAACTCATTTTCATTCAAAAGAGGATCAAAATTTTCGTTATCTTCATGACCGCCACGGCTACTGGGACTAGACTTCATACTGGTGTTATCTCTGGAGAATGATCGCAAGAATTGTTCTTTCATAAAGTTCATACTTTTTATAACTAATTCTTCCTCAGATAATCCTGGAAAGTTTTGTCTTAATTCATTTTTGAATTTGGACAAAAGGATTTTGCACGGGAGCAGCTGGGATGACTTTGGGCGTAGCAGGCAGCAAGCTTGTGTATGAGCTTTAATCTTCTAGAGAGGTTCCTGGCGTGGTTTAGGATCATCCATTTTATCCCACCATTTATAAAAGAAAACTCTTTTTAAACGAGGAATTTTATTCTGGAAAACACAATAATGACGCCTGACACCGGGCCAAGCTAGCACGTCTGTCAACGACTTACGAGATCAAATGACCTAACCGCAATAACTACTTATGGTCTGACTCTACGCGACTTGGGTGACGTCCCACTAACCCTAACACTGTTCTACCCATTATTAAGCAAATACCCCAGGATATTTCTAGTCATATTCTTATTATATAAAACGTAAATTATGCCATATATGGTCTCATGATCTACTGTGCTGGAGGGGAAGGCCTAACGGCCGTAGCCAAAAGGCAAATCTGTTCATTTAATTGATTCTGGACTTGTGTAACCTGTTGATTACAAGTTTCTAATTCTTGAAGACCCCAAGGGTCATTCGGCCAAATTGATAGGAAGTTTTCAATATTAGTTTTTCTTAAAATATAAAAATCTAATATTTCATTCAATATAGCAAGAGTATGAACAGACATACATTAAATAAAGACCAAAAACAAAATACTTACAATCAATACCGCAAACTTTTTATTATACTTCCAACGACAGAAGGAGTACACACTGAGAAATATAGAGGGAGAGAGAGTACTTACAAAACCGAAAAACTTGAAATATTAATTTGTGCCTTCAACAAGGGTGGGTCCACCCTTATATAGAAAAGAAAAGAAAACAAGATAAGGATGAGGAAGACAATTGGCGTGTCCTGGTTAGGTTAGAGTTGATCGTCCTTATCTCATCCTGATTCACCTTATCTTTTAAGTGTCTGCAAGGGACAGCGGGATG
Source organism: Camellia sinensis (assembly GCF_004153795.1). NCBI lineage: Eukaryota > Viridiplantae > Streptophyta > Magnoliopsida > Ericales > Theaceae > Camellia > Camellia sinensis. Next base: position 113,898 of record NW_021024593.1, on the reverse strand, counting down.
GCCAGCTGTTAAGCTGTCAGAAAGAGCATCTTTCTTTAGCCGAAAGTTGTTTTGTCGTCTTGTGGAGCTGGAAAGTTACTGGGGCAAAGTCGGAGACAAAGCATTGTTCTGCTTTTTCTTTGCCTTTGTCCTGACTCATCTTTTCTGCAATCAGGCCAGTGAGAAAATCCCAAAAATCTCCGAAGCTGTTATCGGCGTCTGTAGGATCTTGTGATTCACCTGCCAATACTGTAAACTCATTTTCATTCGAAAGAGGATCAAAATGTTCGTCTTCTTCATGACCGCCACGGCTACTGGGACCAAACTTCATACTGGTGTCATCTCTGGAGAATGATCACAAGAATTGTTATTTCATAAAGTCCATACTTTTTATAACTAATTCTTGCTCAGATAATCCTGGAAACTTTTGTCTTAAGTCATTCTGAATTTGGACAAAAGGATTTTGCATGGGAGCAGCTGGGATGAGTTTGGGTGCAGCAGCCAGCAAGCCTGTGTATGAGCTTTAATCTTCTAGAGAAGTTCCTGATGTGGTTTAGGATCACCCATTTTATTCCACCATTTATATAAGAAAACCCTTTTTAAACGAGGAATTTTATTCTGGAAAACACAATAATGACGCCTGACACCGGGCAAAGCTAGCACGTCTGTCAACGACTTACGAGATCAAATGACCTAACCGCAATCACTGTTTTTCGTCTGAGTCTACGCGACTTGGGTGACGTCCCACTAACCCTAACAATGTTTTACCCATTATTAAGCACAAACCCAGGGATATTACCAGTCACATTATTATGATATAAAACCTAAATTATGCGATATATGGTCTCATGATCTATTGTGCTGGAGGGGGAGGCCTAACGGCCGTAGCCAAAAGGCAAATCTGTTCATTTAATTGATTCTGGACTTGTGTAACCTATTGATTACAAGTTTCTAATTCTTGAAGACCCCAAGGGTCATTCGGCCAAATTGATAGGAAGTTTTCAATATTAGTTTTTCTTAAAATATAAAAATCTAATATTTCATTCAATATAGCAAGAGTATGAACAGACATACATTAAATAAATACCAAAAAGAAATACTTACAATCAATACTGCAAACTTTATATTATACTTCAAACGAGAGGAGGAGTACACGCTGAGAAATATAGAGATAGAGAGAGAATACGTAGAAAACTGAAAAACTTACAATATTAAAGCGTGCCTTCAACAAGAGTGGGGCCTCCCTTATATAGAAAAGGAAAGAAAACAAGATAAGGATGAGGAAGACAGGTGGCCTGTCCTGGTTAGGTTGGAGTCGATCGTCCTTATCTCGTCGTGATTCGCCTTATCTTTTAAGTGTCGGCAAGGGACAGTTGGTTGGCCAGCTGTTAAGCTGTCAGACAGAGCATCTTTCTTTAGCCGAAAGTTGTTTTGCCGTCCTGTGGAGCTGGAAAGTTACTGGGGCAAATGGGAGACAAAGCATTGTTCTACTTTTTCTTTGTCTTTGTCCTGACTCATCTTTTCTGCAATCAGGCCTGTGAGAGAATCCCAAAAATCGCCGAAGTTGTTATCGGCGTTTGTATGACCTTGTGATTCACCTGCCAATACTGTAAACTCATTTTCATTCAAAAGAGGATCAAAATGTTTGTTATCTTCATGACCGCCACGGCTACTGGGACCAGACTTCATACTGGTGTCATCTCTGGAGAATGATCGCAAGAATTGTTCTTTCATAAAGTCCATACTTTTTTATAACTAATTCTCGCTCAGATAATCTTGGAAACTTTTGTCTTAATTCATTTTGAATTTGGACAAAAGGATTTTGCACGGTAGCAACTGGGATGAGTTTGGGCGTAGCAGCCAGCAAGCCTGTGTATGAGCTTTAATCTTCAAGAGAAGTTCGTGGTGTGGTTTAGGATCATCCATTTTATTCCACCATTTATAAAAGAAAACTCTTTTTAAACGGGGAATTTAATTCTGGAAAACACAATAATAACGCCTGACACCAGGCAAAGCTACCGCGTCTGTCAACGACTTACGAGATCAAATGACGTAACCGCAATCACTACTTTTGGTCTGACTCTACGCGACTTGGGTGACGTCCCACTAACCCTAACACTGTTCTACCCATTATTAAGCACAAACCCAGGGATATTACTAGACATATTATTATTATATAAAACCTAAATTATGCCATATATGGTCTCATGATCTATTGTGCTGGAGGGGGAGGCCTAACGATCGTAGCCAAAAGGCAAATCTATTCCTTTAATTGATTCTGGACTTTTGTAACCTGTTGATTACAAGTTTCTAATTCTTGAAGACCCCAAGGGTCATTCGGCCAAATTGATAGGAAGTTTTCAATATTAGTTTTTCTTAAAATATAAAAATCTAATATTTCATTCAATATAGCAAGAGTATGAACAGACATACATTAAATAAATACCAAAAACAAAATACTTACAATCAATACTGCAAACTTTTTACTATACTTCAAACGATAGGAGGAGTACACGCTGAGAAATATAGAGGGAGAGAGAGTACTTATAAAACTGAAAAACTTGCAATATTAAAGCATGCCTTCAACAAGAGTGGGGCCTCCCTTATATAGAAAAGGAAAGAAAACAGGATAAGGATGAGGAAGACAGGTGGGGTGTCCTGGTTAGGTTGGAGTCGATCGTCCTTATCTCCTCGTGATTCGCCTTATCTTTCAAGTGTTGGCAAGGGACAGTTGGTTGGCCAGCTGTTAAGATATCAGAGAGAGCATCTTTCTTTAGCTGAAAGTTGTTTTGTCGTCTTGTGGAGCTGGAAAGTTATTGCAGCAAAGTGGGAGACAAAGCATTATTCTGCTTTTCCTTTGCCTTTGTCCTGACCCAACTTTTCTGGTATCAGGCCTGTGAGAGAATCCCAAAAATCTCCGAAGTTGGGATCGGCGTCTGTAGGGTCTTGTGATTCACTTGCCAATACTGTAAACTCATTTTCATTCAAAAGAGGATCAAAATGTTCGTCTTCTTCATGACCGCCATGGCTACTGGAACCAGACTTCCTACTGGTGTCATCTTTGGGGAAAGATTGCAAGAATTGTTCTTTCATAAAGTCCATACTTTTTATAACTAATTCTTGCTCAGATAATTCTGGAAAGTTTTGTCTTAATTCATTTTCAATTTGGACAAAAGGATTTTGCACTGGAGGAGCTGGGATGAGTTTGGGCGTAGCATCCCAGCAAGCCTATGTATGAGCTTTAATCTTTTCGAGAAGTTCTTGGTGTGGTTTAGGATCATCCATTTTGTTCCACCATTTATAAAAGAAAACCCTTTTTAAACAAGGAATTTTATTCTAGAAATCACAATAATGATGCTTGACAAAGGGCAAAGCAAGCACGTCTGTCAACGACTTACGAGATCAAATGACGTAACCGCAATCACTGCGTATGGTCTGACTCTACGCGACTTGGGTGACGTCTCACTAACCGTAACACGATTCTACCCATTATTAAGCCCAAATCCAGGGATATTACTAGTAATATTATTATTATATAAAACCTAAATTATGTCATATATGATCTCATGATCTACTGTGCTGGAGGGGAAGGCCTAACGGCCGTGGCCAAAAGGCAAATCTGTTCGTTTAATTGATTTTGGACTTGTGTAACCTATTGATTACAAGTTTCTAATTCTTGAAGACCCCAAGGGTCAATCGGCCAAATTGATAGGAAGTTTTCAATATTAGTTTTTCTTAAAATATAAAAATCTAATATTTCATTCAATATAGCAAGAGTATGAACAGACATACATTAAATAAATATCAAAAACAAAATACTAACAATCAATACTGCAAAATTTTTATTATACTTCGAATGACAGAAGGAGTACACACTGAGAAATATAGAGGGAGAGAGAGTACTTACAAAACCGAAAAACTTGCAATATTAATGCGTGCCTTCAACAAGGGTGGGGCCTCCCTTATATAGAAAAGAAAAGAAAACAAGATAAGGATGAGGAAGACAATTGGCGTGTCCTGGTTAGGTTGGAGTCGATCGTCCTTATCTCGTCGTGATTCGCCTTATCTTTTAAGTGTCGGCAAGGGACAACTGGATGGCCAGCTGTTAAGCTGTCAGACAGAGCATCTTTCTTTAGTCGAAAGTTGTTTTGTCGTCTTGTGGAGCTGGAAAGTTACTGGGGCAAAGTGGGAGACAAAGCATTGTTCAACTTTTTCTATGCGTTTGTCCTGACTCATCTTTTCTGCAATCAGGCCTGTGAGAGAATCCCAAAAATCTCCGAAGTTGTTATTGGTGTCTGTAGGATCTTGTGATACACCTGCCAATACTGTGAACTCATTTTCATCCAAAAGAGGATTAAAATGTTCGTCTTCTTCATGACCGCCATGGCTACTCGAACCAGACTTCATACTGGTGTCATCTTTGGAGAATGATTGCAAGAATTGTTCTTTCATAAAGTCCATACTTTTTATAACTAATTCTTGCTAAGATAATTCTGGAAACTTTTGTCTTATTTCATTTTCATTTTGGACAAAAGGATTTTGCACTGGAGCAACTGGGATGAGTTTGGGCGTAGCATCCCAGCAAGCCTGTGTATGAGCTTTAACCTGCTAGAGAAGTTCTCGATGTGGTTTAGGATCATCCATTTTATTCCACCATTTATAAAAGGAAACCCTTTTTAAACGAGGAATTTTATTCTGGAAATCACAATAATGATGCTTGACACAGGGCAAAGCTAGCATGTCTATCAACGACTTATGAGATCAAATGACGTAACCGCAATCACTGCTTGTGGTCTGACTCTACGCGACTTGGGTGACGTCCCACAAATCCTAACTCAGTTCTACGCATTATTAAGCACAAATCCAGGGATATTACTAGTCATATTATTATTATATATAACCTAAATTATGTCATTTATGGTCTCATGATCTACTGTGCTGGAGGGGGAGGCCTAACGGCCGTGGCCAAAAGGCAAATCTGTTCCTTTAATTGATTCTGGACTTGTGTGACCTGTTGATTACAAGTTTCTAATTCTTGAAGACCCCAAGGGTCATTCGTCCAAATTGATAGGAAGTTTTCAATATTAGTTTTTCTTAAAATATAAAAATCTAATATTTCATTCAATATAGCAAGAGTACGAACATACGTACATTAAATAAATACCAAAAACAAAATACTTACAATCAATACTGCAAACCTTTTATTATACTTCAAACGACAGAAGGAGTAGACACTGAGAAATATAGAGGGAGAGAGAGTACTTACAAAATCGAAAAACTTGCAATATTAATGCGTGCCTTCAACAAGAGTGGGGCCGCCCTTATATAGAAAAGGAAAGAAAACAAGATAAGGATGAGGAAGACAGGTGGCGTGTCCTGGTTACGTTGGAGTCGATCGTCCTTATTTCCTCATGATTCGTCTTATCTTTTAAGTGTCAGCGAAGGACCGTTGGTTGGCCAGCTGTTAAGCTGTCAGAGAGAGCATCTTTCTTTAGCCGAAAGTTGTTTTGTCATCTTGTGGAGCTGGAAAGTTACTGGAGCAAAGTGGGAGACAAAGCATTATTCTGCTTTTCCTTTGCCTTTGTCCTGACCCAACTTTTCTGGTATCAGGCCTGTGAGAGAATCCCAAAAATCTCCGAAGTTGGGATCGGCGTCTGTAGGGTCTTGTGATTCACCTGCAAATACTGTAAACTCATTTTCATTCAAAAGAGGATCAAAATGTTCGTCTTCTTCATGACCGCCATGGCTACTGGAACCAGACTTCATACTGGTGTCATCTTTGGAGAATGATTGCAAGAATTGTTCTTCCATAAAGTCCATACTTTTTATAACTAATTCTTGTTCAGATAATTCTGGAAACTTTTGTGTTAATTCATTTTCAATTTGGACAAAAGGATTTCGCACTGGAGGAGCTGGGATGAGTTTGGGCGTAACATCCCAGCAAGCCTGTGTATGAGCTTTAATCTTCTGGAGAAGTTCTTGGTGTGGTTTAGGATCATCCATTTTATTCCACCATTTATAAAAGAAAACTCTTTTTAAACGAGGAATTTTGTTCTGGAAATCACAATAATGACGCTTGACACAGGGAAACGCTAGCACGTCTGTCAACGACTTACGAGATCAAATGACGTAACCGCAATCACTGCTTATTGTTGTAGACGTCCCCGAATTCCCCGGGAGGAACGAGCTCCTGTTCTGTTCATATTGGGGTCACTACAGCTCAGGACTCTCAAATTTGTTACGGTTCTAAGTCTGAACCAAAGAGTCCAAATCCGGCAAATCGTTTTGAGAAAAACAGATTTTTGAAAGAAGTGCCAAACATGGACTGCTTTGCCAGATACAGAGTCGCCACCTAAATATTTTTTAATGGGAAATTTAGGAAACCCTGACTCGGTGCCAAAAGGCCACGTGTCCGTCATCACCAAAGTTGCCTCGGCTCGGGAACTTGGGTACGATTGGGGAACGTCACTTCGTGAGCACCCCCACTCGCCCGATCAAAGATCGGCCTCTACTAACCATGATATATATTTTTGAAAACTTTGTGTGTCCTTAATCCGGTTATTAGCCTAGGTTACTATGTGATGCACACAGCATAAGTATAGACCAGGTCGCCTGAATTGGAACAAAACATTTCATGTTTATTTTTGAAAGATGATTTGCTACTCGCAAGTAGGCTTAAAATGCAGATTTTGCCACCCTCAGGTGGGCTTAGAAAAGATGGTTTTGCCACTATCTAGTGGGCTTAAAACAAACATTTGATGAATTGTCCCAATCCAAATAACCTAACCTTCACCCACAGGCATTCAGGCAGTTATATCATATAAGCACATAGCCTCATGGTAAGCATGCTATTCATGGCAGTCACTCACACGCATGCAAGGATGCTAAAGCATAAAGCTTACCGAGTACTCCAAGCCAAAACAGAAGCTAACTAG
>NW_021024593.1:85515-98378 GCF_004153795.1 Camellia sinensis | reverse complement strand
TACCACTATCATATTATATACATGCCACTATCTTATTATTAACACAAATTTCCAGCATCCATTTTTATCAAGTCATATTTGTTAGATCACCATTAGTCTAAAGCTTAAGCTGTTAGGAAATGAGTCCAACAACATATTTAAAGCTCTCCAACACCCTTCCTCACTCCCCTCTTGCATGTGGAGATTTAAATATTCAAACATGTAGAGAAATAGAATGCAAATGGGGAAACAAAATACAAGTAGAGAGACATGAACCGATGGCATCTCCTAATTTGAGCTTTGATACCATCTTAGATTACCACTATTTGAAAAAGCTTAGTTGTTAGAAAAAGAAAATGAAAATCAAAGATTAACTGTAGAGAAACTAGATTTTAGTAGAATTAATTTTTTTTCTAAGTTAGACTACTTTTTTGCGGGGTTAAGGAGTGATATATTTTTTTCTTTATGAACAAAAAGTGAGGGGGAAAAAATTCTTTAATGATCAAAGTGAAAAAATTAGTACTTTAGGACGTAAAAGTGTAATTTACTAAATTTTCTCAGAATGCCAGGTCTGGGTTAACTTGAGTCACGTGACATTTTTCATTACAAAATTATTACTTTAGTTGCAATTTGGTTCAAAGAGAAAAGAATTTGGTAGTCTAAAGGATCAAAGTGAAAGTAATTTCTTTTTTAAAGACCAAATGAGAAAAAGGTGAAACTTAAGAGAGGTGCCTCTGTAATTTATCCTAAAATTTAGATAGGATCTTATTGATATTTTCTTAACAATGCTCGCACCTGCAAAAAAGAATCATGTTATCACTTTCTCTGACAAAGATTTGCTGGCAAAAGGGGCAGCTCATAATAAGCCCCTTTACATGTCCTTGAAGTGTCGAGAGAAATGTGTGTTCGTAGTTCTAGTTAACAACGATTTAGCTATAAACGTATGCCCAACCATAACTACTTATGCTTTCGGTTTAAGGCCTGAGATTTCACCACCTCAGCACAAGTTGTTAGAGCTTACAACAACACCAAGCAAGAGGTTCTAGGAATAGTAAACTGAAGATCATCGTAGGACCGGCAGAACACAAGGTAGAATTCCATGTAATGGATGTCTCTACCTCATTCAATATGTTGTTGGAATGACCTTGGTTAAACCAATTTTGAGTTATATCTTCGACTGTGCATCAAAGGGTCAAGTATCTTAAGGGGGACACTGTGATCACTATCTATGGTGATACTTTTGAGGTAAAAGAACCTTACAACATTCACCTGAATTGATTTTGGCTTGAATTAACTCTATAAGGATTATTTAATCATTATCAGCATGCTCAAATTAATACATTGACCTTAGAAGGAAAAATAAGCCATCTTACATCTTTATTGATGACACATTATATTGTATCCAAGATTTAGTACTGAATGACTTGTTAGAGAATCTCCACTGGTATTTGTCAAAATAGCAATGTCAAAGCAATAAATTGGCATTTTACTGTACCAAAATACTAAAGTTTAGCAATGTTGCTCGACTGGTTCAAATGCCATTTTGACACAACTACATATTCTATTTTTTTTCAACTACTATCTTTAGTTATTAAGGGAATTATTGTAGCCATTGGATCAACATCTTTTTATTGGAATTATCTAAGTCATTAGATGAACATCATTTAGTAAACTTTATCTGTGAAAGCCTTCATCTCTGTCAAAGCCCTTCATCATCTCTCACAGTAACTATATGAAGATCAAAGCCCTCTTCATTTTCAAATCCCTTCTTCATCTCAATGACAACTATATACCTCTTTTGCTTGTTCCTTTCACACTCATACTACGATTTACGATCCAAATTGTGATCTATGATCTCAAACATCTCTCTCTCTCTCTCTCTCTCTCTCTCTCTCTCTCTCTTAGGCCTAAGATCTTGAAAAGTCAAATCTTTTTTCTCACTGTCACACTCTCAAAGCCCCATAATTATGGAGACTTCCGATGAATCAAATGACTCTTTCAACGACTAAGGCAACTCTCTACACTCTTGGCGACTAACTTTGAGATGATGTCTGGATTAAAGATCAACTTCCACAAAAGCTTTGTCTGTGGGGTTGGGTATAATGAAGACCAAACCAAGGACTTGGCTAAAGATTTGAATTGTCTGTCAAATAAGTTGCCTTTTAATTTTTTAGGCTTGCCTTTAGGGGCTAATCCCAAAAGGAAGAGTACATGGCTACCAGTTGTGATCAAGGTCAAGAAAAAGCTCTCTTCTTGAAACAAAAAGTTGTTGTCTTTTGCTGGAAGATTGTCACTAATCAAATCAGCCTTGGCCAATCGACCAATCTATTTTTCTTTCTATTTTTAAGATGCCAAAGGGGATTATTAAGATTATAACTAAACTGCAGTCCAACTTTCTGTGGGGAGGGAATGAAATTAATAGGAAAGTGCATATCGTCAAATGGAAGGAGGTCACAAAAAGCAAGAGGCAAGGTGGTTTGGGTGTGAGGAACTTAGGTGAGGTTAATGCATGTTTGTTACTAAAGTGGCGGTAGAGGTTTGGCAATGAGATAAGGCCCTTTGGAAATCAATGGTGTGTTCTAAGTATGGTAGAATGGGTGGGGCTTAGATCTCTTCAGTATATTATATAGCAGGGGTTTCCATGGTTTGAAGGGACATTACACAGATTACTGAGAATAATCAGCAACTGGATGAGTTTTTTGGAGGCCAAATAAAAATCATTGTTGGTAATGGGAAGAGAATTTGGTTCTGGCATGATGCCTGGTTGAGTTCTAGAAGCTTGAAAACTGAATTTCCCAAATTATTCAGTCTATCCACAGAGAATGAGGAGACTCTTCACCAAATCAGTATGAAGAAAAGTCTATCAAGGGAGTGGCAACTCCAATTTAGAAAAAATCTATTAGCTTGGGAAGATGAGGAGCTACAGAGGCTATGTGGTCTGCTGGTGGTATCCCCAATCCTTAGAGTTGGGCTTCAAGACTCTTGTTCTTGGGCATCAGAGAGGTCTGGGCAGTTCACAATCTCATCTGTGAGAAGGTGGTGGGATACAACTACAGGGCAAGGTGTGGCAGTACCACCACGGGTGTGGGTGAACTTAGCTCCACCAAAAATGCATTTTTTTTACTGGTTGGCTTGGCAATGTAGTGTCAAAACCTCAACCTTCCTCCAAAGGATTGGGGTTCTTGGTGTGAGTGTTAATAAATTGTGTGTGTTCTGTCATATTGTGGAGGAGTCTGTGGAGCATGTGCTTCTACACTGTCCTCTAGTTTGGAAGTGTTGGTCTCGCATGGTATATTGGTGGGGTCAGGCCTGGGCTATACCTAGTTCTGTTGCAGGTTTGCTGCATTGGTGGTTTGGTGGTAAGCTCAAGTCATGGATTGGTAAAGTCTGGCAGATTATCCCCTCTGTCGTTTTTTGGTCTGTATGGAAGTTGCGGAATGAATGTTTGTTTAAGGGAGCTCAGCCTAATATTTATGATTTATGCGAAAAGATTAAAGTGCAGATAGCTTTGTGGTCCAAATGGCTCTTGAAAGTAGATTATTCTGTGCACGACATTGTATCCAACCTCCACCAGATCAGGATTGCTGTCTGATTTCTGTTGCTGTTTCTTTGGCTTTTGGTCTTTCCCATGGTTGGTTTATTGCCAACTGTTGGGGGTTGGTTAGCTTTAGTTTATGGGCCCTCTCATGTTGTTCACTGAGTTTTCTTTGCTATTGCTAACTCTGTTCGCTCTGTTGATCAACTCTATTAGCTCTGTTGTTAGCTTCAGTTTTGAGTCCCCTCTGTGCTGTTGTTAGCTCTGTTACTTCCCTTTTATTGATGTATCCTCATACTTGTATGCTACATTTCATCAATAAAGCTTTCTTTGCTTATCAAAAAAACTTTCCACCATTTCCAAATTAATGCAAATCACTGTTTTTTTTTTAAATAATGCTATATGCACTAATTAGTGTACTAATTGATGATGTGGCATAATTTAAAAAGTTTTTGATATTTGTAATTTGTATATTGAGTGGGGTCAATAATAATGTCATAACTAGTGTTTGTATATTAATTAGTACACTAATTGGTGCATGTAGCACCACTATTTTTTTTTTCCATGTTTTAGCCCATTTTTTTAAAGATTGGTGCATATTATATATATATATATATATATACATAACAAGCAATTAGCCTTTTCACTTGGTTTTGTAGGTTTATATTTATGGGTGTGTGGTTTCTTTTACTTCTTCTTCTTTTTTTTTCTTTTTTTTTTCTTTTTTTTTTTTTTTGCCATAGTATTGTTGGTAGAATTTGGGTTCGTTAGTTTATGAATATTTTTTTTTCCAATTTCCAAATCTGAGTTTGAGAGTGTTCTTTTTTTTTTTTTTTTTTTTTTTTTTGCCATAGTATTGTTGGTAGAATTTGGGTTCGTTAGTTTATGAATATTTTTTTTTCCAATTTCCAAATCTGAGTTTGAGAGTGTTCTTTTTTTTTTTTTTTTTTTTTTTTTTTTTTTTTTTTGTGATTTCCAAATATGGAATTTTGTGTTTATGGCTACGGAGGGTGATTTTGTCATGAGAAAGCACTACAAGAATTAACACTTTTGCCGACCAAAAGATTGGTCGCTAAAAGCCCATTTTTGGTCGGTAAAAGTTAGCCGCGACCAATTTTTTTGGTCGCTACTTTGGTCGCCAATTGAGGGTCGGCAAAAGTAATTCGCGACCAAAATTTTGGTTGGTCGGGAAAAGTCGGATTTGCCGACCAAATTTTTGGTCACGAAATATATCATTACCGCGACTAATTCATTTAGTCGCTAAAACACTTTGGTCGCGAAAAGTGAAATTTTCCCGACCAAAAATTTTGGTCGCCAATCGTGACATTCCGCGACCAAAAAATTTTGGTCACCAATCGTGACATTCCGCGACCAAAAATTTTGGTCGCCAATTGTGACATTCCACGAACAAAAAAAGGTTTTGGTCGCCATTTGTTACTTTTCGCGACCAAAACTTTTGGTCGGCAAAAGTGAGTTTCCACGACCAAGAGCTGTTTTGCTCGGCAATAGATGTATTTTTTGCGACCAAAACTCTTGGTCGGCAATTGTCATTTTTTGCAAAAAAAAATTATTTATTTGTTGCGACTAATAAATTGATCGCCAAAGCAGGAAAACAATACACCTGTAATTCCTAATAATTCATTCAATCCATAATAAACCTATAATTTTAAAGCATCATTCAAATTAACTGAATCATTAACATTCGACACAACATATAATTCATTAACATTCGACACAATACAACTCTAAATTGAAGCATTAACATTCAAACACATTCATTAACAACACAACACAATACAACGTCAGGGCGAGCAAAACCACTTGATCCTCTGCGAGCTGTAGCTTCAGCTGAGTGAGAAGCATCATTACCTCCTGAAAGACAAGGCATGAACCCAAATGTTCAATTCACAGCACATCCTATTTGGTTTGCTCAATCAAACAATGTCACAATACTCAAATTTGAAAAGAAATAAAAATACTTCAGCTTTCTTCATGATCTAATAAAGGATTTGGGGGGCAAGGCTTTCATGGATTAATCAAATTATGTGAAAAACAATGTGCCATGAAATTCAAACACATCTTGCCCAGATTAAAAAATAAATAAATAAATAAAAATTACGAAGGCCGGGGACAGAGCTACTGTAAATTGAAGCATTCCAGGTACTTGTCATCACCACGTATTGACAACAGTATATCTGTGCTGCTTTGTTTAGCTCAAAACTAGTTACCAGAAGGTCAATTTAGGTTTATATACACGTATTACAGTGAGCTAGTTTAAATCTGTACTGCTCGGCTTCAGTGCTTATGTGTCTCAGACTTGCTAAAAATAAAAATTAAAAAAGAAGGAAAAAGTGTGTAACATACTCATTTAAATCTTGAGCTAGTTTTGACGATGATGCTGTACATGAACTAGTGTCTTGACTCTCAGCAATGCAAGACACTGTAATTCCAATTACACAATACAATGAATCAATACGAATTTCAATTACTAATACTAATGTCATGAAACTTCCATCGTTTCACTCCCTGATGCATCAGATATTCATCTGCTCCCTCTCTTCAACAATATGGTCCCTCATATCCCACATAAACCACACACACCCCAAAACTAGACCTTCAATATATGAACTTAATGGGAATAAGGATGCCTAATACCAAAGGACAAAAAGTTCTCAGGTTATGCACTGGAGGAGATGACAGGTCAAAAGATTGTATGCAGAAAAAGAAAACCAAATAATTCCATAGCCCCTCCATGAAACTTCATGTTCCAAGAACAAGTTTAGGTACCCCATGCTAAAGATTTTCATATTTTATGCCTAGACATTTCCAATTTTTGGTGGATTTTTGTGCTGTCACATTTGTGTGCATTTAAATTTTCAAGTAGTTCTAACTTATTTTTATTAGCTTGATTTGAAGATCACCTTAAATTCAACATACAAATGTAGTAGATGTGCTAAATTTCATATGGTTTATCAATAACGCAATGTAAAAACTACTAAGCATTATAGTGAGAACAAGGTTGATACCATCTTTAGAGCTGTCAGGTAACTCCTTGCAAGATTGCTTCCCCAAATGACATTTCTGCAAAAATGGGACACCAAATACTATGCCTGTGAATACATTAAAGATTGTTATCTATAGAGTCAGCGAATGAGCAAAGCTAGTAACAAATCAACAGAATGAAACTGAAAAAGAATGGTTCAAATTGGTATTCAAATGTACAACCAACAAAAAAATAAAGGCACAAAAAACCACAAAGCAAGAAGACGAGAATTTTAAATACCAATAGAGTATGTTCAAGTTATTTAGAATAAGTTTGTTGACCTTCAAGGTTTATCGGATAAAGTTTGTTATTTGTTTACATTTTGGGCTTATTATCTATTCTACTTTGTGCAGGCTGAAGAAGCTAAGCTGATCACTCAGTTGGCAGAGATGGATGCTATAAATTTTAGGCTTTTTAAGCAAGCATACAGTGCCTCTTTAGATGTAAGCAAGTTCTTGGACAAGTATGAGATGTCCAAACTCCTTAGGGGGCCATATGACATCGAGAGAGCATGCGTTATAATTAAGTTGGAATTTCAGGCTTCTATCCTGAGGTTTGATATTTATGTTCCACTCCTCAGTGTGCTTACTCTGCTTGCAAATAAGACTTGCATTAAAAAAAAATCATTTATCAATGATGACTTTAATCATTACTACCACCAACTCTACTACCACCATCGTTATTGTTATCGTTCCGAGAATCTATCACTTGAGAAAAGCTACATAAACCGTAGACCTTGTCTGCTTTGTAATATACGAGACTAATCTGGTTACTACAACAATATTATCCCAGTCATAATCCTTGTGGAAAGTGTTAAACAATAAATTACTTTGACAACTTTGTGAAGATGGGATGAGGCTTTGTTGAGTTGCCTCATTGATAGATTTGTATCTGATTTTCGCTACTAGAATTTTCTCTTGATCTCACTGAATGATTTTGCAAATTTCCCAATCCAGATATGGGCAGAACAGATACTGCAAATGTACATAAAATGGGCTGAAAAGCAAGGCCTTGGAGGAAGGATAGTTGAAAAATATCTTTCAAAGAATGGTGGTGTCAAGTCTGCAACTTTCGAGTTTGAATCCAACTATGCCTATGGCTATCTGTCAGGGGAAAGAGGTGTTCACTCCATGATAAGCAGTTCCCAAAATACATCTGTTTCTGATGAGGTATGAATTCCCGTCTCTTTTGGCCTTAAAATCATATGTCAACTCGTATGGCAAACCTCGCTCATGACACTAGGGTACTCAAACACCAACTCATTTGCCTTGGGCCAGCTTAGATTTGTTGCATCTGTTAGAAGGATGGGTAGTGTCGTGTTGTGTCAGACCACTTTCTTAGAAGTGCCCAATGAGTGTCGTGTTGTGTCCACCACTTTCTTAGAAGTGTCTCTACTTCTTAGATTACATCGTAATCCCCATTTACACGACAAACATTTTATCTAACTTTGGGTTGATCTTTAGTCTCTCCCAAAATGTGGAATCAAATTACAGATGAATTGTTATACAGTTCAACCATTACATGTTCAACCATTACATGAACTTTATCGTATAAATGTTACTAGATTAGTCATTCATCATTATTCTCTAATCAGCTAGAGCCACATACTTACTTGAGATAGATCTATTATGAATTGAATGGAATTCTAGATACAGATAAGGCCAAAGGAGAAGGAAAAATTTAAGTTGTACCTCAATCCATGCTGCCAGTTTTGGCCTGCCTGCTGTGATATCATAATTCTTCACATCCAACAAGAAAGGTTGAAATCTTTCAATAAAAGGAGCATAAGCTATATCCACCTGAAAGGTCATATATATCCCTTGTCGATTAGAGGCATCACAGTATCTCAAAGAACAAACCATGAAGTTGTACCTCATCATACATTTCATAAGTAAAAGCCCAACATATCTTATTTTGCAGATCTACCTCTAAAAACTTGATGACAACAAGACTTGAGACCAGTATTTGATAAAACTCCAAGAAAAGACAAGCAGTTGAGAGAGGGAAAAAAAAAAGGGACAAACCAAATATAAGGTTTCCACTTACAATACTGAACTGGCCGAGTAAAAAGGGTCCATCGTCAAATTTGGAGGGTGCGGTTTCAATGTAATCAAATGAAGCATCTGTTGCAGAATACAACTATTGTTTACCTATGGTTATTTTCAATATTTAACTAACTTGAAATCAGTATGTGTTCAACTTACCAGCATCATTCATTCCATCTGCCTTGAATGAAGTAATCACTCCTTTATTGAATGAGTCTGTGTACGACAGTAACTCCTCTCCAAATTGTCTCTTGGCAGGATCCTGCATTCCCAGAGTATGAGCTCGATTTCGCTGGATGGAAAAAGAGTTAAAAAAATTGAATTTCAAAATATTACATTGGGGAAGAGGGAAGGGCCTTCAAAGTTACTGTCAATATATTTAACTAAATCAAGACTCTCTGCCTTGACTTCATTATTGTGTTCCAAAGATGGCACCTGCACAAAATAACTAAGTTATAAATTAGTGAACAGAAAATGGTACATTGGCTGAAAGTGATATATCTATATATTATATAATGTGTACATGTTATTTGGTGTGAACATGAAAGTTCTGTCACGCTCTTTTGATTTTCCAAAAATGCCCCCAACAATTGATGAGTTTGAGAATGGTCATGTGAAAATTCAAACGGGTTCAAATATTTAAAACTCCTCAAACATGGACGGTTTCTATTCATCATAAACTACAGAGCTTTGCACTCATC
Source organism: Camellia sinensis (assembly GCF_004153795.1). Lineage (NCBI taxonomy): Eukaryota > Viridiplantae > Streptophyta > Magnoliopsida > Ericales > Theaceae > Camellia > Camellia sinensis. Next base: position 89,075 of record NW_021024593.1, on the reverse strand, counting down.
ATAAACTACAGATCTTTGCACGCCGCATTGTGTGTGCACCCGCCGCTAGTGTGTATTATATACTGACACAACTATTAGCTACCTATTTGTCTCATCTCAATTTCATCTTCTTGTCAGAACTATCCATTGTTTGGCTCATAACCAAGTTGTAAGATTTCTAAATTCTCACAAGTTTCACTTAAAATTAAGCCATCAAGTTTTTGTAAATCTATAATATTCAAGCAATGAAGCCATTCTATTGTAATTCACTTTGACTCTTCTACTTGACATTTCAGAGAATTTCATTTTGCATCATATAAAACCATTTGGAACAATTTCATATACATCATTCATTGAAATACCCATAAAGCACAGACTGCATTAGAATAATTTCACCTTGTTCGGCGGGTAAACTTTCTCCTTGTACCAAGTTGGCCTGTTTTGTAGATCAATAGGAACCAATTTTATCTTCTCCTGCAATCCCTGTTTTCCAAAATAAAGAAAACAAATAAATGAAAATGTGTCCAAAACAAATACACTTTATTCAAATGATATACAATCTTAACCTCTGTGTGTGTGTGTGAGAGAGAGAGAGAGCAAATTAAGCAGAAGCCAGAGCAAGAACAGTTTAGAAAACAACCTTACAGTTTCGGGTAATCCACGCACGTTGGGCTTACGGGCATATGTAGGAAATGTACAGCCTGAAAATCAAGAAATTCAAAAATTCCCAAAATCAATTTTACATGAACAAGTCCAAAAAAATAGCAAAAATTTCAAATGGGTAGATGCAACTGGGAAATGCTAAAAAAAAGAAATCAAAATCAAATAACCCAAAAGAAAGTGCGTTAATTCTGAACCTTATACCTTGTCGTCCCATCGAAGATTGTAGGTGGGTCTGAAGTAGAATCAAGAGCAGGTGGAAGAACTTCTTGCACACATCTGCGGGAGACAGGCACAAACAAATTTTGGAGCGAAAAATGCACAGATATATCAAGCTTCTGTTTGGTTTCCGGCAGAGGCACTAGTGGAGGAGGAGGAGAAAGTGTAGGGTTTGATAAGAAGAGAGATGAGGTCGTCGCAGATATCGGCGATCCTGTCGTAGGATTTGGAAGCCATTGTGTCGCTGTGGATCGCTCACGACGGTTAGATCTCGGCCTAGGATTCAAATCTGATTTAGATTTCGACGATCTTCTCGGATCCGGCAGAGGCACTAGTGGAGGAGGAGGATCATCGACGGCGGTGGGTGTTTAGGAGAGAGAGAGAGAGGCACCAACGGAGGACGGAGGAGGATCATCGACGGCAGTGGGGATCTGCGGCGGTGGCCGTGGCGATTTGTGCCGGTGGTGGTAGTCTGCGGTGAGGTGAGGCTTGGTGGTGAAGGAGAATCTGTGTGAGAGGTTTGAACAAATGGTTGTAAACAGAGAACAAGAACAGGGGCGGTGATATATATCCCACTAAAAAAACATTTCACCTTTAGCGACTAAATTTGTTTTTGGTCGCAGAATCTTAACATATAACGACTAAAATTTGGTCGGCCATTGTCTACCAGTGCATTTCGATATCAAAACGACGTCGTTTTGATATCTGCGACTAAATTGTGTTAGTCGCTAAAAGATTTTACTGTTCCCGCCCAATTTTTCACCTCCTGACATCATTTTTAGCGACTAATATTTTAAATTGGTCGCAAAAAATCACCTTCTTGCAACAAAAGTACTTTAGTCGGTAATAATATCAACTTTTAGCTACGAAATGTTTTTTGGTCGGCAAATGTCATTTTTTTGCGACCAAAATTTTTTTGGTCGGCAATTGTGTAAATTCTTGTAGTGAAGGAAGAAAGGGAAATAATCCTGTTGGGTTGAATGGTAGGGAAGATTTGGCATTGCCATAATTTGGCACTAGAGATAGCAGATCACTAGAGATTAAAAAATTATAAATCTTGCCAACTTTTACAAATAGCAACTTCTATAGCATATTATTGAAATATTCTTACTAATTCATTTGTTTAATAGATTCACTTTTCATGTCTTATATTGTACCAGTGACAAATTATATTGTATCGAAAATTTAGTACCTCAATTTGATTATTGCATCATTGTTACTAAAAAATAAATGAAACTTTAATGTATTAAGCTCACAAGTTTTGCTACATTCCCAAAATATTTACTCAGCATTTTACCCAGAGTTAAAATTTGATCCAAATTCACTGGTACAAGTTTATCATTTTCATAAATCATTAATCAAACTCACATCAGCATTTGTATTTATATTTTGGATAAATTACACTAACCTCCCGTGAGTAGTGAATAAAATATAATGAATCTCATAATTTTGATAAAATTACACCATCTTTCCTTATATTTGGCAACACTTGCCCCATTGTCATTATATTTAACTACCTATTTTTTTTCCTTAACAAAATATATATTTACATGCCCATTAATACCAAAATTACCTCTTGATAATTGTTAAAGGTCAAAATTGCCCCTTTTGTGTCTAAACATACATACAGACCCTTCATTCTCTCACTCACCTCCCATCACTTATACTCAACCCCCTGCACTTACATTCTTTGTCTCATCTCCACCATAACCCATAATGCACTTTAGTACTTCCTCTACCACAAACCCCAACCGGACTTGTTTCATCGCAATCCCACACAACATCCATTGCACACCGTCATCATCGATCTTGTGATGTCATACAAGAGAAAATGGTGGGTCATCACCTCCAATGCAAACCCTAACACAGAACCTTTGCTACATCCATTACAATACCTATCTTTGATATCGTGATGTTAGTTGTTACCTCCAACGCAACCCCTACCCCTTAAAACATCCATTGCAACCCCCACATCTATGACCTGTCGTTTTTCAACAATGGATCAGTGTGAATCATTTTAAAGTGTTGAAAAATCGATCAAATGGACTAGATTGAAATGAATTTTTGGAACAATTGAGATGGGTTCAAATATAGATCTTTCAAGTTTTTTGGTTTTATCAAATTAAAAAGAAACGATTATGACGGTGATGGGGCTTGTAAAAGAAAAGAAGCGCGGTGGGGTTGTAGTGTGTGATGATAGTTAGGGGTAGGCGGTGGAGGGACTATAAAGGATGGGGCCGGGTTAGCTAGGAAAGGTTGGTCAATTGTAGCGCTGTGTTGGTGGCTATTTGATATGTGCTTATGGTTGGGTTGGTGGCAGTGACAAATGGGTGAAGAAAGAGTAGCGATGGAAGCACAAGGATCTTTTAGAGTATTTTTTTTCTAAAGTTTCATAAAGTGGTGTATTGTGTGGTTGAGATTTAATGACAAGTCACATCAATTTTTCAACATTAAATCTCAACCACACAATACACCACTTTATGAAACTTTAGAAAAAAAATACTCTAAAAGATCCTTGTGCTTCCATCGCTACTCTTTCTTCACCCATTTGTCACTGCCACCAACCCAACCATAAGCACATATCAAATAGCCACCAACACAGCGCTACAATTGACCAACCTTTCCTAGCTAACCCGGCCCCATCCTTTATAGTCCCTCCACCGACTACCCCTAACTATCATCACAAACTACACCCCACCGCG
>NW_021024593.1:46303-71763 GCF_004153795.1 Camellia sinensis | reverse complement strand
GTTCTGCCCCAAGGCGTGGTCTCTTCTTCTGCGAGCTCAAGGTGGACGTTGGCCGGGATGCCGTACTCCTCCCTGAACGCAGCTAGCGCAGCCGGAGTATTCACCAGGAAGCGGAATTTCCCTATGTGGCCGACTAATCTAGCTCGGCCGAGGTGGTTTGGCACAGACTAGGAATGGGTGGTAGTTTGGTCCTTATGAGCCTCAGAATTGGTCTTTGGTCCCCTTGGACTCTGCAGGAAAAAGGATGGCAAGCATAAGAGGAAGCACGGTCACGCAAAACGAGCTTGACTTTAGCTCGGTCATGGATTGTTCCAAACCACCACGGTCGTAAAGTCTAACCAAGAGCTCGGTCGCCCAAGCGGACCAGTTGTTAGCCCGGTCGAGCGGCCAAGTCCTATGGCCATTTCGGTTTTTGCTAAGATTACAGCAAACAGTTTATTTGCTCGGTTAAACTGATTTCTTGGATCCAATGAAGATCTGGAGCCCGGTCAGCCCCAAATCCTCAGTGTTCTTCAGGAAAAATGATGAACAGTTTGAAGAAAAATGAAGAAACTAAGGGGCATTGAAGGTTGTTGGTGGGGAAGGCCCTAAAACCTACGGATTTGGTACCAGAGAGGAAGAAATATCAAATGAAAATGACATGGGATGAAGGACTTACCAATGGAAGGCATGCTTCTTCGAACACAAACGCAAAGAATGGCAGACGAGGTTTGAAGGAAGATGCTTGAGCTCTGAAGCGTCAGATTGCAGAGATGCAGTAGGAGCGAAATGAGGGAGAAGGGGCTGGTATGTATAGATGGAAAAAAAGCCAAGAATTCAAATTCTAGCAGATGGCTGGGTTGGCTGCTCGAGGTCTAATAGAAGCCTGCCACGTGTCCCCATTTATGACGACGTCAGAACTGAAGGGACAGGTTGAAGAGTTGAGGAGACAACCGGGCAATTTTTGGAGAAGAGAACGTCAATCAAGGAGATGAACCGGACAAATTTCGCAGACAGAAATCAACTAGCCCGGTCGCGATTCGCATTTTGAGGACCGAGGAAGTGTTATCCCGGTTGGAATATGTAATCCCAATCACGCTCCAGTGGACGGAATTAAGGGGCAATTGAGAGGGAGATTAATGATATGGAATTGGGCCGGACAGAGTTGTGTCAGACAGATTTGGGCTGAACAGGTGTTGGGCCAAGTTGTGTGGCCCGGCCTTGAAGGAAGCTGCTCGGTTAAGGCAGCGCGTGGATTGACCGAGCTGCAAGGATCCGTGGTTACGAAGCCGGTCAGGTGAAAAGTCCAGCGCCAGGAAAGGCAAGGTTGGACCGAGGTACCTGTTTGCTCGGCAAGTAGGTCGACCGCAGACAAGCGTGAGTTGTCCCGAGCTCGACTTTGCCGAGATGCCCCGAGTCCGGTCTCATCTGAGCTTAGCTGTTGGAGTACTTGGGCATGAAGCGCAGCATGGCAGACGATGGCCGAGATGGTATTGCCCGGCTGCCGAGTTCCCAGGAGAATGGACAGGCAGTTGGGTTAGGTGGTGCTTAGCAAGGTTTATGCTGACAGATGGGATAGTAGTGCCACGTGTTGAGAGGTCACTGGGAGTAGATTTGGGGCGCAAAAGGTATATAAGCAAGTCTGCACCACCCATGCTGGACGGATGAACATTTGGTGAGACATACGCTAAACACTCAACACTCTCCCTTCTCTCTATCTATCCCTTGTGTGTGTGTTCTAACTTGATCGTCGAAGGGGTTTTCCGGCCACACACCACCGGGTAGCTCACTGCCGTTGTGTACGCAGGTAATCAGACAGAGACGGAGCTTGGAAGAAAGGAGTACGGGCTTGCCGGAATATTTGCTCCCTGTACAATTGGCGCCGTCTGTGGGAACTTGACAGACAAAACCTTGTCTTCTAGGCTCATCTGATCGCCATTCATGGCAAACAACGATGAGATTCCGTTGTTTGCCATCGACGGAGCCACCCCGGAGTTTATCTGACGGAGAGAGGGACATCCCGCCATCCTTCCAATGGCAGATTTGGAGACATTCCCCGGAGGGCAGTCGGGGGACGCACGGGACAAGCGCGGGAGAAGTTATGGTCATTCGCGGAGTCTAGACGGTCATTGGCGGTGGAGAGAGTCACACGCCAGACGTCTGGAACACAAGTTGAGGGACCAAGACGCCGTTATCCGGCGAATGGCGGTGGAGATGGAAGAGCTCAAGCGGCATGTCAAAGGGAAGGGTGTAGCTGGAGTGGGTGACCACAGTGAGCGCACCCCATCCCGCTGTTCAGGTAGTCAGAGTCGGCTGCACACACCGTCCATCTCTATTACCAGAAGTTACAAGGTTGGTGATTCCGATGTGCGTGCAGAGAAGTCCAGCGCGCAAGATAGCACTTACCATCCCTCACGTCCGGCGACGACGTCGAGGTACACCTATTCCACTCGATCAGAAGATTTGCGGGCAGTCTTGGAGGAACGGGCCACTCCTTGTGGATTCTGACTTGGCAAGGTTGAGCGCCACCCATTTCTCCCTAGAAATAGAAACAACACCTCTCCCGTTGGGCTTCCACCAGCCGAAGTTCACATTGTACGACGGGAAGACCGATCTCTACATGCATGTAAGTCATTTCCGACAGGTCATGGCCGGACATAGGCGGAATGATGCCCTTATGTGCCTCATCTTTTCGTCAAGTTTGGGCGAGCTGGGCTTGAAGTGGTTTGAAAGGCTGCCAGAGGGGAGTATTGAGAGGTGGCATCAGCTGGCCGAAGCCTTTGTCACGCGCTTCAAAACCAACACCAAAACACCAAAAGAAGTTGATCACCTATTGAGTGTCAAGATGGAACCGAGCGACACATTGAAGGCGTACAACTCCAGATATTGGGAGACCTTCAACGAGATCTTGGATTGCCCGGTCAACCTTGCAATCACTCAATACAAGCGTGTTCTCCCGGTCGGACATAGACTGCGGGACTCGCTTACCATGCACCAACCGACGTCCATGGGCCGGCTCATGCAGCGCATCAATGAGCACATCCGAGTCGAGGATGATGCGTCAGTATCTACCGTGAAGGCAACTCCGGTAGCAACAGACAAGAAGACAGCAGGCAAAGTGCACACAGTTGGGCAAGAGTCCGGCCACTCAAATGACCGAGCAGAGGAGTCGGACCGCGGCTCGAACCACAAGAACCGGGGTAAAGGACGTCGGAATGACCGAGATGACTACCCCCGAGATGACGTAGCGGAGGCAAACAGAAGGTTGAAGGCAAGGACAGGCATAACCACGGTCTTCAAAATTCCAATTTATCGCATACTTAGTGAAATCTGAGACGAGGAGTATGTCCGGTTTCCTGCTAAGTTGGGCGATGAACAGAAGGGTTACAATCTGCGGTATCGTTGCACATTTCATCGGGAGCGAGGCCACCGGACTGAGGATTGTTTGCCTTTGAGGCAACACCTGGAAGAGCTAGCCGCGGCCGGACACCTAGACCTTTACATTGATGGGGGCGTAAAGGCGAACCAGGCTCCGGTTGAACCCAGGGGACAGGATGACCGAGATGCGCCACCACAAGGAGTTATTAATGTCATCCACGGCATAGTGGAGCCGGAGCGTGTTGGCGAACTCTGGGGTATGATGAAAAAGGCAGAACATATGAGGGAGGTTTTGTGGGTACAACCTGCCATCAAGAGGGGGAAGACGATAGAGAAAGATGTGATTAGCTTCACCTCAAGGGATCTAGAGCGTGTCCAAACGCCGCACAACGATGCCTTAGTAGTAACACTCCGCGTCAAGGAATTCGATGTCAGAGAAAGATGTGATTAGTTTCACCTCAAGGGATCTAGAGCGTATTCAGACGCCGCACAACGATGCCTTAGTAGTAACACTCTGCGTCAAGGAATTCAATGTCAAACGGATCTTGATCGATCAGGGAAGCTCGGTCGAGATCATGTATTACGACGCGTTCAAGCAGTTCAAGCTCCGGGAGACAGACTTGGCTCCGGCAACTTCGCCACTGGTTGGTTTCAACTCACAACCAGAGTGGCCTTTGGGAAAGATTATCCTGCCGGTCAAAGCGGGATCCGTGGTCAAGCAAGTGGAGTTCTGGGTGTTACAAGTTCCTTCTACTTACAATCTAATCCTTGGAAGGGGATGGCTTCACGCCATGCAAGCCGTAGCGTCGACCTACCATCAGGTGATGAGATTCCCCTCGGCTATGGGGGCAATCGAGGAGATTTGGGGAGATCAGGTCATGTCCAAACAATGCTTCGTGACAGTGAACAGGAGTCGGGCTGCCAAAGGCTTCATTCAAATGATAGAAGGACCGGAAGACCGGGGAGTTCTTGACGATGTGGGCACCAAGGCAGAGGACAAAGCTATTGAGGAATTGGTGGAGGTGCGAGTTGATATGGAGCGGCCGGATAAGTTCTTCCTGCTCGGTTCCAGCCTCACGGCCCAAGAAAGGACCGAGATGGTTGAGTTTTTGATGACCAACATCGAAGTCCTCGCATGGTCGCCTTACGATATGCCCAGCCTCGACCCAAGTTTTGTCTACCATCACCTCAATGTCTTCCCCGGAGCAAAGCCAGTCATTCAGCGAACAAGGAGATCGGCACTGCATCATGCCGAGGTAGTTGTAGAAGAAGTGAAAAACTTGCTCGAGGCACGAGCAATTCAGGAAGTGCACTACCCTCGGTGGATTTCCAACATAGTAGTGGTGCCCAAGAAGAACGGGAAGTGGCGAGTTTGTGTGGATTACAAGACAGCCAACCGAGCTTGTCCGAAGGATAGCTTCCCTTTGCCCGTATTGACCAGCTTGTGGACTTGACAGCTGGACATAATCGGCTCAGCTTCTTGGATGCCTATCGCGGCTACCACCAGATTGCCATGCATGGGCCCGACCGAGAGATTACTTCCTTCACGACTCCAAGGGGACTCTTCTGCTACCGAGTCATGCCTTTTGGTTTGAAGAACGCCGGGGCAACTTTTCAGAGGATGGTGACCAAGATGTTTGCTCCTTTGCTTGGGCGGACAATGGAGGCCTACATTGATGATATGGTGGTTAAAAGCCAGCATGCAGGAGACCACTTATCCGACTTGGCCGAAATGTTCGCCATTCTCAAAAAACACAAGCTGCGCCTGAATGCGTCTAAGTGTGCCTTTGGCGTGGGATCCGGAAAATTCTTGGGATTCCTAGTCACAAACCGAGGCATCGAAGCAGACCCCACTCAGATCAGTGTCATGCAAGATTTGAAGCAGCCCCGCTCGATTAAGGACGTGCAGCATCTGGCTGGGATGGCCGCCGCACTTAACCGATTTATAAGCCGGTCATCAGATCACTGCCGCCCTTTCTTTCAGGCATTGAAATCAAAGTTCTCGTGAGACGAAGATTGTGACCGGGCTTTGGCCGAGCTCAAGGAGTATCTGTCTTCTCCGCCACAGTTGGTTACACCAAAGCCAGGCGAGGAACTCTATCTTTACCTTGCCGTCTCACAGCATGCAGTCAGTGCGGTGTTTGTCCGAGCTGAAGGAATTAAGCACCTCCCAATCTTCTACGTCAGTAAGATCTTGCTACTGGCAGAGTCGAGATACTTGCCGTTGGAAAAGCTTGCATTAGCATTGATGATGGCTTCAAGGAAGTTGGTGCACTATTTTCACGGCCATACCATCATCGTTTTGACCGAATTCCCCCTTAAGGACTTGTTTGAACGGGCAGACTTCTCTGGCCGAATTCTCAAGTGGGCGGTCGAATTGGGTCAATTTGATGTTAAGTTCCAGCCGCGCACTGCTATAAAAAGCCCAAACCTTGGCCGACTTCGTTGCGGAATTCTTACCTGGAACTCATCCGGTGTGCCCGGTCGACATTGCCGTAGCAAACGATGAGGTGAACGCAAGCATGACCGAGACACGACAACTTGGTCGAGTTGGCGACGTGGACTTTGCGTGCCCCTCTGGCACACCCTCAGTTTGTACAAATCCACCGCACGGTGATGCGATAATGGAATTGGGAATCACCGTCCAACCTGCTCTGTCCAGTATCGCATCACAAAGGGGGAAAGAAGTGGAGGCACTCAGCATAGAGCCTGCGGCTGGCATAATACCGCAACCTGGAGATTCGCCTACGGACTTGGGCATTGTAGATCAACTTGTCGAGTCCGGTGCCGAATCACCAAGGGGGGAAGAAATGGAAGCACTCAGCACAGAGCCTGCGGTCGGCATAATACCGCAACCTGGAGATTCGCCTACGGACTTGGGCATTGTAGATCAACTTGCCGAGTCCGGTGCCGAATCACCAAGGAGGGCTGATGTGGAACCAGTCGACACAGAACGTGCAGCCGAACAGTCGAACAACCGTGATCTCATCGACCTTCGAAACTCTCAGGACCCTTCAGAATGTTGGAAGCTCTTTGTGGGGGAGATGTGGAAACTTTTCGTTGACGGAGCGTCGAACCGTCACGGTGCCGGGCTAGGTATCATTCTTATCTCGCCGGATGGCCTAACTATTGAACATTCTATCACCCTTGGCTTCCCAGCATCCAACAACGAGGCCGAGTACGAGGCACTTTTGGCCGGACTCAAGAGCGCTCTTCAGATGAAGGCTTCCGAGCTAATGGTGTACAGTGATTCCCAGCTTGTGGTTAACCAAGTTTTTGGGGTTTACGAGGCGAAGGACGACAGAATGGTAAAGTACCAAGCTCTGGTCAGGGACCATATCAAGCGATTCCAGGTGATCAGGGTCCAACAGATTGGCCGAGACGAGAATGACCGGGCCGATGAGTTGGCCGGCCTTGCTTCTATGGTCGACCGCACATCTCCCAACCCTCTGTTGATCGAATTCCTTCCAAGGCCCAGCATTAAAGAAACCGGGCAGACAGATGTACACTGCGCCGAGTTAGGTCCTTCTTGGATGGACCCTATCATCACCTTTCTCAAAGAACGGACCCTTCCAGCCGATAAGAAGGAGGCACACAAGGTGCGAGTAAAGTCAGAGCGGTTTTGGCTCTCTCCTTCAGGACCTTTGTATAAGAAGTCTTTCACCAGTCCTTACCTGAAATGTGTGCACCCGAGCAGCGTGGAAGCCTTCCTGTACAAAGTTCACCAAGGCATCTGTGGCAGTCACATAGGGGGCAGGTCCTTGGCCTACCGCGCTATTTCACAAGGCTATTGGTGGCCATGCATGCAAACTGACGCACAGAAATATGTTTGCAAGTGCGAGAAGTGCCAGAAGTTTGCACACCAGATCCATCAGCCGGCCAGAGACCTTCTTCCCCTAACCAGCCCTTGGCCTTTTGCAATGTGGAGATTAGACATAGTGGGGCCGCTCCCAACAACACCAGGCAACCGGAAGTTCTTCATCACGGCAACAGACTACTTCACCAAGTGGGTTGAAGCTGAGCCTTTGGCAACAATCAAGGAGAAAGACGTGAAGCGGTTTGTCTGGCAGAATGTGGTAACGCAGTTCGGCGTCCCTAAAATTTTGATCTCTGATAACGGCACCCAGTTTGACGGTCGCCTATTCAGAGGGTTTTGTGAAGATTTGAAGATCGAATTCTACAACTCCACTTCGGCTTACCCACAGTCCAACGATCAAGCCGAGGCGTCAAACAAGACTATTCTTGATGGACTGAAGAAGAGGCTTGAGAAAGCCAAGGGAAAGTGGGCCGAGGAACTTCCCAGCGTCCTTTGGGCATACCGAACTACCCTGCGGCGTTCTACCGGGGAAACTCCATTCGCTTTGGCTTATGGCATGGAGGCGGTCATACCTTTGGAAGTAGGCATGCCCACTCTCAGAAGTGAAAGTTTGAGCCGAACTTTGAAACGCGGAGGCCACGCCCTGGAACCTAGACCATAGTGGAAAGCGTGTTGGAGAAGGCCCTATCCACGCTGGCGCCTACAAAAGAGCTCTCAAGGAAGTACAAAAAACGGTTGCACCCAGACTGTTCAAATAGGGTGATTGGGTTTTGAGGAAAGTTCAGGGAATTACCTGGTGCCTAGGTGAAGGCAAACTATGGGCAAATATGGTGAGGACCCTACAAGATACCGGTCTGGCGGGCAGAAGATACCATACTTGGGGTTATTTCGATGTTGATGAAGTGGAGATACCCGAGGCTCGATGGAATGCTGGCCAATCCGTAATTGTATTATTTCTAGCTTTAGCTTTCTTTTTGTGCAAAGGAATTTTTTGGCTTTTACACTTCAGAATGTTATATTTTTTGTCAATATATAGAAGTGTCCTCTTTGCTTTAGGACATTTTGTGATTACTGTTCCTGGTTTTAAAGATATTCCCGAACCGAGAGATGATTAACTCCGGTTGGAAGAGTTGATGACTTGTCAAACATAGGATCCCAACCGAGATGATTTACTCCGGTTGAAAGAGTTGATGACTTGTCAACATAGGGATTCCCACTGAGATGATTTACTCCGGTTGGAAGAGTTGATGACTTTGTTCAACTAGGATCCCAACCGAGATGATTTTACTCCGGGGGCTTGAAAGAGTTGATGACTTGTTCAACTTAGGATTCCCAACTGAGATGATTTACTCCGGTTGGAAGAGTTGGTGATTTGTTCAACTTTTGTTGTTCCAACCGAGATGGTTATTCCGGTTGAAGAAGTTGATGTTTGGTTCAGCCTATGTATTCTCAACCGAGATGGTTTATTCCAGTTGAGAGACTTGGTGATTTGTTCAACTTCATTGTTCCAACCGAGATGGTTATTCCGGTTGAAGAAGTTGATGTTTGGTTCAGCCTATGTATTCTCAACCGAGATGGTTTATTCCAGTTGAGAGACTTGGTGATTTGTTCAACTTCATTGTTCCAACCGAGATGGTTATTCCGGTTGAAAAAGTTCAATTCTGCTACTTATACCGTGATGTGAATTCCGGTCAGGCCAGGTGGTTCGAACCGAGATGTTTTGCTGAAGATAGAGTTGGAGAAAACCGTGCAAACACTTGATGAAATTAAAGCTTTTCATTGATAAAAAGTTAATACAAAAGGTGGGGAACTTAGCCCGGTTACATTTGCAGACAAAGAAAAAAGAAAACTAAGCTAAGGGGGAGAGGTCTGGGAATTCCTCATCAACTTCCAGGTTGACCATTGCTATCTGGTCCTGGACACCAGTTTCAGTTTGGCCGGGCTGCTCCTGCTCGGTTTGGTTATTTTCCTCAGGGTTTGCCTCGGCTTCTTCGAGTCCTTCCTCGGCCTCAGCCTGCAGCGCGCTGAAGATGTCATTGGCGTATGGAATGAGGTAGGTCGGTAAGAAGACAGCCGGTGGAGAGGCAAACATGTCAGTGTCAGGACCTTGACTGAGCTGTTGGCAGGTAGACTTCCAACTGGCCTTGAAATAAATGTCTTGGGTGGCGAAGACTTGTTTTTTATAGTTGTCTTCCGCCTCTTTGAAGCCGGTATTATTGGCGTCTTCACAATCCTTCTCCCTGGACTTCTTGAGCGCGTCCAACTCAGCCTGGAGCTCGTCCCTCTTTTTCTCGGCTTCGTCGAGTTGGCCGAGCAACCAGTTGTTGTCGGTATTGGCGATTTCAAGTGAGGACTTTGCTCGGCCAAGCTCGGTTTAGAGGCTTTGGACTTGGCTGGCAGTGTCGGCTGCCTTTTCCCGAAGTCAGTGGATGCGCTCCATGACTAAGTGTTGTTTTTGGATGGCCTGCAAAAAGGAAACCTGATCAGAGAAGAAACCATACAAACACTTGTGAAAGTTTCAGAGGCAGATTGAAGCTTACCCTGGCCATGGACTTGACAGACGACTTCACCAACCGGGTGTTAGGGACGTGGTCGCTGCCGACCATGTCGCTCAGTAAGAGAAGGGCCTTGGAAAGATCGTAGGCGAGCAGGTGCTCTTTGTCACCCTTGATCGAAGCTGTCGCCGGGATGTCTTTACCCCAGTGCTTGAGTAGCGAACACCAGATTGGTGTTGGGTCAGCTGTGACGGTAGATTGCTCGGTTGATAGTTCGGTAATCAGCTCAACAGACGGGTCCGCGCGAGCTCTTTTGCCAGCCCGGCGTGTTGCTTGGCTTGACTGCCCGGCAGCTGGAGAAGCTAGGGCGACCACGGCGCCACTTGACTGACCGATGGTTGGCGAGCGGATGGCGACGCTCGGTATCTCGGCAGACGTTGCGGTGAGCAGGTTTTTGATTCGGCTTCGTTTGGCCATCTCTTGCTCTTCTGTCAACCGGATTAATGGAACGTCTGGCAAAGTTGGATCTGGAGGAGGTGATGGAGCACGGAGAAAGTCTGTAACTTTACTCCGATGGGGAGCAGAGTATCTGTAGGTTGGAGTGTAACCGAGCAACTCGTTACAATCTCGGTGGTTGTAGCGGAGCATAGTCCGGATTGCTTCTACGTTGGGGTATTGGTAGTTTGCTTGCAAGGCTTGAATTGCTGCAAGAGAAACAAGAAAAATGGTTAAGTACAGAACTATGAAGAAAGTAAGCTAACCGAGCAAGTTTGAACAGCTTACATGTGGAACCAAAGTTCTTGCTTATGAACCAGCCCGGTACCTCGGCTGTTTCATAATGGCCTGACACCCAGAAGAAATCGTCATCATGCAAGTCCTTGTCTGGTGTGCCGGTCACAATTTTTTCTTTGCCCGGCCTAATCTTAAGGTAGTAGGCGAGGCCATCGCCGGTGTGCCCTAGGGTGTATTGCCGCAGTATCTCGGCTAAGCCTAGGTTTATGCCTAGCCGGTTGTTTAATTCGTGCACACCGTTTACTATCCGGTAGGTGTTAGTGGAAACTTGAATGGGTGCTAGCCCGGTGCGGCGCAGAAATTCGATGATTAGTGGATTGAGCGGGAAATGGAGGCCTCCTTCGATGATGGACAGCACGGTGAAGGGGCATTGTTCTGATCTGCCCCAAGGCGTGGTCTCTTCTTCTGCGAGCTCAAGGTGGACGTTGGCCGAGATGCCGTACTCCTCCCTGAACGCAGCTAGCGCAGCCGGAGTATCCACCAGGAAGCGAAATTTCCCCATGTGGCCGACTAATCTAGCTCGGCCGAGGTGGTTTGGCACAGACTAGGAATGGGTGGCAGTTCGGTCCTTATGAGCCTCAGAATTGGTCTTTGGTCCCCTCGGACTCTGCAGGAAAAAGGATGGCAAGCATAAGAGGAAGTACGGTCGAGCAAAATGAGCTTGACTTTAGCTCGGTCATGGATTGTGCCAAACCACCACGGTCGTAAAGTCTAACCAAGAGCTCGGTCGCCCAAGCGGACCGGTTGTTAGCCCGGTCGAGCGGCCAAGTCCTATGGCCATTTCGATTTTTGCTAAGATTACAGCAAACAGTTTATTTGCTCGGTTAAACTGATTTCTTGGATCAAATGAAGATCTGGAGCCCGGTCAGGCCCAGATCCTCAGTGTTCTTCAGGAAAAATGATGAACAGTTTGAAGAAAAACGAAGAAACTAAGGGGCATTGAAGGTTGTGGGTGGAGAAGGCCCTAAAACCTACGGATTTGGTACCAGAGAGGAAGAAATATCAAATGAAAATGACATGGGATGAAGGACTTACCAATGGAAGGCCTGCTTCTTCGAACACAAACGCAAAGAATGGCAGACGAGGTTTGAAGGAAGATGCTTAAGCTCTGAAGCGTCGGATTGCAGAGATGCAGTAGGAGCGAAATGAGGGAGAAGGGGCTGGTATGTATAGATGGAAAAACTGCCAAGAATTCAAATTCTGGCAGACGGCTGGGTTGGCTGCTCGAGGTCCAATGGAAGCTTACCACGTGTCCCCATTTATGACGACGTCAGAACTGAAGGGACAAGTTGAAGAGTTGAGGAGACAACCGGGAAATTTTTAGAGAAGAGAACGTCAACAGAGGAGATGAACCGGACAAATTTCGCAGACAGGAGTCAACTAGCCCGGTCACGATTCGCATTCTGAGGACCGAGGAAGTGTTATCCCAGTCGGAATATGTAATCCCAGTCACGCTCCAGCGGACGGAATTAAAGGGCAATTGAGAGGGAGATTAATGATATGGAATTGGGCCGGACAGAGTTGTGTCAGACAGATTTGGGCCGAACAGGTGTTGGGCCAAGTTGTGTGGCCCGGCCTTGAAGGAAGCTGCTCGATTAAGGCAGCGCGTGGATTGACCGAGCTGCAAGGATCTGTGGTTACGAAGCCGGTCAGGTGAAAAGTCCAGCGCTAGGAAAGGCAAGGTTGGACCGAGGTACCTGTTTGCTCGGCAAGTAGGTCGACCGCAGACAAGCGTAAGTTGTCCCGAGCTCGGCTTTGCCGAGATGCCGCCGAGTCTGGTCTCATCTGAGCTTAGCTGTTGGAGTACTTGGGCATGAAGCGCAGCATGGCAGACGATGGCCGAGATGGTACTGCCCGGCTGCCAAGCTCCCAAGAGAATGGGCAGGCAGTTGGGTTAGGTGGTGCTCAGCAAGGTTTATGCTGACAGATGGGATAGCAGTGCCACATGTTGAGAGGTCACTGGGAGTAGATTTGGGGCGCAGAAGGTATATAAGCAAGTCTGCGCCCCCCATGCTGGACGGATGAACATTTGGTGAGACATACGCTAAACACTCAACACTCTCCCTTCTCTCTATCTATCCCTTGCGTGTGTGTTCTAACTTGATCGTCGGAGGGGTTTTCTGGCCACACACTGTCGGGTAGCTCACTGCCGTTGTGTACGCAGGTAATCGGACAGAGACGGAGCTCGGAAGAAAGGAGTACGGGCTTGCTGGAATATTTGCTCCCCGTACAATTACTAATTAAATTCCCAAGAAATTCTCCGTAAATTATTCAGTAAATTCTCAATTAATTACTCAGTAAATTCCTAATAAATCCTCAGTAAATAATTTAGAAAATTCGAAGTAAATTTTTCATAATTTCACGGTAAATTACTCAATAAAATCTCAGTAAATTACTCATTGAATTCTCTGTAAATTACTCAGAACATTACCCAGTAAATTGCTAAGTAAATTATTCAGCAAATTCTGAGTAAATCAGTCAGTGAATAGCCAGTAAATTACTCGGTAAATTACTCAGTAAATTCTCGTTGAATTACTCAGTAAATTCCCAGAAAATTTTAAGTAAATTATAAAGTAAATTGCTTAGAAAATTTTCAATAAATTACCAATAAATTCTCAGTAAATTACTTAGTAAATTCTCAGTAAATTACTAATTAAATTCCCAAGAAATTCTCAGTAAATTCTTCTGCAAATTCTCAATTAACTACAAAGTAAATTCCTAGTAAATCCTCCGTAAATTATTTAGAAAATTTGAAGTAAATTTTTCATAATTTTACGCTAAATTACTCAATAAAATCTCAGTAAATTACTCATTGAATTCTCAGTAAATTACTCAGAACATTACCCAGTAAATTGCTAAGTAAATTACTCAGTAAATTCCGAGTAAATCACTCAGTAAATTCCCAGTAAATTACTCGAGAAATTACTCAGTAAATTCTCGTTAAATTACTCCGTAAATTCCGAGAAAATTTTCAGTAAATTATAAAATAAATTGCTTAGAAAATTCTCAATAAATTCCCAATAAATTCTTAGTAAATTACTTAGTAAATTCTCAGTAAATTACTAATTAAATTCCCAAGAAATTCTTAGTAAATTCTCAATTAACTACAAAGTAAATTCCTAGTAAATCCTCAGTAAATTATTTAGAAAATTTGAAGTAAATTTTTCATAAGTTTACGGTAAATTACTCAATAAAATCTCAGTAAATTACTCAGAACATTACCCAGTAAATTGCTAAGTAAATTACTCAGTAAATTCCGGGTAAATCACTCAGTAAATTCTCGTTAAATTACTCGGGAAATTACTCAGTAAATTCTCGTTAAATTACTCCATAAATTCCCAGAAAATTTCCAGTAAATTATAAAGTGAATTGCTTAGAAAATTCTCAATAAATTCCCAATAAATTCTCAGTAAATTACTTAATAAATTCTCAATAAATTACTAATTAAATTCCCAAGAAATTCTCAATAAGTTATTCAGTACATTCTCAATTAATTACTCAGTAAATTCCTAATAAATCTTCAGTAAATTATTTAGAAAATTCGAAGTAAATTTTTCATAATTTCACCGTAAATTACTTAATAAAATCTCAGTACATTACTCATTGAATTCTCAGTAAATTACTCAGAACATTACCCAGTAAATTGCTAAGTAAATTACTCAGTAAATTCCGAGTAAAACACTCAATAAATTGCCAGTAAATTACTCGGTAAATTACTTAGTAAATTCTCATTAAATTCCCAGAAAATTTTAAGTAAATTGTAAAGTAAATTACTTAGAAAATTCTCGATAAATTCCCAATAAATTGTCAGTAAATTAATGAGTAAATTCTCAGAAAATTACTAATTAAATTCCCAAGAAATTCTCAGTAAATTATTCAGTAAATTCTCAATAAATTACTTAGTAACTTCCTAGTAAATCCTCAGTATACTATTTAGAAAATTCGAAGTAAATTTTTCATAATTTCATACTCAATAAAATCTCAGTACATTATTCATTGAATTCTCAGTAAATTACTCAGAACATCACCCAGTAAATTGCTAAGTAAATTATTCAGCAAATTCTGAGTAAATCACTCAGTAAATTGCCAGTAAATTACTCGGTAAATTACTCAGTAAATTCTCAGAAAATTCCAAGAAAATTCTCAGTAAATTATAAAGTAAATTAGTTAGAAAATTCTCAATAAATTCCCAGTAAATTCTCAGTAATTACTTAGTAAATTCTCAGTAAATTACTAATTAAATTTCCAAGAAATTCTTAGTAAATTATTCAGTAAATTCTCAATTAATTACACAGTAAATTCCTAGTAAATCCTTAGTAAATTATTTAGAAAATTTGAAATAAATTTTTCATAATTTCACGGTAAATTACTCAAAAAAATCTCAGTAAATTACTCATTGAATTCCCAGAAAATTACTCAGAACATTACCCAGTAAATTGCTAAGTAGATTACTTAGTAAATTCCGAGTAAATCACTCAGTAAATTCACAGTAAATTCTCATTAAATTACTCATTAAATTCAAAGAAAATTTTCGGTAAATTATAAAGTAAATAGCTTAGAAAATTTTCAATAAATTCCCAATAAATTGTCAGTAAATTACTTAGTAAATTCTCTGTAAATTACTTATTAAATTTCCAAGAAATTCTCAGTAAATTATTCAGTAAATTTTCAATTAATTACTTAGTAAATTCCTAGTTAATCCTCAGTAAATTATTTAGAAAATTTGAAGCAAATTTTTCATAATTTTACAGTAAATTGCTCAATAAAATCTTAGTAAATTACTCAGTAAATTCCGAGTAAATCACTCAGTAAATTCCCAGTAAATTACTCGGTAAATTACTCAGTAAATTCTCATTAAATTACTCAGAACATTTCTAGAAAATTTTCAGTAAATTATACAGTAAATTGCGTAGAAAATTCTCAATAAATTCCCAGTAAATTGTCAATAAATTACTAAGTAAATTCTTCGTAAATTACTAATTAAATTCCCAAGAAATTTTCAGTAAATTATTCAATAAATTTCGAGTAAATCACTCCGTAAATTCCCAATAAATTACTCGGTAAATTACTCAGTAAATTTCAAGAAAATTTTCAGCAAATTATAAAGTAAATTGCTTAGAAAATTTTCAATAAATTTTCAATAAATTGTCAGTAAATTACTGAGTAAATTCTCTGTAAATTACTAATTAAGTTCCCAAGAAATTTTCAGTGAATTATTCAGTAAATTCTCAATTAATTACTTAGTAAATTCCTAGTAAATCCTCAGTAAATTATTTCGAAAATTTGAATTAAATTTTTCATAATTTCACGGTAAATTAATCAATAAAATCTCAGTAAATTACTTATTGAATTCTCAGAAAATTACTCAGAACATTACCCAGCAAATTGCTAACTAAATTTCTCAGTAAATTCCGAGGAAATCACTCAGTAAATTCCCAGTAAATTACTCGGTAAATTACTCAGTAAATTGCTTAGAAAATTGTCAATAAATTCTTAGTAAATTACAAATTAAATTCCCCAGAAATTCTCAGTAAATTATTATGTAAATTCTAAATCAATTACAAAGTAAATTCCTAGTAAATCCTTACCAAATTATTTAGAAAATTCGAAGTAAATTTTTCAAAATTTCACGGTAAATTACTCAATAAAATCTCAGTAAATTATTCATTGAATTCTTCGTAAATTACTCAGAACATTACCCAGTAAATTGCTAAGTAAAGTACTCAGTAAATTCCAAGTAAATCACTCAGTAAATTCCCAGTAAATTATTCGGTAAATTACTCAGTAAATTCTCGTTAAATTACTCCGTAAATTCCCAGAAATTTTTTAGTAAATTATAAAGTAAATTGCTTAGAAAATTCTCAATAAATTCCCAATAAATTGTTAGTAAATTAATGAGTAAATTCTCAGTAAATTACTAATTAAATTTCCAAGAAATTCTCAAAAAGTTATTTAGTAAATTCTCAATTAATCACTCAGTAAATTCCTAATAAATCTTCAGTAAATTATTTAGAAAATTCGAAGTAAATTTTTCAAAATTTCATCGTAAATTACTTAATAAAATCTCAGTACATTACTCAGAAATTCTCAGTGAATTCTCAGTAAATTACTCATTGAATTCTCAGTAAATTACTCCGAATATTACCCAGTAAATTGCTAAGTAAATTATTCAGTAAATTCTGAATAAATCACTAAGTTAATAGCCAGTAAATTACTCGGGAAATTACTCAATAAATTCTCAGAAAAATTTAAGTAAATTGCTTAGAAAATTCTCAATAAATTCCTAATAAATTCTCAGTAAATTACTTAGTAAATTCTCAGTAAATTACCGATTAAATTCCCAAGAAATTCTCAGTAAATTATTCTGTAAATTCTCAATTAACTACAAAGTAAATTCCAAGTAAATCCTCAGTAAATTATTTAGAAAATTTGAAGTAAATTTTTCATAATTTTACGGTAAATTACTCAATAAAATCTCAGTAAATTATTCATTGAATTCTCAGTAAATTACTCAGAACATTACCCAGTAAATTGCTAAGTAAATTACTCAGTAAATTCCGAGCAAATCACTCAGTAAATTCCCAGTAAATTATTCGGTAAATTACTCAGTAAATTCTCGTTAAATTACTCCGTAAATTCCCAGAAAATTTTTAGTAAATTATAAAGTAAATTACTTAGAAAATTCTCAATAAATTACCAATAAATTGTCAGTAAATTAATCAGTAAATTCTCAGTAAATTACTAATTAAATTCCCAAGAAATTTTCAATAAGTTATTCAGTAAATTCTCAATTAATTACTCTGTAAATTCCTAATAAATCTTCAGTAAATTATTTTGAAAATTCGAAGTAAATTTTTCATAATTTCACCGTAAATTACTCAATAAAATCTCAGTACATTACTCATTGAATTCTCAGTAAATTACTCCAGTAAATTGCTCAATAAAATCTTAGTAAATTACTCAGTAAATTCCGAGTAAATCACTCAGTAAATTCCCAGTAAATTACTCGGTAAATTACTCAGTAAATTCTCATTAAATTACTCAGAACATTTCTAGAAAATTTTCAGTAAATTATACAGTAAATTGCGTAGAAAATTCTCAATAAATTCCCAGTAAATTGTCAATAAATTACTAAGTAAATTCTTCGTAAATTACTAATTAAATTCCCAAGAAATTTTCAGTAAATTATTCAGTAAATTCTCAATTCATTATTTCCAACAACGGGATGGAAAAACAACATCGGTTAGGGAGGACGACGCTTGACTAAGCTGTGCCACACCTTGGCCGGGGTGCGCCACATCTCGGCCTAGGCCATACCTGCCTGCGGACAAGGTTCAAGTGCAAAACATCTCGGCAATGAATGCCCGAGGTGAAGATGGGGTTGAACAAGATCTCAAGATGGTTCTAAGTACAAAGGGTCAAAGGCGGACTAAGCTCAGGATGATCTCGGCTACACACACACACTAAGCAAGGAACAAAATCATGCAAGCAACTTAAGCAAATCAAGCCAAGATAAAACCTTTAAATTAACATAAGCGGCAAGACCATGCAAGAATGTACGCAAATATGGCAAGAGCAAGGTGAGGGTTGTCACAATTACTCAATAAAATCTCAGTAAATTACTCATTGAATTATAAGTAAATTGCTCAGAACATTACCCAATAAATTGCTAAGTAAATTACTCAGTAAATTCAAAGCAAATCACTTAGTAAATTCCAATTAAATTACTTGGTAAATTACTTAGTAAATTCTCATTAAATTACTCTGTAAATTCCCAAAAAATTTTCAGTAAATTAGAAAGTAAATTGCTTAGAAAATTCTGAATAAATTCCCATTAAATTGTCAATAAATTAATGAGTAAATTGTCAGTAAATTACTAATTAAATTCCCAAGAAATTTTTCGTAAATCATTCAGTAAATTCTCAATTAATTACTCAGTAAATTCCTAATAAATCCTCAGTAAATGGTTTAGAAAATTCGAAGTAAATTTTTCATAATTTCACGGTAAATTACTCAATAAAATCTCAGTAAATTACTCAGAACATTACCCAGTAAATTGCTAAGTAAATTAATCATTAAATTTTGAGTAAATCACTCAGTAAATTGCCAGTAAATTACTCGGTAAATTACTTAGTAAATTCTCATTAAATTACTCAGTAAATTTCCAGAAAATTCTAACTAAATTATAAAGTAAGGTACTTAGAAAATTCTCAATAAATTCCCAGTAAATTCTCAGTAAATTACTTAGTAAGTTCTTAGTAAATTACTAATTAAATTCCCAAGAAATTCTAAGTAAATTATTCAGTAAATTCTCAATTAATTGCTTAGTAAATTCCTAGTAAATCCACAGTAAATTATTTAGAAAATTCGAAGTAAATTTTTCATAATTTCATGGTGAATTACTCAACAAAATCTCAGTAACTTACTCATTGAATTCTCAGTAAATTACTCAGAACATTACCCAGTAAATTGCTAAGTAAATTATTCAATAAATTCTGTGTAAATCACTAAGTAAATAGCCAGAAAATTACTCGGTAAATTACTCAGTAAATTTCCAGAAAATTTTAAGTAAATTATAAAGTAAATTGCTTAGAAAATTCTCAATAAATTCCCAATAAATTCTCAGTAAATTACTTAGTAAATTCTCAGTAAATTACTAACTAAATTCCCAAGAAATTCTCAATAAATTATTCAGTAAATTCTAAATTAATTACAAAGTAAATTCCTAATAAATCCTCAGTAAATTATTTAGAAAATTCGAAGTAAATTTTTTTATAATTTTACGGTAAATTACTCAATAAAATCTCTGTACGTTAGTCGTTGAATTCTCAGTAAATTACTCAGAACATTACCCAGTAAATTGCTAAGTAAATTACTCAGTAAATTTCGAGTAAATCACTCAATATATTCCCAGTAAATTACTCGGTAAATTACTCAGTAAATTCTTATTAAATTACTCAGTAAAGTCTCAGTAAATTCTAAGTAAATTATAAAGTAAATTACTTAGAAAATTCTCAATAAATTAACAATAAATTGTCAGTAAATTACTGAGTAAATTCTCAGTAAATTACTAATTAAATTCCCAAGAAATTCTCAGTAAATTATTCAGTAAATTCTCAATTAATTACTTAGTAAATTCCCAGTAAATTCCCAGAAAATTATTTAGAAAATTCGAAGTAAATTTTTCATAATTTCACGGTAAATTACTCAATGAAATCACAGTAAATTACTCATTGAATTCTCAGTAAATTGCTAAGTAAATTATTCAGTAAATTCTGAGTAAATCACTCAGTAAATAGCCAGTAAATTACTCGGTAAATTACTCAGTAAATTTTTATTAAATTACTCCGTAAATTTTTATTAAATTACTCCGTAAATTTTTATTAAATTACTCCGTAAATTCCCAGAAAATTTTAAGTAAATTATAAAGTAAATTCACAGTAAATTTTCAGTAAATTATAAAGTAAATTGCTTAGAAAATTCTAAATAAATTCCCAATAAATTCTCAGAAAATTACTTAGTAAATTCGCAGTAAATTACTAATTAAATTCCCAAGAAATTCTCAGTAAATTATGCAGTAAATTCTCAATTAATTACAAAGTAAATTCCTAGTAAATACTCAGTAAATTATTTAGAAAATTCAAAATAAATTTTTCATAATTTTACGGTAAATTACTAAATAAAATCTCAGTAAATTACTCAGAACATTACCCAATAAATTGCTAAGTAAATTACTCAGTAAATTCCGAGTAAATCACTCAGTAAATTTCAATTAAATTACTTGGTAAATTACTTAGTAAATTCTCATTAAATTACTCCATAAATTCCCAGAAAATTTTCAATAAATTATAAAGTAAATTGCTTGGAAAATTCTCAATAAATTTCCAATAAATTGTCAATAATTTAATGAGTAAATTGTCAGTAAATTACTAATTAAATTCCCAAGAAATTTTCAATAAATTATTCAGTAAATTCTCAATTAATTACTCAGTAAATTCCTAATAAATCCTCAGTAAATGGTTTAGAAAATTCGAAGTAAATTTTTCTTAATTTCACGGTAAATTACTCAGTAAAATCTAAGTACATTACTCATTGAATTCTCAGTAAATTACTCAGAACATTACCCAGAAAATTGCTAAGTAAATTACTTAGTAAATTACGAGTAAAACACTCAACAAATTGCCAGTAAATTATTCGGTAAATTACTCAGTAAATTCTGATTAAATTACTCAGTAAATTTTCAGAAAATTTTAAGAAAATTACAAAGTAAATTGCTTAGAAAATTCTCAATAAATTCCCAATAAATTCTCAGTAAATTACTTAATAAATTCTCAGTAAATTACTAATTAAATTTCCCAGAAATTCCCAGTAAATTATTCAGTAAATTCTCAATTAATTAGAAAGCAAATTCCTAGTAAATCCTCAGTAAATTATTTAGAAAATTGGAAGTAAATTTTTCATAATTTTACGGTAAATTACTCAATAAAATCTGAGTACATTACTCATTGAATTCTCAGTAAATTACTCAGAACATTACCTAGTAAACTGCTAAGTATATTACTCAGTAAATTCCGAGTAAATCACTCAATAAATTGCTAGTAAAATACTCGGTAAATTACTCAGTAAATTCTCATTAAATTATAAAGTAAATTACTTAGAAAATTCTCAATAAATTCCCAATAAATTGTCAGTAAATTAATGGGTAAATTCTCAGTAAATTACTAATTAAATTTCCAAGAAATTCTCCGTAAATTGTTCAGTAAATTCTCAATTTATTACTCAGTAAATTCCTAATAAATCCTCAGTAAATTATTTAGAAAATTCGAAGTAAATTTTTCATAATTTCACCGTAAATTACTCCGTAAAATCTTAGTAAATTACTCATTGAATTACCAGTAAATTACTCAGAACATTACTCAGTAAATTGCTAAGCAGATTACTCAGTAAATTTCGATTAAATCACTTAGTAAATTCACAGTAAATTACTCAGTAAATTCTAATTAAATTACTGAGTAAATTCCCAGAAAATTTTCATTAAATTATAAAGTACATTGCTAAGAAAATTCTCAATAAATTTCCAATAAATTCTCAGTAAATTACTTAGTAATTTTTCAATGAAATTTCTCAATAAATTATAAAGTAAATTACTTAGAAAATACTCAATAAATCCCAATAAATTCTCAGTAAATTACTTAGTAAATTTTTAGTAAATTACTAATTAAATACACAAGAAATTCTCAGTAAATTATTCAGTAAATTCTCAATTAATTACTTAGTAAATTCCTAGTAAATTCTCAGTAAATCCTCAGTAAATTATTTAGAAAATTCGAAGTAAATTTTTCATAATTTCACGGTAAATTACTCAACAAAATGTCAGTAAATTACTCATTGAATTCTCAGTAAATTATTCAGAACATTACCCAGTAAATTGCTAAGTAAATTATTCCGTAAATTCTGAGTAAATCACTCAATAAATTGCCAGTAAATTACTCGGTAAATTACTCAGTAAATTCCCAGAAAATTCTCAGTAAATTATAAAGTAAATTGCTTACAAAATTCTCAATAAATTCCCAATAAATTCTCAGTAAATTACTTAGTAAATTCCCAAGAAATTCTCAGTAAATTATTCAGTAAATTCTCAATTAATTACTCAGTAAATTCCTATTAAATCCTAAGTAAATTATTTAGAAAATTCGAAGTAATTTTTTCATACTTTCACAGTAAATTACTCAAAAAAATCTCAATAAATTACTCATTGAATTCTCAGTAAATTACTCAGAACATTACCCAATAAATTGCTAAGTAGATTACTCAGTAAATTCCGAGTAAATCACTCAGTAAATTCTCATTAAATTACTGAGTAAATTGCCAGAAAATTTTCAGTAAATTATGAAGTAAATTACTTAGAAAATTCTCAATAAATTCCTAATAAATTGTTAGTAAATTACTTAGTAAATTCTCAGTAAATTACTTATTAAATTCCCAAGAAATTCTCAGTAAATTATTCATTAAATTTTAAATTAATTACTTAGTAAATTTCTAGTAAATCCTCAGTAAATTATTTAGAAAATTCGAAGTAAATTTTTCATAATTTCACGTTAAAGTATTCAGTAAAATCTCAGTAAATTACTAATTGAATTCTCAGTAAATTACTCAGAACATTACGCAGTAAATTGCTAAGTAAATTAGTCATTAAATTTTAAGTAAATCACTCAGTAAATTGCCAGTAAATTACTCGGTAAATTACCCAGTAAATTCCCAGAAAATTCTCAGTAAATTATAAAGTAAAGTACTTAGAAAATTCTCAGTAAATTCCCAGTAAATTCTCAGTAAATTACTTAGTAAGTTCTTAGTAAATTACTAATTAAATTCCCAAGAAATTATTCACTAAATTCTCAATTAATTACAAAGTAAATTCCTAGTCAATCTGCGGTAAATTATTTAGAAAATTTGAAGTAAATATTTTATAATTTGACGGTAAATTACTCAATAAATCTTAGTAAATTAGTCATTGAATTCTCAGTAAATTACTCAGAACATTACCCAATAAATTGCTAACTAAATTACTCAGTAAATTCCGAGTAAATCACTCAGTAAATTCCATGTAAATTACTTGGTAAATTACTTAGTAAATTCTCATTAAATTACTCCGTAAATTCCCAGAAAATTTTAAGTAAATTATAAAGTAAATTGCTTAGAAAATTCTCCATAAATTCCCAACAAATTCTCCGTAAATTACTAATTAAATTTCCAAGAAATTCTCAATAAATTATTCAGTAAATTCTCTATTAATTACTCAGTAAATTCCTAATAAATCTTTAGTAAATTATTTAGAAAATTTGAAGTAAATTTTTCATAATTTGACTGTAAATTACTCAATAAAATCTTAGTACATTACTCATTGAATTCTCAGCAAATTACTCAGAACATTACCTAGTAAATTGTTAAGTAAATTACTCTGTAAATTCCGTGTAAATCACTCAATAAATTGCCAGTAAATTACTCAGTGAATTCTCATTAAATTACTCAGTAAATTCTCAGAAAATTCTCCGTAAATTGTAAAGTAAATTACTTAGAAAATTCTCAATAAATTCCCAATAAATTGTCAGTAAATTAATGAGTAAATTCTCAGTAAATTACTAATTAAATTCCCAAGAAATTCTCAGTAAATGATTCAATAAATTCTCAATTAATTACTTAATAAATTCCTAGTAAATCCTCAGAAAATTATTTAAAAAATTCGAAGTAAATTTTTAAAAATTTCACAGTAAATTACTCAATAAAATCTCAGTAAATTACTCATTGAATTCTCAGTAAATTACTCAGAACATTACCCAATAAATTGCTAAGTAAATTACTCAGTAAATTCCTAGTAAATCACTCAGTAAATTCCAATTAAATTACTTGGTAAATTACTTAGTAAATTCTTATTAAATTTCTCCGTAAATTCCTAGAAAATTTTAAGTAAATTATAAAGTAAATTGCTTAGAAAATTCTCAATAAATTCCCAATAAATTCTCAGCAAATTACTTAGTAAATTCTCAGTAAATTACTAATTAAATTCCCATGAAATTCTCAATAAATTATTCAGTAAATTCTAAATTAATTACTCAGTAAATTCCTAATAAATCTTCAGTAAATAATTTAGAAATTTTGAAGTAAATTTTTCATAATTTCACCGTAAATTACTCAATTAAATCTCAGTACATTACTCATTGAATTCTCAGTAAATTACTCAGAACATTGCCCAGTTAATTGCTAAGTAAATTACTCAGTAAATTCCAAGTAAAGCACTCAATAAATTGCCAGTAAATTACTCGGTAAATAACTCAGTAAATTGTCATTAAATTACTCAGTAATTTCCTAGAAAATTTTCAGTAAACTATAAAGTAAATTACTTTGAAAATTCTCAATAAATTGCCAATAAATTGTCAGTAAATTAATGAGTAAATTCATAGTGAATTACTAATTAAATTCCCAAGAAATTCTCCGTAAATTATTCAGTAAATCCTCAATTAATTACTCAGTAAATTCCTAATAAATCATCAGGAAATTATTTAGAAAATTCAAAGTAAATTTTTCATAATTTCACCTTAAATTACTCAATAAAATCTCAGTAAATTACTCATTGAATTCTTAGTAAATTACTCAGAACATTACTCAGTAAATTGCTATGGGGATTACTCAGTAAATTCTGAGTAAATTTTCAGTAAATTATAAAGTAAATTGCTTAGAAAATTCAAAATAAATTCCCAACAAATTTTCAGTAAATTACTGATTAAATTCCCAAGAAATTCTCAGTAAATTGTTCTGCAAATTCTCAATTAATTACAAAGTAAATTCCTAGTAAACCCTCAATAATTATTTAGAATATTCGAAGTAAATTTTTCATAATTTCACGGTAAATTACTCAATAAAATCGCAGTAAATTACTCAGAACATTACCCAGTAAATTGCTAAGTAAATTTCTCAGTAAATTCCGAGTAAATAACTCAGTAAATTCCCAGTTAATTATTCGGTAAATTACTCAGTAAATTGTCATTAAATTACTCAGAAAATTCTCAGAAAATTTTCAATAAATTGCTTAGAAAATTCTCAATAAATTCCCAATAAATTCTCAGTAAATTACTTAGTAAATTCTTAGTAAATTACTAATTAAATTCCTAATAAATTCACAGTAAATTATTTTGTAAATTCTCAATTAATTACAAAGTAAATTCCTAATAAATCCTTAGTAAATTATTTAGAAAATTCGAAGTAATTTTTTTGTAATTTTACGGTAAATTACTCAATAAAATCTCAGTAAATTACTCATTGAATTCTCAGTAAATTACTCAGAACATTACCCAATAAATTGCTAAGTAAATTTACTCAGTAAATTCTCATTAAATTACTCCGTAAATTCCCAGAAAATTTTTAGTAAATTATAAAGTAAATTGCTTAGAAAATTCTCAATAAATTCCCAATAAATTCTCAGTAAATTACTTAGTAAATTCTCA
>NW_021024593.1:0-23449 GCF_004153795.1 Camellia sinensis | reverse complement strand
CTAATTCCAGAGAAATTCTCAGAAAATATTCAGTAAATTCTGAATTAATTACCCAGTAAATCCTAAAATCCTCAGAAATTATTTAGAAAAATTCGAAGTAAATTTTCATAATTTCACGGTAAATTACTCAATAAAATCTCAGTAAATTACTCATTGAATTCTCAGTAAATACTCAAACATTACCCAAGTAAATTGCTAAGTAAATTACTCAGTAAATTCCGAGTAAATCACTCAGTAAATTCCCACATTACTAAATACGTAAATTACTCAGTAAATTACTCAGAAATTCATTAAAATACAGAAAATTCTCACGTAAATTATAAAGTAAAATACTTAGAAAATTCTTAGAAATAAATTCTCAGTAATTACTTAGTAAATTCTCAGTAAAATTCCTAATTTAAATTCCCAAGAAAATTCTCCGTAAATTATTCAGTAAATTTTCAATTAATCTCGAAATTCCTTGTAAATCCTCAGTAATTATTTTTAGAAAATTGAAGTAAATTTTTCATAATTTCACGGTAAATTACTCAATCAAATCTCAGTAAATTACTCATTGAATTCTCTAAAATTATCAGAACATTACCCAGTAAATTACTAAGTAAAATTACTCAGTAAATTCCAGTAAATCCACTCAGTAAATTTTCGGTAAATTACTCAGAAATTTCATTAAATTTATCAGAATCTTCTAGTAAATTCTCAGTGAATTACATTAGTAAAATCTCAGTAAATTCCCAAGAAATTCTCAGAAAATTATTTTAGTAAATTCTAATTAATTACTCAGTAAATTCCTAATAAATCCTCATAAAATTATTATAAAATTCTGAAGTAAATTTTTCATAATTTCACGGTAAATTACACATATAAAATCTCAGTAAATTACTCAAAACATTACCAAGTAAATTCCTAAAGTAAATTACTCAGTAAATTCCGAGTAAATCACTCAGTAAATTCCCAGTAAATTACTGTAAATTACTCAGTAAATTCTCCATTAAATTACCAGAAAATTCTCTAGAATTATAAAGCAAATTACTATAGAAAATTCTCAATAAATTCCCAGTAAATTCTAAGTAAATTACTTAGTAAATTCTCAGTAAATTACTAATTTAATTCCAAGAAATTCTCAGTAAATTATTCAGAAATTCTCAAATAATTGCTCAGAAATTCCTAGTAAATCCTCAGTAAATTATTTAGAAAAATTTGAAGTAAATTTTTCATAATTTCAGCGTAAATTACTCAATAAAATTGTTAAATTACTCATTGAATTCTCAGTAAATTACTTAGAACATTACCCATTACAAATTACTCAGTAAATTCCGAGTAAATCACTCAGTAAATTCCAGTAAATTACTCCGAAAATTACTATAATTTCATAAATTCTCAGTAAATTATAAAGTAAATCACTTAGAAAATCTCCGTAAATTCTCAGTGAATTATTGAATTCAGTAATTCCTAATAAATTCCCAGAAATTCTAGAAAATTATTCAGTAAATTCTAATTAATTACCAGTAAATTCCTTGTAAATCCTCAGTAAATTATTAAAATTCGAAGTAAATTTTTCATATTTCACGGTAATTACTCAATAAAATCCAAGTAAAATACTCATTGAATTCTAGTAAATTACTCAAAACATTACCCATAGTAAATTGCTAAGTAAATTACTCATAATTCGAGTAAATCATCTAAATTCCAGTAAATCTCGGAATTACTCAGTCAAATTCCATTAAATTACACACAGAAAATTCTCAGTAAATTAAAAGAAATTACTTAGAAAATTCTCAATAATTCCCAGTAAATTCTAAGTAAATTAATTAGTAAATTCTCAGTAAATTACTAATTAAATTCCCAAGAAATTCTCAGTAAATTATTTAAAATTCTCAATTAATTGCTCCGCAAATTCCTAGTAAATCCTTAGTAAAATATTTAGAAAATTTGAATAATTTCATATATTCACGGTAAATTACTCAATAAAATCTTAGTAAATTACTCATTGAATTCTCAGTAAATTACTCAGAACATTACCCAGTAAATTACTAAGTAAATTACTCAGTAAATTCCGAGTAAATCACTCGTAATTATAATTACTCGATAAATTACTCAGTAAATTCTCATAATTATCAGAAATTCCAGTAAATATAAAGTAAATCCTTAGAAATTCAGTAAATTCAGTGAATTACTTAGTAAATTCCAAGTAAATTCCTAATTAAATTCCAAGAAATTCTTCAGAAAATTATTCAGTCAAATTCTCAATTAATTACTCAGTAAATTCCTTAAAATCCTCAGTAAATTATTTAGAAAAATTTGAAGTAAATTTTTCATAATTTCACGGAAATTACCAAATAAAATCTCAGTAAATTACTCATTGAATTCTTAGTAAATTACTCAAAACATTACCCAGTAAATTGCTAAGTAAATTACTCAGTAAAATTCGAGGAAAATCACTCAGTAATTCCCAATAAATTACTCGGTAAATTACTCAGTAAATTCTCATTAAATTACACAGAAAATTCTCAGTAAATTATAAATAAAATTACTTAGAAATTCTCAATAAATTCCCAGGAAATTCTAGTAAATTACTTTAGTAAATTCTCAGTAAATTACTAATTAAATTCCCAAGAAATTCTCCAGTAAATTATTCAGTAAATCTTTAATTAATTGCCTCACAAATCCCAAAGTAAATTATTTAGAAAATTTGAAGTAAATTTTTCATAATTTCACGGTAAATTACTCAATAAAATCTTAGTAAATTACTGCATTGAATTCTCAGTAAATTACTCAGAACATTACCCAGTAAATTACAAAATTACCAGGTAAATTCCGAGTAAATCACTCAGTAAATTACTCGGTAAATTACTCAGTAAATTCTCATAATAACTTAGAAAATTCTCAGTAAATTATAAGTAAATCACTTAGAAAATTCTCATGTAAATTCTCAGTAAATTCCTAATACTAAATTCCCAAGAAATTCTCAGAAAATTATTCAGTAAATTCAATTAATTACTCAGTAAATCCTTATAAATCCTCAGTAAATTATTTAGAAAATTTGAAGTAAATTTTTCATAATTTCACGGTAAATTACTCAATAAAATCTTAGTAAATTACGCATTGAATTCTCAGTAAATTACTCAGAACATTACCCAGTAAATTACTCCGTAAATTCCGAGTAAATCACTCAGTAAATTACTCGGTAAATTACTCAGTAAATTCTCATTAATATACTTAGAAAATTCTCAGTAAATTATAATGTAAATCACTTAGAAAATTCTCAATAAATTCCAAGTAAATTCTAAGTAAATTACTTAGTAAATTCTCAGTAAATTACTAATTAAATTCCCAAGAAAATTCTCAGTAAATTATTCAGTAAATTCTCAATTAATTGCTCAGCAAATTCCGAGCAAATCCCCAGTAAATTATTTAGAAAATTTGAAGTAAAATTTTCATAATTTCACGGTAAATTACTCAATAAAATCTTAGTAAATTACTCATTGAATTCTCAGTAAATTACTCAGAACATTACCCAGCAAATTACTAATTAAATTACTCAGTAAATTCTGAGTAAATCACTCAGTAAATTACTCGGTAAATTACTCAGTAAATTCCCATTAAATTACTCAGAAAATTCTCAGTAAATTATAAAGTAAATAACTTAGACAATTCTCAGTAAATTCTCAGTGAATTACTTTGTAAATTCTCAGTAAATTCCTAATTAAATTCCCAATAAATTTTCAGAAAATTATTTAGTAAATTCTCAATTAATTACTCAGTAAATTCTTTGTAAATCCTCAGTAAATTATTTAGAATATTCGAAGAAAATTTTTCATAATTTCACGGTAAATTACTCAATAAAATCTCAGTAAATTACTCAAAATATTACCCATTAAATTGCTAAGTAAATTACTCAGTAAATTGCGAGTAAATCACTCAGTAAATTCCCAGTAAATTACTCGGTAAATTACTCAGTGAAACTCATTAAATTACACAGAAAATTCTCAGTAAATTATAAAGTAAATTACATAGAAAATTCTCAATAAATTCCCAGTAAATTACTTAGTAAATTCTCAGTGAATTACTAAATAAATTCTCAAGAAATTCTTAGTAAATTATTCAGTAAATTCTAAATTAATTGCCCAGCAAATTCCTAGTAAATCCTCAGTAAATTATTTAGAAAATTTGAAGTAATTTTTTCATAATTTCACGGTAAATTACTCAATAAAATCTTAGTAAATTACACATTCAATTCCGAGTAAATTACTCAGAACATTACCCAGTAAATTACTCAGTAAATTCCGAGTAAATCACTCAGTAAATTCCAAGTAAATTCCCATTAAATTACTCAGAAAATTTTCAATAAATTATAAATTACTCATAATTTCTCAGTAAATTCTCAGTGAATTACTTCGTAAATTCCTAGTTAAATTCCTAAGAAATTCTCAGAAAATTATTCAGTAAATTCTGAATTAATTACTCAGTAAATTCCTTGTAAATCCTCAGTAAATTATTTAGAAAATTCGAAGTAAATTTTTCATAATTTCACGGTAAATTACTCAATAAAATCTCAGTAAATTACTCAAAACATTACCCAGTAAATTGCTAAGTAAATTACTCAGTAAATTTTGAGTAAATATCTCAGTAAATTCCCAGTAAATTACTCGGTAAACTACTCAGTAAATTCCCATTAAATTACACAGAAAATTCTAAGTAAATTATAAAGCAAATTACTTAGAAAATTCTCAATAAATTCCAAGTAAATTCTAAGTAAATTACTTAGTAAATTCTCAGTAAATTATTCAGTAAATTCCCAATTAATTGCTCAGCAAATTCCTTGTAAATCCTCAGTAAATTATTTAGAAAATTTGAAGTAAATTTTTCATAATTTCACGGTAAATTACTCAATAAAATCTTAGTAAATTACTCATTGAATTCTCAGTAAATTACTCAGAACATTACCCAGTAAATTACTAAGCAAATTACTCAGTAAATTCTGAGTAAATCACTCAGTAAATTCCCAGTAAATTACTCGGTAAATTACTCAGTAAATTCTCATTAAATTACTCAGAAAATTCTCAGTAAATTATAAAGTAAATCACTAAGAAAATTCTCAGTAAATTCTTCGTGAATTACTTAGTAAATTCTCAGTAAATTCCTAATTAAATTCCCAAGAAATTCTCAGAAAATTATTCAGTAAATTCTCAATTAATTACTCAGTAAATTGCTTGTAAATCCTCAGTAAATTATTTAGAAAATTCGAAGTAAATTTTTCATAATTTCACGGTAAATTACTCAATAAAATCTCAGTAAATTACTCATTGAATTCTAAGTAAATTACTCAAAACATTACCCAGTAAATTGTTAAGTAAATTACTCAGTAAATTCCGAGTAAATCACTCAGTAAATTCCCAGTAAATTACTCGGTAAATTACTCAGTAAATTCTCATTAAATTACACAGAAAATTCTCAGTAAATTATAAAGTAAATTACATAGAAAATTCTCAATAAATTCCCAGTAAATTCTAAGTAAATTACTTAGTAAATTCTCAGTAAATTACAAATTAAATTCGCAAGAAATTCTCAGTAAATTATTCAGTAAATTCTCAATTAATTGCTCAGTAAATTTCTAGTAAATCCTCAGTAAATTATTTAGAAAATTTGAAGCAAATTTTTCATAATTTCACGGTAAATTACTCAATAATATCTTAGGAAATTACTCATTGAATTCTCAGTAAATTACTCAGAACATTACCCAGTAAATTACTCAGTAAATTCCGAGTAAATCACTCAGTAAATTCCCAGTAAATTACTCAGTAAATTCCCATTAAAGTACTCAGAAAATTTTCAATAAATTATAAAGTAAATCACTTAGAAAATTCTCAGTAAATTCTTGGTGAATTACTTAGTAAATTCCTAATTAAATTCCCATGAAATTCTCAGAAAATTATTCAGTAAATTCTGAATTAATTACTCAGTAAATTCCTTGTAAATCCTCAGTAAATTATTTAGAAAATTCGAAGTAAATTTTTCATAATTTCACGGTAAATTACTCAATAAAATCTCAGTAAAATACTCATTGAATTCTCAGTAAATTACTCAAAACATTACCCAGTAAATTGCTAAGTAAATTACTCAGTAAATTACGAGTAAATCACTTAATAAATTCTAAGCAAATTACTCGGTAAATTACTCAGTAAATTCTCATTAAATTACACAAAAAATTCTCAGTAAATTATAAAGTAAATTACTTAGAAAATTCTCAATAAATTCCCAGTAAATTCTAAGTAAATTACTTAGTAAATTCTCAGTAAATTACTAATTAAATACCCAAGAAATTCTCAGTAAATTATTCAGTAAATTCTCAATTAATTGCTCAGCAAATTCCTAGAAAATCCCCAGAAAATTATTTAGAAAATTTGTAGTAAATTTTTCATAATTTCACGGTAAATTACTCAATAAAATCTTAGTAAATTAATCATTGAATTCTCAGTAAATTACTCAGAACATTACCCAGTAAATTACTAAGTAAATTACTCAGTAAATTCCGAGTAAATCACTCTGTAAATTACTCGGTAAATTACTCAGTAAATTCTCATTAAATTACTCAGAAAATTCTCAGTAAATTATAAAGTAAATCACTTAGAAAATTCTTAGTAAATTCTCAGTGAATTACTTAGTAAATTCTCAGTAAATACCTATTTAAATTCCCTAGAAATTCTCACAAAATTATTCAGTAAAATCTCTATTAATTACTCAGTAAATTCCTTGTAAATCCTCAGTAAATTATTTAGAAAATTCGAAATAAATTTTTCATAATTTCACGGTAAATTACTCAATAAAATCTCAGTAAATTACTCATTGAATACTCAGTAAATTACTCAAAACATTACCCAGTAAATTGCTAAGTACATTACTCAGTAAATTGCGAGTAAATCACTCAATAAATTCCCAGTAAATTACTCGGTAAATTACTCAGTAAATTCTCATTAAATTACACAGAAGATTCTCAGTAAATTATAAAGTAAATTACATAGAAAATTCTCAATCAATTCCTATTAAATTCTAAGTAAATTACTTAGTAAATTCTCAGTAAATTCCTAATTAAATTCCCAAGAAATTCTCAAAAAATTATTCAGTAAATTCTCAATTAATTACTCGGCAAAGTGCTTGTAAATCCTTAGTAAATTATTTAGAAAATTTGAAGTAAATTTTTCATAATTTCAAGGTAAATTACTCAATAAAATCTCAAAAAATTACTCATTGAATTCGAAGTAAATTACTCAAAACATTACCCAGTCAATTGCTAAGTAAATTAGTCAGTAAATTCCGAGTAAATCACTCAGTAAATTCCCAGTAAATTACACAGTAAATTCTCATTAAATTACACAGAAAATTCTCAGTAAATTATAAAGTAAATTACATAGAAAATTCTCAATAAATTTCCAGTAAATTCTAAGTAAATTCTCAGTAAATTACTAATTAAATTCCCAAGAAATTCTCAGTACATTATTCAGTAAATTCTCAATTAATTGTTCAGCAAATTCCTAGTAAATCCTCAGTAAATTATTTAGAAAATTTGAAGTAAAATTTTCATAATTTCACGGTAAATTACTCAATAAAATCTTAGGAAATTACTCATTGAATTCTCAGTGAATTACTCAGAACATTACCCAGTAAATTACTAAGTAAATTACTCAGTAAATCACTCAGTAAATTCCCAGTAAATTACTCAGAAAATTCCCATTAAATTACTCAGAAAAATCTAAGTAAATTATAAAGTAAATCACTTAGAAAATTCTCAATAAATTCTCAGTGAATTACTTACTAAATTCCTAATTAAATTCCCAACAAATTCTCAGAAAATTATTCTGTAAATTCTGAATTAATTACTCAGTAAATTCCTTGTAAATCCTCAGTAAATTATTTAGAAAATTCAAAGTATATTTTTCATAATTTCACGGTAAATTACTCAATAAAATCTCAATAAATTACTCATTGAATTCTCAGTAAATTACTCAAAACTTTACCCAGTAAATTGCTAAGTAAATTACTCAGTAAATTGCGAGTAAATCACGTAGTAAATTCCCAGAAAATTACTCGGTAAATTAATCAGTAGATTCTCATCAAATTACACAGAAAATTCTCAGTAAATTACAAAGTAAATTACATAGAAAATTCTCAATCAATTCCTAGTAAATTCTAAGTAAATTACTTAGTAAATTCTCAGTATATTACTAATTAAATTCCCAAGAAATTGTCAGTAAATTATTCAGTAAATTCTCAATTAATTGCTCAGCAAATTCCTAGTAAATCCTCAGTAAATTATTTAGAAAATTTGAAGTAAATTTTTTCATAATTTCACGGTAAATTACTCAATAAAATCTTAGCAAATTACTCATTGAATTCTCAGTAAATTACTCAGAACATTACCCAGTAAATTACTCAGTAAATTCTGAGTAAATCACTCAGTAAATTCCCAGTAAATTACTCAGAAAATTCCCATTAAATTACTCAGAAAATTCTCAGTAAATTATAAAGTAAATCACTTAGAAAATTCTCTGTAAATTCTCAGTGAATTACTCAGCAAATTCGTAGCAAATCCCCAGTAAATTGTTTAGAAAATTTGAAGTAAATTTTTCATAATTTCACGGTAAATTACTCAATAAAATCTTAGTAAATTACTCGTTGAATTCTCAGTAAATTACTCAAAACATTACCCAGTAAATTGCTAAGTAAATTACTCAGTAAATTGCGAGTAAATCACTCAGTAAATTACTCCGTAAATTCTCATTAAATTACACAGAAAATTCTCAGTAAATTATGAAGTAAATTACTTAGAAAATTCTCAATAAATTCCCAGTAAATTCTAAGTTAATTACTTAGTAAATTCTCTGTAAATTACTAATTAAATTCCCAAGAAATTCTCAGTAAATTATTCAGTAAATTCTCAATTAATTGCTCAGGAAATTCCTAGTAAATCCTCAGTAAATTATTTAGAAAATTTGAAGTAAATTTTTCATAATTTGACGATAAATTACTCAATAAAATCTTATTAAATTACCCATTGAATTCTCAGTAAATTACTCAGAACATTACCCAGTAAATTACTCAGTAAATTCCGAGTAAATCACTCAGTAAATTACTCGGTAAATTACTCAGTAAATTCTCATTAAATTACTCAGAAAAATCTCAGTAAATTATAAACTAAATCACTTAGAAAATTCTCAGTAAATTCTCAGTGAATTACTTAGTAAATTCTAAGTAAATTCCTAATTAAATTCTCAAGAAATTCTCAGAAAATTAGTCAGTAAATTCTCAATTAATTACTCAGTAAATTCCTTTTAAATCCTCAGTAAATTATTTAGAAAATTCGAAGTAATTTTTTCATACTTTCACGGTAAATTACTCAATAAAATCTCAGTAAATTACTCAAAACATTACCCAGTAAATTGCTAAGTAAATTACTCAGTAAATTCTTAGTAAATTACTTATTAAATTAATAGTAAATTACTCGGTAAATTACTCAGTAAATTCTCATTAAATTACACAGAAAATTCTCAGTAAATTATAAAGTAAATTACATAGCAAATTATCAATAAATTCCCAGTAAATTCTAAGTAAATTACTTAGTAAATTCTCAGTAAATTACTAATTAAATTCCCAAGAAATTCTCAGTAAATTATTAAGCAAATTCTCAATTAATTGCTCAGCAAATTCCTAGTAAATCCTCAGTAAATTATTTAGAAAATTTGAAGTAAATTTTTCATAATTTCACGGTAAATTACTCAATAAAATATTAGGAAATTACTCATTGAATTCTCAGTAAATTACTCAGAACGTTACCCAGTAAATTACTAAGTAAATTACTCAGTAAATTCCGAGTAAATCACTCAGTAAATTCCCATTAAATTACTCAGAAAATTTTCAGTAAATTATAAAGTAAATCACTTAGAAATTTCTCAGTAAATTCTCAGTGACTTACTTAGTAAATTCCTAATTAAATTCCCATGAAATTCTCCGAAAATTATTCAGTAAATTATGAATTAATTACTCAGTAAATTCCTTGTAAATCCTCAGTAAATTATTTAGAAAATTCGAAGTAAATTTTTCATAATTTCACGGTAAATTACTCATTGAATTCTCAGTAAATTACTCAAAACATTACCCAGTAAATTGCTAAGTAAATTACTCTGTAAATTGCGAGTAAATCGGCCAGTAAATTCCCAGTAAATTACTCGGTAAATTACTCAGTAAATTCTCATTAAATTACACAGAAAATTCTCAGTGAATTATAAAGTAAATTACTCAGAAAATTCTCAATAAATTCTCAGTAAATTCCTTAGTAAATTCTCAGTAAATTACCAATTAAATTCCCAAGAAATTCTCAGTAAATTATTCAGTAAATTCTCAATTAATTGCTCAGCAAATTCTTTGTAAATCCTCAGTAAATTATTTAGAAAATTTGAAGTAAATTTTTCATAATTTCACGGTAAATTACTCAATAAAATCTTAGGAAATTACTCATTGAATTCTCAGTAAATTAGTCAGAACGCTACCCAGTAAATTACTAAGTAAATTACTCAATAAATTCCGCGTAAATCACTCAGTAAATTCCCATTAAATTACTCAGAAAATTTTCAGTAAATTATAAAGTAAATCACTTAGAAAATTCTCAGTAAATTCTCAGTGAATGACTTAGTAAATTCCTAATTAAATTCCCAAGAAATTCTCAGAAAATTATTCAGTAAATTCTGAATTAATTACTCAGTAAATTCCTTGTAAATCCTCAGTAAATTATTTAGAAAATTCGAAGTAAATTTTTCATAATTTCACGGTAAATTACTCAATAAAATCTCAGTAAATTACTCATTGAATTCTCAGTAAATTAGTCAAAACATTACCCAGTAAATTGCTAAGAAAATTACTCAGTAAATTGCGAGTAAATCACTCAGTAAATTCCCAGTAAATTACTCAGCAAATTCTCATTAAATTACACAGAAAATTCTCAGTAAATTATAAAGTAAATTACTTAGAAAATTCTCAATAAATTCCCAGTAAATTCTAAGTAAATTACTTAGTAAATTCTCAGTAAATTACTAATTAAATTCCCAAGAAATTCTCAGTAAATTATTCTGAAAATTCTCAATTAATTGCTCAGCAAATTCCAAGTAAATCCTCAATAAATTGTTTAGAAAATTTGAAGTAAATTTTTCATAATTTCACAGTAAATTACTCAATAAAATCTTAGTAAATTACTCATTGAATTCTCAATAAATTACTCAGAACATTACCCAGTAAATTGCTCAATAAATTACCCAGTAAATTCCGAGTAAATCACTCAGTAAATTCACAGTAAATTACTCGGTAAATTACTCAGTAAATTCTCATTAAATTACTTTGAAAATTCTCAGTAAATTATAAAGTAAATCACTCGGAAAATTATTCAGTAAATTCTGAATTAATTACTCAGTAAATTCCTAATTAAATTCCCAAGAAATTCTCAGAAAATTATTCAGTAAATTCTCAGTTAATTACTTAGTAAATTCCTTGTAAATCCTCAGTAAATTATTTAGAAAATTCGAAGTAAATTATTCAGAAAATTCTCAATTAATTATTCAGCAAATTCCAAGTAAATCCTCAGTAAATTATTTAGAAAATTTGAAGTAAATTTTTCATAATTTCACGGTAAATTACTCAATAAAATCTTAGTAAATTACTCATTGAATTCTCAATAAATTCCGAGTAAATCACTCAGTAAATTCCCAGTAAATTACTCGGTAAATTATTCAGTAAATTCGCATTAAATTACTTAGAAAATTCTCAGTAAATTATAAAGTAAATCACTTACAAAATTCTCAGTAAATTCTCAGTGAATTACTTAGTAAATTCTCAATAAATTCCTAATTAAATTCCCAAAAATTCTCGGAAAATTATTCAATAAATTCTCAATTAATTACTCAGTAAATTCGTTGTAAATCCTCAGTAAATTATTTAGAAAATTTGAAGTAAATTTTTCATAATTTCTCGGCAAATTACTCAATAAAATCTCAGTAAATTACTCATTGAATTCTCCGTAAATTACTCAGAACATTACCCAGTAAATTACTAAGTAAATTACTCAATAAATTTCGAGTAAATCACTCAGTAAATTACTCGGTAAATTACTCAGTAAATTCTCATTAAATTACTTAGAAAATTCTCAATAAATTACTCAGAAAATCACTTAGAAAATTCTCAGTAAATTCTCAGCGAATTACTTAGTAAATTCTCAGTAAATTCCTAATTAAAGTCCCAAGAAATTCTCAGAAAATTATTCAGTAAATTCTCAATTAAT
Source organism: Camellia sinensis (assembly GCF_004153795.1). Lineage (NCBI taxonomy): Eukaryota > Viridiplantae > Streptophyta > Magnoliopsida > Ericales > Theaceae > Camellia > Camellia sinensis. The sequence continues at coordinate 11,130 of NW_021024593.1, read as the reverse complement.
TACTCAATAAATTCCTTATAAATCCTCAATAAATTATTTAGAAAATTTGAAATAAATTTTTCAAAATTTCACGGTAAATTACTCAATAAAATCTCAGTAAATTACTCATTGAATTCTCAGTAAATTACACAAAACATTACCCAATAAATTGCTAAGTAAATTACTCAGTAAATTCCGAGTAAATCACTCGGTAAATTCCCAGTAAATTACTTGGTAAATTACTCAGTAAATTCTCAGTAAATTATAAAGCAAATTACTTAAAAAATTCTTAATAAATCCCCAGTAAATTCTAAGTAAATTACTAAGTAAATTCTCAGTAAATTACTAATTAAATTCCCAAGAAATTCTCAGTAAATTATTCAGTAAATTCTCAATTAATTGCTCCGCAAATTCCAAGCATATCCTCAGTAAATTATTTAGAAAATTTGAAGTAAAATTTTCATAATTTCACGGTAAATTACTCAATAAAATCTAAATAAATTACTAATTGAATTCTCATTAAATTACTCAGAACATTACCCAGTAAATTGCTAAGTAAATTACTCAGTAAATTCCGAGTAAATCACTCAGTAAATTCCTAGGAAAATACTCGGTAAATTACTCAGTAAATTCCTAATTAAATTCCCAAGAAATTTTCAGAAAATTGTTCAGTAAATTCTGAATTAATTACTCAGTAAATTCCTAATTAAATTCCCAAGAAATTCTCAGAAAATTATTCAGTAAATTCTCAGTTAATTACTCAGTAAATTCCTTGTAAATCCTCAGTAAATTATTTAGAAAATTCGAAGTAAATTTTTCCTAATTTCACGGTAAATTACTCAATAAAATCTCAGTAAATTACTCATTGAATTCTCAGTAAATTACTCAAAACATTACCCAGTAAATTGCTAAGTAAATTACTCAGTAAATTCCGAGTAAATCACTCAGTAAATTCCCAGTAAATTCTAATTAAACTACACAGAAAATTCTTAGTAAATTATAAAGTAAATTACATGGAAAATTCTCAATAAATTCTTAGTAAATTCTAAGTAAATTACTTAGTAAATTCTCAGTAAATTACTAATTAAATTCCCAAGAAATTCTCAATAAATTATTCCGTAAATTCTCAATTAATTGCTCAGCAAATTCCTAGAAAATCCTCAGTAAATTATTTAGAAAATTTGAAGTAAATTTTTCATAATTTCACGATAAATTACTCAATAAAATCTTAGTAAATTACTCATTGAATTCTCAATATATTCCGAGTAAATCACTCAGTAAATTCCCAGTAAATTACTCGGTAAATTACTCAGTAAATTCGCATTAAATTACTCAGAAAATTCTCAGTAAAATCTCAGTGAATTACTTAGTAAATTCTAGTTAAATTCCCAAGAAATTCTCAAAAAATTATTCAGTAAATTCTCAATTAATCACTCAGTAAATTCCTTGTAAATCCTCAGTAAATTATTTAGAAAATTCGAAGTAAATTTTTCATAATTTCACGGTAAATTACTCAATAAAATCTCAATAAATTACTCATTGAATTCTCAGTAAATTACTCAGAACATTACCCAGCAAATTACTAAGTAAATTACTCAGTAAATTTCGAGTAAATCACTCAGTAAATTACTCGGTAAATTACTCAGTAAATTCTCAGTAAATTACTCAGAAAATTCTCAGCAAATTATAAAGTAAATCACTTAGAAAATTCTCAATAAAATCTCAGTGAATTACTTAGTAAATTCTCAGTAAATTCCTAATTAAATTCCCAAGAAATTCTCAAAAAATTATTCAGTAAATTCTCAAGTAATTACTCAGTAAATTCCTTATAAATCCTCAGTAAATTATTTAGAAAATTTGAAGTAAATTTTTCATACTTTCACGGTAAATTACTCAAGAAAATCTTACTAAATTACTCATTGAATTCTCAGTAAATTACTCAGAACATTACCCAGAAAATTTCTAAGTAAATTACTCAGTAAATTCCGAGTAAATCACTCAGTAAATTCCCAGTAATTTACTCGGTAAATTACTCAGTAAATTCTCATTAAATTACTCAAAAAATTCTTAGTAAATTAGAAAGTAAATCACTTAGAAAAATCTCAGTAAATTCTCAGTGAATTACTTAGTAAATTTTCAGTAAATTCCTAATTAAATTCCCAAGAAATTCTTAGAAAATTATTCAGTAAATTCTGAATTAATTACTCAGTAAATTCCTTGTAAATCCTCAGTAAATTATTTAGAAAATTCGAAGTAAATTTTTCCTAATTTCACGATAAATTACTCAATAAAATGTCAGTAAATTACTCACTGAATTCTCAGTAAATTACTCAAAACATTAACCAGTAAATTGCTAAGTAAATTACTCAGTAAATTCTGAGTAAATCACTCAGTAAATTCCTAGTAAATTACTCGGTAAATTACTCAGTAAATTCTCATTAAATTACACAGAAAATTCTCAGTAAATTATAAAGCAAATGACTTAGAAAATTCTCAATAAATTCCCAGTAAATTCTAGCTAAATTGCTTAGTAAATTCTCAGTAAATTACTAATTAAATTCCCAAGAAATTCTCCGTAAATTATTCAGTAAATTCTCAATTAATTGCTCTGCAAGTTCCTAGTAAATCCTCAGTAAATTATTTAGAAAATTTGAAGCAAATTTTTCATAATTTCACGGTAAATTACTCAATAAAATCTTAGTAAATTACTCATTGAATTCTCAGTAAATTACTCAGAACATTACCCAGTAAATTTCTAAGTAAATTACTCAGTAAATTCTTAGTAAATCACTCAGTAAATTCCCAGTAAATTACTCAATAAATTCTCATTAAATTACTCAGAAAAATCTAAGTAAATTATAAACTAAATCACTTAGAAAATTCTCAGTAAATTCTCAGTGAATTACTTAGTAAATTCTCAGTAAATTCCTAATTAAATTCCCAAGAAATTCTCAGAAAATTATTCAGTAAATTCTCAATTAATTACTCAGTAAATTCCTTATAAATCGTCAGTAAATTATTTAGAAAATTCGAAGTAAATTTTTCGCAATTTCACGGTAAATTACTGAATAAAATCTCAGTAAATTACTCATTGAATTCTCAGTAAATTATTCAAAACATTACCCAGTAAAATGCTAAGTTAATTACTCAGTAAATTCCGAGTAAATCACTCAGTAAATTCCCAGTAATTTACTCGGTAAATTACTCAGTAAATTCTCATTAAATGACACAGAAAATTCTCAGTAAATTATAAAGTAAATTACTTAGAAAATTCTCAATAAATTCCCAGTAAATTCTAAGTAAATTACTAATTAAATTCACAAGAAATCCTCAGTAAATTATTCAGTAAATTCTCAATTAATTGCTCAGCAAATTCCTAGTAAATCCTCAGTAAAATATTTAGAAAATTTGAAGTAAATTTTTCATAATTTCCCGGTAAATTACTCAATAAAATCTTAGTAATTACTCATTGAATTCTCAGTAAATTACTCAGAACATTACCCTGTAAATTACTAAGTAAATTACTCAGTAAATTCTCATTAAATTACTCAGAAAATTCTCAGTAAATTATAAAGTAAATCACTTAGAAAATTCCAAGTAAATTCTCAGTGAATTGCTTAGTAAATTCTCAGTAAATTCCTAATTGAATTCCCAAGAAATTCTCAGAAAATTATTCAGTAAATTCTCAATTAATTACTCAGTAAATTCCTTGTAAATCCTCAGTAAATTATTTAGAAAATTCGAAGTAAATTTTTCATAATTTCACGGTAAATTACTCAATAAAATCTCAGTAAATTACTAATAACATTACCCAGTAAATTGCTAAGTAAATTAGTCCGTAAATTCCGAGTAAATCACTCGGTAAATTACTCAGTAAATCCTCATTAAATTACACAGAAAATTCTCAGTAAATTATAAAGTAAATTACTTAGAAAATTCTCAAAAAATTCCCAGTAAATTCTAAGTAAATTACTTAGTAAATTCTCAGTAAATTACTAATTAAATTCCCAATAAATTCTCAGAAAATTATTTAGTAAATTTTCAATTAATTGCTCGGCAAATTCCTAGTAAATCCTCAGTAAATTATTTAGAAAATTTGAAGTAAATTTTTCATAATTTCACGGTAAATTACTCAATAAAATCTTAGTAAATTACTCATAGAATTCTCAGTAAATTACTCAGAACATTACCCAGTAAATTACTAAGTAAATTACTCAGTAAATTCTGAGTAAATCACTCAGTAGATTCCCAGTAATTTACTTGGTAAATTACTCAGTAAATTCTCATTAAATTACTCAGAAAATTCTCAGTGAATTACTTAGTAAATTCTCAGTAAATTCCTAATTAAATTCCCAAGAAATTCTCCGAAAATTATTCAGTAAATTCTCAATTAATTACTCAGCAAATTCCTTGTAAATCTTCAGTAAATTATTTAGAAAATTCGAAGTAAATTTTTCATAATTTCACGGTAAATTACACAATAAAATCTCTGTAAATTACTCATTGAATTCTCTGTAAATTTCGAGTAAATCACTCAGTAAATTACTCAGTAAATTCTCATTAAATTTCGCAGAAAATTCTCAGTAAATTCTAAGTAAATTACTTAGTAAATTCTCAGTAAATTACTAATTAAATTCCGAAGAAATTCTCAGTAAATTGTTTAGGAAATTCTCAATTAATTGCTCAGCAAATTCCTAGTAAATCCTCAGTAAATTATTTAGAAATTTTGAAGTAAATTTTTCATAATTTCACGGTAAATTAGTCAATAAAATCTTAGTAAATTACTCATTGAATTCTCAGTAAATTACTCAAAACATTACCCAGTAAATTGCTAAGTAAATTACTCAGTAAATTCCGAGTAAATCACTCAGTAAATTCCCAGTAAATTACTCGGTAAATTACTCAATAAATTCTGACTAAATTACACAGAAAATTCTCAGTAAATTATAAAGTATATTACTTAGAAAATTCTCAATAAATACCCAATAAATTCTAAGTAAATTACTTTGTAAATTCTCAGTAAACTGAGAACATTACCCAGTAAATTGCTAAGTAAATTACCCAGTAAATTCTCATTAAATTGCTCTGAAAATTCTCAATAAATTATAAAGTAAATTACTTAGAAAATTCTCAATAAATTCCCAGTAAATTCTCAGTAAATTACTTAGAAAATTCTGAGTAAATTACTAATTAAATTCCCAAGAAATTCTCAGTAAATTATTTACTAAATACTCAATTAATTACTCAGTAAATTTCTAGTAAATCCTCAGCAAATTATATGGAAAATTCGAAGTAAATTTTTCATAATTTCACGGTAAATTACTCAGAACATTACCCAGTAAATTACTCAGTAAATTACTCAGTAAATTCTGAGTACATCAGTCAGTAAATTACTCGGTAAATTACTCAGTAAATTCTCATTAAATTACTCAGAAAATTCTTTGTGAATTATAAAGTAAATCACTTAGAAAATTCTCAGTAAATTCTCAGTGAATTACTTAGTTAATTCTCAGTAAATTCCCAAGAAATTGTCAAAAAATTATTTAGTAAATTCTCAATTAATTACTCAGTAAATTCCTTGTAAATCCTCCGAAAATTATTTAGAAAATTCGAAGTAAATTTTTCATAATTTCACGGTAAATCACTCAATAAAATCTCAGTAAATTACTCATTGAATTCTCAGGAAATTACTCAAAACATTACCCAGAAAATTGCTAAGAAAATTACTCAGTAAATTTCGAGTAAATCACTCAGTAAATTCCCAGTAAATTACTCAGTAAATTCTCAATAAATTACAAAGAAAATTCTCAGTAAATTCTAAGTAAATTACTTAGTAAATTCTCAGTAAATTACTAATTAAATTCCGAAGAAATTCTCAGTAAATTATTTAGTAAATTCTCAATTAATTGCTCAGCAAATTCCTAGTGAATCCTCAGTAAATTATTTAGAAATTTTGAAGTAAATTTTTCATAATTTCACGGTAAATTACTCAATAAAATCTTAGTAAATTACTCATTGAATTCTCAGTAAATTACTCATTAAATTCCGAGTAAATCACACAGTAAATTCTCAGTAAATTATAAAGTAAATCACTTAGAAAATTCTCAGTGAATTACTTAGTAAATTCTCAGTAAATTCCAAATTAAATTCCCATGAAATTCTCAGAAAATTATTGAGTAAATTCCTTGTAAATCCTCAGTAAATTATTTAGAAAATTCGAAGTAAATTTTTCATAATTTCACGGTAAATTACTTAATAAAATCTCAGTAAATTACTCATTGAATTCTCAGTAAATTACTCAAAACATTACCCAGTAAATTGCTAAGTAAATTACTCAGTAAATTCCGAGTAAATCACTCAGTAAATTCCCAGTAAATTACTCGGTAAATTACTCAATAAATTCTGATTAAATTACACAGAAAATTCTAAGTAAATTATAAAGTATATTACTTTGAAAATTCTCAATAAATTCCCAGTAAATTCTAAGTAAATTACTTAGTAAATTCTCAGTAAATTACTAATTAAATTCCCAAGAAATTCTCGGTAAATTACTTATTAAATTCTCAATTAATTGCTCAGCAAATTCCTAGTAAATCCTCAGTAAATTATTCAGAAAATTTGAAGCAAATTTTTCATAATTTCACGGTAAATTACTCAATAAAATCTTAGAAAATTACTCATTGAATTCTCAGTAAATTACTCAGAACATTACACAGTAAATTTCTCAGTAAATTATAATGTAAATCACTTAGAAAATTCTCAGTAAATTCCTAATTCAATTCCCAAGAAATTCTCAGATAATTATTCAGTAAATTCTCAATTAATTACTCAGAAAATTCCTTGTAAATCCTCAGTAAATTATTTAGAAAATTCTAAGTAAATTACTCATTGAATTCTCAGTAAATTACTCAAAACATTACCAAGTAAATTGCTAAGTAAATTACTCAGTAAATTCCGAGTAAATCACTCAGTAATTTCCCAGTAAATTACTCGATAAATTACTCAGTAAATTCTCATTAAATTACACAGAAAATTCTCAGTAAATTCTAAGTAAATTACTTAGTAAATTCTCAGTAAATTACTAATTAAATTCCCAAGAAATTCTCAGTAAATTATTTAGTAAATTCTCAATTAATTGCTCGGCAAATTCCTAGTAAATCCTCAATAAATTATTTAGAAAATTTGAAGTAAATTTTTCATAATTTCACGGTAAATTACTCAATAAAATCTAAGTAAATTACTCATTGAATTCTCAGTAAATTACACAGAACATTACCCAGTAAATTACTAAGTAAATTCCGAGTAAATCACTTAGTAAATTCTCAGTAAATTACTCAGAAAATTCTCAGTGAATTACTTAGTAAATTCTCAGTAAATTCCTAATTAAATTCCCAACAAATTCTCAGAAAATTATTCAATAAATTCTCAATTAATTACTCAGTAAATTCCTTGTAAATCCTCAGTAAATTATTTAGAAAATTCGAAGTAAATTTTTCATAATTTCACGGTAAATTACTCAAAAATCTCAGTGAATTACTCATTGAATTCTCAGTAAATTACTCAAAACATTACCCAATAAATTGCTAAGTAAATTACTCAGTAAATTCCGAGTAAATCACTCAGTAAATTACCAGTAAATTACTCGATAAATTACTCAGTAAATTCTCATTGAATTACACAGAAAATTCTCAGTAAATTCTAAGTAAATTACTTAGTAAATTCTCAGTAAATTACTAATTAAATTCCCAAGAAATTCTCAGTAAATTATTTAGTAAATTCTCAATTAATTGCTCGGCAAATTCCTAGTAAATCCTCAATAAATTATTTAGTAATTTTGAAGTAAATTTTTCGTAATTTCATGGTAAATTACTCAATAAAATCATAGTAAATTACTCATTGAATTCTCAGTTAATTACTCAGAACATTACCCAGTAAATTATTAAGTAAATTACTCAGTAAATTCCGAGTAAATCACTAAGTAAATTCGCAGTAAATTACTCGATAAATTACTCAGTAAATTCTCATTAAATTACTCAGAAAATTCTCAGTAAATTATAAAGTAAATCACTTAGAAAATTCTCAGTAAATTCTCAGTGAATTACTTAGTAAATTCTCAGTTAAATCCTAATTAAATTCCCAAGAAATTCTCAGAAAATTATTCAGTAAATTCTCAATTAATTACTCAGTAAATTCCTTGTAAATCCTCAGTAAATTATTTAGAAAATTCGAAGTAAATTTTTCCTCATTTCACGGTAAATTACTCAATAAAATCTAAGTAAATTACTCATTGAATTCTCAGTAAATTACTCAAAACATTACCCAGTAAATTGCTAAGTAAATTACTCAGTAAATTCCGAGTAAATCACTCAGTAAATTCCCAGTAAATTACTCAGTAAATTACTCAATAAATTCTAATTAAATTACACAGAAAATTCTTAGTAAATTATAAAGTATATTACTTAGAAAATTCTCAATAAATTCCCAGTAAATTCTAAGTAAATTACTTAGTAAATTCTCAGTAAATTACTAATTAAATTCCCAAGAAATTCTCAGTAAATTATTTATTAAATTCTCAATTAACTGCTCAGCAAATTCCTAGTAAATCCTCAGTAAATTATTTTGAAAATTTGAAGCAAATTTTTCATAATTTCTAATTTCACGGTAAATTACTCATAAAATCTTTAGAAAATTACTCATTGAATTCTCAGTAAATTACTCAGAACATTACCGCAGTAAATTACTCAGTAAATTACTTAGTAAATTATCAGTAAATTCTCATTAAATTATCTCAAAAAATTCTTAGTAAATTATAAAGTAAATCACTTAGAAAATTCTCAGTAAATTCCTAATTCAATCCTATGAAATTCTCAAGATAATTATCTCAGTAAATTCTCAATTAATTTACTCAGTAAAATTCCTTGTAAATGCTCAGTAAATTATTTAGAAAATTGAAGTAAATTACACATTGAATTCTCAGTAAATTACTCAAAACATTACCCAGTAAATTGCTAAGTAAGTTTGTCACGACCCCAACCGCCCCTATGTAGTTTGGTGCCGTGATGGCCAGTAATCCGTAATTACCGAAGGCCAACTTCAAAACTTAACACAATCAGAGTATGGATATAGGGGGCTCACAAATGCGGAAGCGATAATCAAATACAAGTGGTCCATAAGAGCTGTGCGTAGATCAAGCAATGCCAAACATTCCAATTAACTTTACAACTTAAATACAACAAGGTAAAATTACATGTTACATCTTGATCAAAAGGCTTCTCGAGCCGACATATACAAAATACATGCTAATACAAGTCAAGAAGCATGATTTTCAAGATTTGCCGACATGCAAGGCAGGGCATCGCCGACGAAATACAAAGTAAAGCCGACATAAGCACGAATCCAAACAAGCATCCAAAACGATCTAGGCGTCGCCGCCGTCCTGCTCAACACCTACATATATATAGAGGGGTGAGTACAAAACTCAGTGAATGGTACTAAAAATAAGGTTTGCATGAATAAGGCCAGAGTCCTCTAAAACGAAACACATCAAACTTTGCAAGGCAAGGGATGAACCGTATTCATCAATCAAGTATCGTAGCATCGGCAAAGCAGGGATGACCGTATTCATCATTCAAGTATCATAACATCGGCGAGACAAAGGATGAACACGTATTCATCATTCAAGATCATAACATCGGCGAGACAAGGGATGAACCGTATTCATCATCAAATATCATAAACATCGGCAAGACAAGGGATGAACGTAATCATTCATTCAAGTATCATAACATCGGCGAGGCAAGGGATGAACCGTATTCATCATTCAAGTGTCAAAGCTGTACGATCGTAGTCGTTTAGTCAAAAGTATTGTGAAGTTTAGAGTCCTCCAGTACAAGGGACTTGTGTTACTTAGCCCGTAGCCCGATTTAACAAGGACGTATCCTTTTATACTTAGTACTAGTGCGAAAGTTTAGAGTCCTCCAGTACAAGGGACTTGTGTTACTTAGGCCCGTAGCCCGATTTAACAAGGACCGTATCCTTTCCAAAGATGGCATCAAAACAAGAGAGTATACTTGGCACATCAAAACAAGAGCTATTTATTCATGCTAACAAAATACTTTTTGTCAAAACAAGGCAAGCAAGGTTTATCAAAAACAGTATAACATAGCTTTATCAATAATACCACTCACCTAGTTCTTCAGGTGTAAACTCAGCAAATATCAAGGACTACAATCACATGGCAAGTCACATTCTCAAAGAAAGCTCTATATACACATGCAAATGATCTCGGCATTCTTGCCAGATCCAAGTCAAAGACAAAGCAAAACAAGCTGGGAGTTTAATCACTGCGCTCCGGCTCATAAAACACACGGTACTGACCAGGACTAAGCCGAGTCCCGTTAAACAAAGTCAGAAAAACCTGGGTTTCCTTTGAAGAATATGAAAGAATGATCATTTGAAAGATGGATGCAAGCTCACAAACTGTTACAAAAATCTGAGTTTTCATGCCAAGAGTTCAAAATAGGGACCTGGGTACCCGTTCAAGAAAGTCATGCAAGAACAAACACAAAACATGGTCTTCTTCTAAACTTTTCGATCGAAGTGAGACCTTTTTCAAGAACACATGGAAAACCATTTCTCTTTCCAAAACCATCTTCAAAACGATGCATGACATGCAAAACAGATCCGATCATGCAATGCAGCTAGATATTCAGCAGAACAACCAAAGGAGATCAAGATTCTAACCTCAAAACTCGGATCTAACGTTCAAGCCACAAAGATCAAGCTTGGAAGACTATTCTCACTCAAGAACTCTTCTTCCTCCTCTCTAGAGCTTCTCTCTCTAAAACAAAGATTTGAGACAAGGAAAATGATTTGTTTAGGGTCTGCCGGCTGCCTTAACAAACAGCTCGGACACGTGGCGTTATCGGGTTGGTTCAGCTCCAAAAATGTGATTGATAGACAAGACAAGTCGTTCTGACAAAAATCGTAATCAGCAAGCTCGGGTAAGGACACATCATGGCAACAAGAATTGACATTGCGTCAACAATGATCTTTATTGAGTAACGGGTATGAAAACATCGGCTAGTTTTGATTTGAATCTACAACTTTACTAGCATGTGACCATACAACTCTATTTGGCCAAGGGTGTTA